>CM055120.1:213138379-213295237 GCA_029206835.1 Rana muscosa | reverse complement strand
GTTCAGGCACTTGGTATCACCACTCAATCCCGAGTGGGCTCTGCTCACCCGGATAGTCCCCTCTCATGGTACTAGTGTCATGGATATGCATTAATGTCTGTCTGCCATCTTACCTTTCCTCCTCATGTGTTCATCTTAGAGGCCAGAACCCTTTCACCTGGCTTCCTTTATAATCTCCTCCCAGCCTGACTCCACCCCAGGCCCTATCACAGAACACTATATTAACCTGTGCACTGCAAGCCTGCTTTGCTGATCAACGTGTTTGTTAGGGATTGTGTGTTTGGGTTCCTGCCTGCCGTGTGCTACGTCTGTCTCTCTGTTACGTTATTGGCTTGTCCTCGACTATCCCTGTCTGCTCGTGACCCTTGACCTTCGGCTTGTCTTTCGTTATCCTTGTCTGCTTGTGGCCCTTGACCTTCAGCTTGTTATTCGTTACTCTTATATCTTGTGCTGCTGCTTCCCCTCTTGTCCCCTTATCCTACGGGGCGTGAGCTAGGAGACTCTAGGGGCCGCGACCTGGACCCAGCCTGCAGCATAACATCCTCACCACTAGAGGCTCTGGAGAAGACCTGCTGGGTCTTAGACTCCGCGCCCTGGGGAATCTTGGCTCTAGCTTCCTATAGGATCCCGGTTGTGCTCCTCTGGTCCCGCTTTCCACAACCACCCAGTTTCCTATCCGCAGCAGTCAGCCATAAGGTTCACTACCTTGCGGTGCACTCCTGTCCCCCTATGGTGTGCATCTGTCACCTGGCCGTAGGTGACCTGACAACTAGCAGCCGGAGTGATGCGCAAACTTTACTTCTCTTAAGTACCTCTTTTGGAGATATGATCGGGAGATTCTCTGCCACAGAATCTCTGAGCCCCGAACCTCTCAGCGCTTGTAATTGAAGAACAAGTTGCTGCACATTACAAGGCCTTAGATCAGTGGTCCCCAACCTTTTTGGCACCAAGGACCGGTTTTGTGGAAGAATATTTTTCCAAGGCCCGGTAGGAGGGGGGGAGGAATCGCGATGTGTTGCGTTAGCGGTTCAATCATCCTGATACCATAATATTAGGACGATTGAAGCGCATTATCTATATTAATACAATACAATTCAACTCATCGTAATGTAGAATCAGTGGGAGCCCTGAGCATGTTTCCCTGCAACTGGACAGTGTTATGGTGTCAGGATGACTGAAGCACGTTATTTCTATTACATTGGAATATAAAATGAAATAGTTCAACTCACCATAATGCTGAATCAGTGGGAGCCCTGAGCTTGTTTTACTGCAACTAGGCGGTCCCATCTTGGGGTGATAGGAGACAGTGACACTCGAAGTGTGTTGCTTATGTCCAATCTACTCCGTAATCTCGTTTTGGTTGCTGTCACTGCAGAAAACCCAGCTTCACAAAGATAGGATGTTGGAAATGGCAGCAGGCTTTTCAGTGCTTTTGTGGCAATTGCAGGATATTCTGCCTTGACTTTAATCCAGAACGTATGGAGGTTTGAAGTCGTCTCAAACACACTTTTAAGGCCACCATCATTTGCGATCTCAAGCAGTTGATCCTCTTCTAGCACGGACAGAGTGGATTCACCTGGCTTATTCACAAATGGGTCACGGATCCATTCCTTCCCAGTTCGGGGGTCTTTTGTGGTTGGGAAGTAATGCTCAAATTCTTTTGAAAGCTGAGAGAGGTGATCATGCACCAGCTGGGTGAAAGAAGGTTCTGGCTCAGTCTCTTTCAAAAGCTCTGATAATGTTGGAAACATGTCAAAAATCCCATTGTTCACTCGTCGCCCCCATAATTCCAGTTTGGCTTTGAATGCAGCCACTTTATCTGCCGACTTGAACACAGTTCTCATTCTCCCCTGAAGTGACAGATTGAGTTCGTTCAGCAGGTTAAATATGTCACACAAGTAAGCAAGTTTTGTGACCCATTCTGTGACACTGAAATGTGCTGCAAGTGGTGACTGTTTTTCAGAAAGAAATCTCTGGAGCGGCTCTCGTAACTCAAACACTCTGCTCAGTGATCTACCTTTAGAAAGCCATCTCACTTCTGTGTATAAGAGAAGACGTGTGTGCTCTGCATCCATCTCCTCACAGAGCTGTTCAAACAGACGTGAGTTAAGGGCATGTACTTTAATGTGGTTGATCATTTTAATCACAGCCTGCAAAACGTTGTTCAGTTCAGGTGACATTTTTCGGCTAGCCAGCATTTCTCTATGGAGGACACAGTGCGTAGACTCACATTCGGAAGCAACCTCCTTGACCCGAGTAGTAAAACCAGAAAGCCGACCAGTCATGGCAGCAGCTCCGTCCGTGCATATACCAACACAAAATGACCAGTAAAGTTTTCCTGACATATAATCATTTAAAGACTTGAACAATTCTGCAGCTGTGGTGTTGGTTGGCAAGAAGAGTGCACATAGCATATCCTCATGGACATCCTCCTGGAAAACAAATCGCACAAAAACAAGCATTGTTGCCTTGTTGTCAACATCAGTAGACTCGTCAACCTGTATGGCATACCATGGTGACTCCTTAATTCTCTCTATCAATTGTTCTTCAATATCTTCTGCGATTTCATTAATTCGTCTAGCTACAGTGCTAGCCGAAAGAGGAACATGTGCCACCTTTTCAACCGCAGCCTCTCCTAAAATTTCACGGCAAATGTCCTTTGCAGCAGGCAGGATCAACTGTTCTCCAATTGTAAAGGGTTTCTTAGATTTAGCAATACGGTTAGCCACTAAGAATGAGGCTCTCAATGCGGATGCATTTATCGAAGAGGTGGCCTTCAATAATTGCTTCTGTCCTTCGTGTTCACGTTTTTTTCTTTTGAAAAACTCAACAGGCTTGTCTTTTAATGAAGGGTGCTTGGTCTCCATGTGGCGAAGCAGTTTTGAAGGTTTCATGGCTTCATTGGATAGCCGCTCACCACATATTATACAAAGCGGGTTTGGAGAATGTGAATCGCCTGATGCAATGAACCCGTAATTTAAATAGGACTCCTGGTATTTTCTTTTAAATACAGCTTTCTTTTTTTTTGCAGTCTTAGAAGAGTCTTCTGTTGTCTCATCATTGGGTCTTTCTCCCTTTTCAAAAAAGCTCTCCAATGATGTTTGTTTTTTACTCATTTTGGCTAGTTAGCAAAGCCTGTCACCAGATGTGGATTGTCACTGCTGCGGCCTGTCACCAGATGTGGATTGCCACTGCTGTGGCCTGTCACCAGAGGCCTGTCACCAGATGTGGATTGCCACTGCTGCGGCCTGTCACCAGATGTTGATTGCCACTGCTGCGGCCTGTCACCAGATGTTGATTGCCACTGCTGTGGCCTGTCACCAGATGTGGATTGCCACTGCTGTGGCCTGTCACCAGAGGCCTGTCACCAGATGTGGATTGCCACTGCTGTGGCCTGTCACCAGAGGCCTGTCACCAGATGTGGATTGCCACTGCTGCGGCCTGTCACCAGATGTGGATTGCCACTGCTGCGGCCTGTCACCAGATGTGGATTGCCACTGCTGTGGCCTGTCACCAGATGTGGATTGCCACTGCTGCGGCCTGTCACCAGATGTGGATTGCCACTGCTGCGGCCTGTCACCAGATGTGGATTGCCACTGCTGTGGCCTGTCACCAGAGGCCTGTCACCAGATGTGGATTGCCACTTCTGCGGCCTGTCACCAGATGTGGATTGCCACTGCTGTGGCCTGTCACCAGAGGCCTGTCACCAGATGTGGATTGCCACTGCTGTGGCCTGTCACCAGAGGCCTGTCACCAGATGTGGATTGCCACTGCTGTGGCCTGTCACCAGAGGCCTGTCACCAGATGTGGATTGCCACTGCTGTGGCCTGTCACCAGATGTGGATTGCCACTGCTGTGGCCTGTCACCAGAGGCCTGTCACCAGACGTGGATTGCCACTGCTGCGGCCTGTCACCAGATGTGGATTGCCACTGCTGTGGCCTGTCACCAGAGGCCTGTCACCAGATGTGGATTGCCACTGCTGTGGCCTGTCACCAGAGGCCTGTCACCAGATGTGGATTGCCACTGCTGCGGCCTGTCACCAGATGTGGATTGCCACTGCTGCGGCCTGTCACCAGATGTGGATTGCCACTGCTGCGGCCTGTCACCAGATGTGGATTGCCACTGCTGTGGCCTGTCACCAGAGGCCTGTCACCAGATGTGGATTGCCACTGCTGTGGCCTGTCACCAGATGTGGATTGCCACTGCTGTGGCCTGTCACCAGAGGCCTGTCACCAGATGTGGATTGCCACTGCTGTGGCCTGTCACCAGATGTGGATTGCCACTGCTGTGGCCTGTCACCGGAGGCCTGTCACCAGATGTGGATTGCCACTGCTGTGGCCTGTCACCAGAGGCCTGTCACCAGATGTGGATTGCCACTGCTGCGGCCTGTCACCAGATGTGGATTGCCACTGCTGTGGCCTGTCACCAGAGGCCTGTCACCAGATGTGGATTGCCACTGCTGCGGCCTGTCACCAGATGTGGATTGCCACTGCTGCGGCCTGTCACCAGATGTGGATTGCCACTGCTGCGGCCTGTCACCAGATGTGGATTGCCACTGCTGCGGCCTGTCACCAGATGTGGATTGTCACTGTCACCTGCCACCAAACCGTAACAGAGTGTCACTAATTGATTTTATTATAAAAGTATTATTAAAAGTCCTAATATAAAAGTATTATTAAAAGTATTATAAAAGTCCCAGTATAAAAGTATTATTAAAATTATTAGGGCCGTTTCACACTGCTGCGATGTCAGAGTTCGGATGTGATTCGCACCGCACTGCAAATCACATGCGATACGATTTCAGCCATACAAAACGTGTTCACACCCATGCGATCCGATTCCTGTCCGAGTTTGCAGATCGCACTGCGATATGAGAATTGATTTGGGGGTGTCATTAACTTTTAACTGACACTCCTAGCATTTCGCATAGGGCAGTGTGAACTGCCGCCGGGAAACCTGCGATGTGGGAACCCGCAGAGGATTCGCAGGGTTCCCGCATCGCAGCAGTGTGAACCGGCCCTTATTAAAAGTCCCAGTATAAAAATAATATTAAGGGCCGGTTCACACTGCTGCGGTGCGGGAACCCTGCGAATCCACTGCGGGTTCCCGCATCGCAGGTTTTCCGGCGGCAGTTCACATTGCCCTATGCGAACTGCTGGGATTGTCAGTTAAAAGTTAACGACACCCCCAAATCAGTTCGTATATCGCAGTGCGATCTGCAAACTCGGACAGGAATCTGATCGCATGGGTGTAAACCCATGTGATCCGATTCTGCTGCGGACAAAAAAAAAGTGATGTGCACTGATGTACGGTGCGATTCACATCCGAACTCTGACATCGCTGCAGTGTGAACCGGCCCTAAATGTCCCAGTGTAAAAATATTATTACATGTCCCAGTATAAAAAAATTATTACATGTCCCAGTATAAAAAAAATGATTACATGTCCCAGTAGAAAGAAATGATTAAATGTCCCAGTATAAAGAAATTATTAAATGTCCCAGTATAAAAAAATATTAAATGTCCCAGTATAAAAATATTATTAAATGTCCCACTATAAAAAAATTATTTAATAATCTTTTTATACTGGGACATTTATTTTTATTTTTTTATACTGAGACATTTAATAATTTTTTTTATACTGGGACATTACATGTCCCAGTATAAAGAAATGATTAAATGTCCCAGTATAATGAAATGATTAAATGTCCCAGTATAAAAAAATATTAAATGTCCAAGTCCCTCTGCAGTGCCCACTGTACTTACAGTCTCACGGGAAAGTGAGGGGGGCCGTTAGAGATTGCGGGAAAGCCAGTACAGGTACATAGCGAGGGTGGGCGGAGAGATGACGTCATTCTCTCTCTCTCATTGGCCGGCCGAGCCTCTGTGTAGCGTAGCCTTGCAGCGCCGTATTTTCGGGCGGGACAGCGGCGCGCCTCTGCGTAGCGCAGAGAGATGATGTCATCTCTCTGCTCGGGCAGCTGCATCGTCTCCTCCATGGCCTGGCTGTAGCGGCGGTACAGCCCGGATAGTGTTATTCACGTTGCGGCCCGGCTAGAGAGGCGGTACGGCCCGGCTTTGGGCCGTGGACCGGGGGTTGACGACCTCTGCCTTAGATGATTAGTGAAATCCCTCCAGAAGTTTACCGGGCCTCTCTTTCACCGTGAAACTCTCACCGGTCCCTCAGAAAGGTCCTCCCCCGGTCTCTTCTTCTTAGAGCAGGTCCCCTCTCAGGGGCACCCTGGGATTCCTCCTCTTAGAGCTGAGCCCCAGCTAAAGGTGCTGGGCCCAATGGCGAAGTTGCAGCCCCAGGCTAAAGGTGCCTGGGACCGATGCATACGCGCACCCCTGGCCTGGAGGGCCAGGTCACGCGACCCGAACTCCGGAGCCCCGGAACTCTGGAACAACACTCCTCCAGGCGGCGTCTGCCCCTTATGTATCCCCTCCCGGCATGCACAGCAGGTTGACCATGCCCACTGTACTACTGCCGAGAGAGGACACCCTAAGGCACAGCACTGTTACCAGTAGTTCAACCCTGACCTGTCATGGCAGTGCCACCTACAGGCCACAGGGAACTGCACATCAGTACAACGCCTGAGGAACAAAACAACCATACCTATTAATAAAAGCGGTCTGAGCCTGGCTACTAGCTCAGACCAACCCCTAAATTTAGGCACACAGCACCCCTCAAA
This sequence comes from Rana muscosa, assembly GCA_029206835.1. Lineage (NCBI taxonomy): Eukaryota > Metazoa > Chordata > Amphibia > Anura > Ranidae > Rana > Rana muscosa. Next base: position 213,288,546 of record CM055120.1, on the reverse strand, counting down.
GTAGAAGGGCGCTACACGCACCCCCTCCCCTCCTAAAGTAGACACTGTCCCCAGTGTCTGAAATAAGCTCGAACCATCTCAAGCCTGAGTAGGCAAGAATTTATTTCCGAACCTATATACAAATTTGAACATTGGTGCCTGAACCAATATAAAGGGAAGGGACAGAAAAGAAAGGACAGAAGAACAAAGAGTACAAAAAATATTTTTGACATCCCATTCTAAATGCCATACTTATGAAATACACATACAATCCACCCCCTCCTGACTAACTACTCCACCCCATTCTCAGTAGAGTTGCTTGCAGTTTCACCTGTAGAGGGAGAGAAAACAATTCACACAATAAAACATTTACACTATCTACAAGAAGTTAGCCATCTCCAAGAGAGGGAGATAACTTCCTTCAATAAAAAACTACACATACTAAGCCTAGTACATGCTATAAGATTTCCCTAATCGCAGGCTATTGAAAAGTTCTGCAGAACACTGCCATCTGGTGGCAGCGCAAAGTCACTGCAACCAACACTTGTTCCATAGAAATGCGGACAGAAATCAAGCATTTCCTAGCTTGAACACAACGGGTTTCCAGCCTTTGCCCTAACTTATCTACCCCAAAGTTCAGTTCTTAGTGGTGCTGCAGATGGAGAGAAACAAACAGCAACAGCTCTTCTTGTCCTCAGCAGAGTAGATCACCCCAAGTAGTGGAGGGCAAAGTTATCAAGTTGCGGAACAACCCCCAGAGTAGGCAAAAAAAAAAAACACAAGCTCCCACTCTAGAGATAATAGTGAGGATCCGGCAAGACAAGAAGTTTCCACTTTGTGTTGAAAGTTTCAATCTAGTACACAGCATCTTCTCGCTCCTTGTTGCAAACTACCACTCGGTCTGCATGTATGTGCCGACCATAGTTCCATTCTTGCCGGCATCCTTTAAAACGATCCGCCTTAGCAGCTGAACATATAAAGTATCTGCGGGCTGAAGGCACTTTCAAGTGTTCCCAGACAAAATCAGCATACCACCTCTCACGGTAGGCCTCAATCTCAAACAAAAGTTCCCTGGGAACATAGGAGTATTCCCATCCATATTCAGTGGCTAATTTCTTGTTAAGGAGCCGCTGCAACCTAGCAATAGGTGGAAGGGTTGTGCGGTCTCCTCTACCAGGCAAGTCAATTGCATCTGGGGATCTAGGCACTTTCACTGCCTCAAGCTCCCGCAAAGGTGCCCGGAGAGGTACACGTCCAGCTGTAGTGGCAGGCGCTGGTGATGCGGGAACGGGTAATGTAGGTGCGGGAACAATTCCTTCATCATGTGTTGGGGCATCCACCCCGGGGTGTAGTCTCTCCAGAGTCCATAGGTGATCCCTCTATAACGCTTCGGGGTGAGGTTAACGAAATTCTGTCCCAACCCTTCTTTACAAACAACTCGTCCACCTCAAAATCATCCCCCACGTCTGAGGACGAGTCCAGGTCGGAGGTGTCGTACTCCTCCGCTGGCAGGTAATCTCTAGTAGACGCAGACTCGCTGTCCTTTAAAAGTTTCCGTGGGTTGGGTATCCAAGCATCCCCAATGGTACGGACACTAAGCTTCTTCCCCTTCCCCGGCAAACTTATCACCACAATGTGCCCAGCCTCCTTACCGTCCCCAATTGTGGATCTCCTGGAGGTCCCTCCAGGCTGGATCTCCGGTTCAGGCAGGCGCTGGGGTGGACCTCGACCGCGGCCGTGGGAGGCTTTCACGTAGCCCACCTTTCTCTTGGCAGGCGGGATGGACGTCTCACTAGTGACGGAGGCAGCATCCGCTGTGGCATCCGTCGCTGGCTCTGCGGTGGCTGAGAATTCATCCTTCACATCCGCTACAGCCGAAGTGATGCACGTGAGCCCGGCCACTGGGGCGTGTTTCCCTTCCTCGGAAGTAACCATCCCCGTAAGGAAGTTGACCTGGAGAACTCGGGGTGACTCGGTGGGTTGTTCCACTTCGAACAAGAACTCTCCACAGGTCAGGCATCTTCCGAATGGCCGTATTTGCACGGTCAGTCTTTGGCAACTCGGACAGAGCACGCACAGGCCCTCCGCATCTCTACAGGCATAGAGTGCGAATCGGCCCCGGGGCTTGAGCCGGATCCCTGTATCCGTCAGGGGGGCAGTGATGGGAGCGATATCCATGGTCGAAGCAGTCGACAACATTTGGGGTCCCGGTGGAACTGGAATCCATGGAGTAGTAGCGGACATATTGCTTCCTCTTCACTGATTTGGCTCGTACTGTCCCTTTGGCGCCAAAGACACCACGTGCAACACACACTTGGCAGGGGCTCCTCCCCTTTTTCCTCTTCTGCACGCAGTTCGCGGGCTTTTCCTAGTTCTGGACACGCCCACAAACTACGCACCTGGAAAAAAACTCAAACACAGTCCTGTACCTTTATTTTCTTCAACAAAACGTTGCGCAGTCCAACTTTCACAATGGCCGAAAAAACAGTCCAACCTCTGAGGGGGTAGCTGCAGAATCCCGGACTCAAGCCCCCATGTGTAGCACACAGATCCCTGGCCTTACCTCCTCAAGGCAGGACACACCGTACCACAATGCCCAGGTTCCTTCTTGAATAAGAGGGTGAGCGGTGTTCAGAAATTGTTGTGTCCCGCAGCGAGTTACCTTCCCTCGGTTGGATATCACCCCTAGAGTGTAGGGAAGAGTCTGTTGTAGGTGCACCAATAAGGCCAATGTCCAGACAAGGTTAAACCTTAATGAAGGAAGGTTTATTTTCTTTATGCTGACAACTGGATAGGAAAGTTGGAGTTTAATAATAAAAGAAACAGGGAGGTAGGTTCAGGCACTTGGTATCACCACTCAATCCCGAGTGGGCTCTGCTCACCCGGATAGTCCCCTCTCACTGTACTAGCAGCCGGAGTGATGCACGAACTTTACTTCTCTTAAGTACCTCTTTTGGAGATACGATCGGGAGATTCTCTGCCACAGAATCTCTGAGCCCCGAACCTCTTAGCGCTTGTAATTAAAGAACAGGTGCAAGTTGCTGCACATTACAAGGCCTTAGATGATTAGTGAAATCCCTCCAGAAGTTTATCGAGCCTCTCTTTCACCGTGAAACTCTCACCGGTCCCTCAGAAAGGTCCTCCCCCGGTCTCTTCTTCTTAGAGCAGGTCCCCTCTCAGGGGCACCCTGGGATTCCTCCTCTTAGAGCTGAGCCCCAGCTAAAGGTGCTGGGCCCAATGGCGAAGTTGCAGCCCCAGGCTAAAGGTGCCTGGGACCGATGCATACGCGCACCCCTGGCCTGGAGGGCCAGGTCACGCGACCCGAACTCCGGAGCCCCGGAACTCTGGAACAACACTCCTCCAGGCGGCGTCTGCCCCTTATGTAACCCCTCCAGGCATGCACAGCAGGTTGACCACGCCCACTATACTACTGCCGAGAGAGGACACCCTAAGGCACAGCACTGTTACATCTTCAACCCTGACCTGTCATGGCAGTGCCACCTACAGGTCACAGGGAACTGCACACTAGGGATGAGCTCGGTGTTCGAGTCGAACATACGTTCGACTCGAACATCGGCTGTTCAATCGTTCGACGAAGATCGAACGATTTGGGCCGTTCGCGCCAAATTCGAGTGACGCGGATGGCCCACAATGCACTACGCCATCGCAGTGCAATCCAGGCGCTGTCATTGGCCAAGCATGCACTCTGACCCCGCATGCTTGGCCAATCACACACAATCGGCAGTGAGGAGAGCCATAATTGGCCACAGGCAGGATGCCTGTGGCCAATTATAGCTCAGGGGGATTTAGTACACACCCCACACTATAAAAGGCCGCCAGCGCGGCGGCCTTGTGTAGTGTGTTCCGGTTCAGGGAGAAAGAAGGATAGGCAGGGACAGTGTCAAGGCTATTTGTTCATTTAACTTGTGTGCAGGGAGAGAGAAGGATAGGCAGGGACAATGTCAGTGATATTCTTTGCTAAGCCTCCTGCACATTATACACCTGAAGCTAGCCCTTATTGCTGTGTTTTCCTGTTGTGTAACACAGGCAGGCATCTGCAGCACTTACAGCGGGCGTAATGTGCCTCCTGCACATTATACACCTGAAGCTAGCCCTTATTGCTGTGTTTTCCTGTTGTGTAACACAGGCAGGCATCTGCAGCACTTACAGCGGGCGTAGTGTGCCTCCTGCACATTATACACCTGAAGCTAGCCCTTATTGCTCGTGGTTTTTTTCTTTTGTTTTACACTAACAGGCATCTGCAGCACTTACAGCGGGCATAGTGTGCTTCCTGCAAAATATACACCTGAAGCTAGCCCTTATTGCTGTGTTTTCCTGTTGTGTAACACAGGCAGGCATCTGCAGCACTTACAGTGGGCGTAGTGTGCCTCCTGCACAGTATACACCTGATGTTAGGCCTTATTGCTGTGTTTTCCTGTTGTGTAACACAGGCAGGCATCTGAAGCACTTACAGCGGGCATAGTGTGCCTCCTGCACATTATACACCTGAAGCTAGCCCTTATTGCTTGTGGTTTTTTTCTTTTGTGTTACACTAACAGGCATCTGCAGCACTTACAGCGGGCATAGTGTGCTTCCTGCAAAATATACACCTGAAGCTAGCCCTTATCGCTGTGTTTTCCTGTTGTGTAACACAGGCAGGCATCTGCAGCACTTACAGTGGGCGTAGTGTGCCTCCTGCACATTATACACCTGAAGCTAGCCCTTATTGCTGTGTTTTCCTGTTGTGTAACACAGGCAGGCATCTGCAGGACTTACAGCGGGCAAAGTGTGCCTCCTTTACATTATACACCTGAAGCTAGCCCTTATTGCTGTGTTTTCCTGTTGTGTAACACAGGCAGGCATCTGCAGCACTTACAGCGGGCGTAGTGTGCCTCCTGCACATTATACACCTGAAGCTAGCCCTTATTGCTGTGTTTTCCTGTTGTGTAACACAGGCAGGCATCTGCAGCACTTACAGCGGGCATAGTGTGCCTCCTGCACATTATACACCTGAAGCTAGCCCTTATTGCTGTGTTTTCCTGTTGTGTAACACAGGCAGGCATCTGCAGCACTTACAGCGGGCATAGTGTGCCTCCTGCACATTATACACCTGAAGCTAGCCCTTATTGCTTGTGTTTTTTTCTTTTGTGTTACACTAACAGGCATCTGCAGCACTTACAGCGGGCATAGTGTGCTTCCTGCAAAATATACACCTGAAGCTAGCCCTTATTGCTGTGTTTTCCTGTTGTGTACCACAGGCAGGCATCTGCAGCACTTACAGCGGGCGTAGTGTGCCTCCTGCACATTCTACACCTGAAGCTAGCCCTTATTGCTGTGTTTTCCTGTTGTCTAACACAGGCAGGCATCTGTAGCACTTACAGCGGGCGTAGTGTGCCTCCTGCACATTATTCACCTGAAGCTAGCCCTTATCGCTGTGTTTTCCTGTTGTGTAACACAGGCAGGCATCTGCAGCACTTACAGCGGGCGTAGTGTGCCTCCTGCACATTATACACCTGAAGCTAGCCCTTATTGCTTGTGTTTTTTCTTTTGTGTTACACTAACAGGCATCTGCAGCACTTACAGCGGGCATAGTGTGCTTCCTGCAAAATATACACCTGAAGCTAGCCCTTATTGCTGTGTTTTCCTGTTCTGCAACACAGGCAGGCATCTGCAGCACTTACAGCGGGCGTAGTGTGCCTCCTGCACATTATACACCTGGAGCTAGCCCTTATTGCTGTGTTTTCCTGTTGTGTAACACAGGCAGGCATCTGCAGCACTTACAGCGGGCGTAATGTGCCTCCTGCACATTATACACCTGAAGCTAGCCCTTATTGCTGTGTTTTCCTGTTATGTACCACAGGCAGGCATCTGCAGCACTTACAGCGGGCGTAGTGTGCCTCCTGCACATTCTACACCTGAAGCTAGCCCTTATTGCTGTGTTTTCCTGTTGTGTAACACAGGCAGGCATCTGTAGCACTTACAGCGGGCGTAGTGTGCTTCCTGCACATTATACACCTGAAGCTAGCCCTTATCGCTGTGTTTTCCTGTTGTGTAACACAGGCAGGCATCTGCAGCACTTACAGCGGGCGTAGTGTGCCTCCTGCACATTATACACCTGAAGCTAGCCCTTATTGCTTGTGTTTTTTTCTTTTGTGTTACACTAACAGGCATCTGCAGCACTTACAGCGGGCATAGTGTGCTTCCTGCAAAATATACACCTGAAGCTAGCCCTTATTGCTGTGTTTTCCTGTTCTGTAACACAGGCAGGCATCTGCAGCACTTACAGCGGGCATAGTGTGCCTCCTGCACATTATACACCTGAAGCTAGCCCTTATTGCTTGTGTTTTTTTCTTTTGTGTTACACTAACAGGCATCTGCAGCACTTACAGCGGGCATAGTGTGCTTCCTGCAAAATATACACCTGAAGCTAGCCCTTATTGCTGTGTTTTCCTGTTCTGTAACACAGGCAGGCATCTGCAGCACTTACAGCGGGCGTAGTGTGCCTCCTGCACATTATACACCTGGAGCTAGCCCTTATTGCTGTGTTTTCCTGTTGTGTAACACAGGCAGGCATCTGCAGCACTTACAGCGGGCGTAATGTGCCTCCTGCACATTATACACCTGAAGCTAGCCCTTATTGCTGTGTTTTCCTGTTGTGTAACACAGGCAGGCATCTGCAGCACTTACAGCGGGCGTAGTGTGCCTCCTGCACATTATACACCTGAAGCTAGCCCTTATTGCTCGTGGTTTTTTTCTTTTGTGTTACACTAACAGGCATCTGCAGCACTTACAGCGGGCATAGTGTGCTTCCTGCAAAATATACACCTGAAGCTAGCCCTTATTGCTGTGTTTTCCTGTTGTGTACCACAGGCAGGCATCTGCAGCACTTACAGCGGGCGTAGTGTGCCTCCTGCACATTCTACACCTGAAGCTAGCCCTTATTGCTGTGTTTTCCTGTTGTGTAACACAGGCAGGCATCTGTAGCACTTACAGCGGGCGTAGTGTGCTTCCTGCACATTATACACCTGAAGCTAGCCCTTATCGCTGTGTTTTCCTGTTGTGTAACACAGGCAGGCATCTGCAGCACTTACAGCGGGCGTAGTGTGCCTCCTGCACATTATACACCTGAAGCTAGCCCTTATTGCTTGTGTTTTTTTCTTTTGTGTTACACTAACAGGCATCTGCAGCACTTACAGCGGGCATAGTGTGCTTCCTGCAAAATATACACCTGAAGCTAGCCCTTATTGCTGTGTTTTCCTGTTCTGTAACACAGGCAGGCATCTGCAGCACTTACAGCGGGCGTAGTGTGCCTCCTGCACATTATACACCTGAAGCTAGCCCTTATTGCTTGTGTTTTTTTCTTTTGTGTTACACTAACAGGCATCTGCAGCACTTACAGCGGGCATAGTGTGCTTCCTGCAAAATATACACCTGAAGCTAGCCCTTATTGCTGTGTTTTCCTGTTCTGTAACACAGGCAGGCATCTGCAGCACTTACAGCGGGCGTAGTGTGCCTCCTGCACATTATACACCTGGAGCTAGCCCTTATTGCTGTGTTTTCCTGTTGTGTAACACAGGCAGGCATCTGCAGCACTTACAGCGGGCGTAATGTGCGTCCTGCACATTATACACCTGAAGCTAGCCCTTATTGCTGTGTTTTCCTGTTGTGTAACACAGGCAGGCATCTGCAGCACTTACAGCGGGCGTAGTGTGCTTCCTGCAAAATATACACCTGAAGCTAGCCCTTATTGCTGTGTTTTCCTGTTGTGTAACACAGGCAGGCATCTGCAGCACTTACAGTGGGCGTAGTGTGCCTCCTGCACAGTATACACCTGATGTTAGGCCTTATTGCTGTGTTTTCCTGTTGTGTAACACAGGCAGGCATCTGAAGCACTTACAGCGGGCATAGTGTGCCTCCTGCACATTATACACCTGAAGCTAGCCCTTATTGCTTGTGGTTTTTTTCTTTTGTGTTACACTAACAGGCATCTGCAGCACTTACAGCGGGCATAGTGTGCTTCCTGCAAAATATACACCTGAAGCTAGCCCTTATCGCTGTGTTTTCCTGTTGTGTAACACAGGCAGGCATCTGCAGCACTTACAGTGGGCGTAGTGTGCCTCCTGCACATTATACACCTGAAGCTAGCCCTTATTGCTGTGTTTTCCTGTTGTGTAACACAGGCAGGCATCTGCAGGACTTACAGCGGGCAAAGTGTGCCTCCTTTACATTATACACCTGAAGCTAGCCCTTATTGCTGTGTTTTCCTGTTGTGTAACACAGGCAGGCATCTGCAGCACTTACAGCGGGCGTAGTGTGCCTCCTGCACATTATACACCTGAAGCTAGCCCTTATTGCTGTGTTTTCCTGTTGTGTAACACAGGCAGGCATCTGCAGCACTTACAGCGGGCATAGTGTGCCTCCTGCACATTATACACCTGAAGCTAGCCCTTATTGCTGTGTTTTCCTGTTGTGTAACACAGGCAGGCATCTGCAGCACTTACAGCGGGCATAGTGTGCCTCCTGCACATTATACACCTGAAGCTAGCCCTTATTGCTTGTGTTTTTTTCTTTTGTGTTACACTAACAGGCATCTGCAGCACTTACAGCGGGCATAGTGTGCTTCCTGCAAAATATACACCTGAAGCTAGCCCTTATTGCTGTGTTTTCCTGTTGTGTACCACAGGCAGGCATCTGCAGCACTTACAGCGGGCGTAGTGTGCCTCCTGCACATTCTACACCTGAAGCTAGCCCTTATTGCTGTGTTTTCCTGTTGTCTAACACAGGCAGGCATCTGTAGCACTTACAGCGGGCGTAGTGTGCCTCCTGCACATTATTCACCTGAAGCTAGCCCTTATCGCTGTGTTTTCCTGTTGTGTAACACAGGCAGGCATCTGCAGCACTTACAGCGGGCGTAGTGTGCCTCCTGCACATTATACACCTGAAGCTAGCCCTTATTGCTTGTGTTTTTTCTTTTGTGTTACACTAACAGGCATCTGCAGCACTTACAGCGGGCATAGTGTGCTTCCTGCAAAATATACACCTGAAGCTAGCCCTTATTGCTGTGTTTTCCTGTTCTGCAACACAGGCAGGCATCTGCAGCACTTACAGCGGGCGTAGTGTGCCTCCTGCACATTATACACCTGGAGCTAGCCCTTATTGCTGTGTTTTCCTGTTGTGTAACACAGGCAGGCATCTGCAGCACTTACAGCGGGCGTAATGTGCCTCCTGCACATTATACACCTGAAGCTAGCCCTTATTGCTGTGTTTTCCTGTTATGTACCACAGGCAGGCATCTGCAGCACTTACAGCGGGCGTAGTGTGCCTCCTGCACATTCTACACCTGAAGCTAGCCCTTATTGCTGTGTTTTCCTGTTGTGTAACACAGGCAGGCATCTGTAGCACTTACAGCGGGCGTAGTGTGCTTCCTGCACATTATACACCTGAAGCTAGCCCTTATCGCTGTGTTTTCCTGTTGTGTAACACAGGCAGGCATCTGCAGCACTTACAGCGGGCGTAGTGTGCCTCCTGCACATTATACACCTGAAGCTAGCCCTTATTGCTTGTGTTTTTTTCTTTTGTGTTACACTAACAGGCATCTGCAGCACTTACAGCGGGCATAGTGTGCTTCCTGCAAAATATACACCTGAAGCTAGCCCTTATTGCTGTGTTTTCCTGTTCTGTAACACAGGCAGGCATCTGCAGCACTTACAGCGGGCATAGTGTGCCTCCTGCACATTATACACCTGAAGCTAGCCCTTATTGCTTGTGTTTTTTTCTTTTGTGTTACACTAACAGGCATCTGCAGCACTTACAGCGGGCATAGTGTGCTTCCTGCAAAATATACACCTGAAGCTAGCCCTTATTGCTGTGTTTTCCTGTTCTGTAACACAGGCAGGCATCTGCAGCACTTACAGCGGGCGTAGTGTGCCTCCTGCACATTATACACCTGGAGCTAGCCCTTATTGCTGTGTTTTCCTGTTGTGTAACACAGGCAGGCATCTGCAGCACTTACAGCGGGCGTAATGTGCCTCCTGCACATTATACACCTGAAGCTAGCCCTTATTGCTGTGTTTTCCTGTTGTGTAACACAGGCAGGCATCTGCAGCACTTACAGCGGGCGTAGTGTGCCTCCTGCACATTATACACCTGAAGCTAGCCCTTATTGCTCGTGGTTTTTTTCTTTTGTGTTACACTAACAGGCATCTGCAGCACTTACAGCGGGCATAGTGTGCTTCCTGCAAAATATACACCTGAAGCTAGCCCTTATTGCTGTGTTTTCCTGTTGTGTACCACAGGCAGGCATCTGCAGCACTTACAGCGGGCGTAGTGTGCCTCCTGCACATTCTACACCTGAAGCTAGCCCTTATTGCTGTGTTTTCCTGTTGTGTAACACAGGCAGGCATCTGTAGCACTTACAGCGGGCGTAGTGTGCTTCCTGCACATTATACACCTGAAGCTAGCCCTTATCGCTGTGTTTTCCTGTTGTGTAACACAGGCAGGCATCTGCAGCACTTACAGCGGGCGTAGTGTGCCTCCTGCACATTATACACCTGAAGCTAGCCCTTATTGCTTGTGTTTTTTTCTTTTGTGTTACACTAACAGGCATCTGCAGCACTTACAGCGGGCATAGTGTGCTTCCTGCAAAATATACACCTGAAGCTAGCCCTTATTGCTGTGTTTTCCTGTTCTGTAACACAGGCAGGCATCTGCAGCACTTACAGCGGGCGTAGTGTGCCTCCTGCACATTATACACCTGAAGCTAGCCCTTATTGCTTGTGTTTTTTTCTTTTGTGTTACACTAACAGGCATCTGCAGCACTTACAGCGGGCATAGTGTGCTTCCTGCAAAATATACACCTGAAGCTAGCCCTTATTGCTGTGTTTTCCTGTTCTGTAACACAGGCAGGCATCTGCAGCACTTACAGCGGGCGTAGTGTGCCTCCTGCACATTATACACCTGGAGCTAGCCCTTATTGCTGTGTTTTCCTGTTGTGTAACACAGGCAGGCATCTGCAGCACTTACAGCGGGCGTAATGTGCGTCCTGCACATTATACACCTGAAGCTAGCCCTTATTGCTGTGTTTTCCTGTTGTGTAACACAGGCAGGCATCTGCAGCACTTACAGCGGGCGTAGTGTGCCTCCTGCACATTATACACCTGAAGCTAGCCCTTATTGCTCGTGGTTTTTTTCTTTTGTGTTACACTAACAGGCATCTGCAGCACTTACAGCGGGCATAGTGTGCTTCCTGCAAAATATACACCTGAAGCTAGCCCTTATTGCTGTGTTTTCCTGTTGTGTAACACGGGCAGGCATCTGCAGCACTTACAGTGGGCGTAGTGTGCCTCCTGCACAGTATACACCTGATGTTAGGCCTTATTGCTGTGTTTTCCTGTTGTGTAACACAGGCAGGCATCTGAAGCACTTACAGCGGGCGTAGTGTGCCTCCTGCACATTATACACCTGAAGCTAGCCCATATTGCTTGTGGTTTTTTGCTTTTGTGTTACACTAACAGGCATCTGCAGCACTTACAGCGGGCATAGTGTGCTTCCTGCAAAATATACACCTGAAGCTAGCCCTTATTGCTGTGTTTTCCTGTTGTGTAACACAGGCAGGCATCTGCAGCACTTACAGCGGGCGTAGTGTGCCTCCTGCACATTATACACCTGAAGCTAGCCCTTATTGCTGTGTTTTCCTGTTGTGTAACACAGGCAGGCATCTGCAGCACTTACAGCGGGCAAAGTGTGCCTCCTGCACATTATACACCTGAAGCTAGCCCTTATTGCTGTGTTTTCCTGTTGTGTAACACAGGCAGGCATCTGCAGCACTTACAGCGGGCGTAGTGTGCCTCCTGCACATTATACACCTGAAGCTAGCCCTTATTGCTGTGTTTTCCTGTTGTGTAACACAGGCAGGCATCTGCAGCACTCACAGCGGGCGTAGTGTGCCTCCTGCAAATTATACACCTGAAGCTAGCCCTTATTGCTGTGTTTTCCTGTTGTGTAACACAGGCAGGCGTCTGCAGCACTTACAGCGGGTGTAGTGTGCCTCCTGCACATTATACACCTGAAGCTAGCCCTTATTGCTTGTGTTTTTTTTCTTTTGTGTTACACTAACAGGCATCTGCAGCACTTACAGCGGGCATAGTGTGCTTCCTGCAAAATATACACCTGAAGCTAGCCCTTATTGCTGTGTTTTCCTGTTGTGTACCACAGGCAGGCATCTGCAGCACTTACAGCGGGCGTAGTTTGCCTCCTGCACATTCTACACCTGAAGCTAGCCCTTATTGCTGTGTTTTCCTGTTGTGTAACACAGGCAGGCATCTTTAGCACTTACAGCGGGCGTAGTGTGCCTCCTGCAAATTATACACCTGAAGCTAGCCCTTATTGCTGTGTTTTCCTGTTGTGTAACACAGGCAGGCATCTGCAGCACTTACAGCGGGTGTAGTGTGCCTCCTGCACATTATACACCTGAAGCTAGCCCTTATTGCTTGTGTTTTTTTCTTTTGTGTTACACTAACAGGCATCTGCAGCACTTACAGCGGGCATAGTGTGCTTCCTGCAAAATATACACCTGAAGCTAGCCCTTATTGCTGTGTTTTCCTGTTGTGTACCACAGGCAGGCATCTGCAGCACTTACAGCGGGCGTAGTGTGCCTCCTGCACATTCTACACCTGAAGCTAGCCCTTATTGCTGTGTTTTCCTGTTGTGTAACACAGGCAGGCATCTGTAGCACTTACAGCGGGCGTAGTGTGCCTCCTGCACATTATACACCTGAAGCTAGCCCTTATCGCTGTGTTTTCCTGTTGTGTAACACAGGCAGGCATCTGCAGCACTTACAGCGGGCGTAGTGTGCCTCCTGCACATTATACACCTGAAGCTAGCCCTTATTGCTTGTGTTTTTTTCTTTTGTGTTACACTAACAGGCATCTGCAGCACTTACAGCGGGCATAGTGTGCTTCCTGCAAAATATACACCTGAAGCTAGCCCTTATTGCTGTGTTTTCCTGTTCTGTAACACAGGCAGGCATCTGCAGCACTTACAGCGGGCGTAGTGTGCCTCCTGCACATTATACACCTGGAGCTAGCCCTTATTGCTGTGTTTTCCTGTTGTGTAACACAGGCAGGCATCTGCAGCACTTACAGCGGGCGTAATGTGCCTCCTGCACATTATACACCTGAAGCTAGCCCTTATTGCTGTGTTTTCCTGTTATGTAACACAGGCAGGCATCTGCAGCACTTACAGCGGGCGTAGTGTGCCTCCTGCACATTATACACCTGAAGCTAGCCCTTATTGCTGTGTTTTTCCTGTTGTGTAACAGAGGCAGGCATCTGCAGCACTTACAGCGGGTGTAGTGTGCCTCCTGCAAATTATACACCTGAAGCTAGCCCTTATTGCTGTGTTTTCCTGTTGTGTAACACAGGCAGGCATCTGCAGCACTTACAGCGGGTGTATTGTGCCTCCTGCACATTATACACCTGAAGCTAGCCCTTATTGCTTGTGTTTTTTTTTCTTTTGTGTTACACTAACAGGCATCTGCAGCACTTACAGTGGGCATAGTGTGCTTCCTGCAAAATATACACCTGAAGCTAGCCCTTATTGCTGTGTTTTCCTGTTGTGTACCACAGGCAGGCATCTGCAGCACTTACAGCGGGCGTAGTGTGCCTCCTGCACATTCTACACCTGAAGCTAGCCCTTATTGCTGTGTTTTCCTGTTGTGTAACACAGGCAGGCATCTGTAGCACTTACAGCGGGCGTAGTGTGCTTCCTGCACATTATACACCTGAAGCTAGCCCTTATCGCTGTGTTTTCCTGTTGTGTAACACAGGCAGGCATCTGCAGCACTTACAGCGGGCGTAGTGTGCCTCCTGCACATTATACACCTGAAGCTAGCCCTTATTGCTTGTGTTTTTTTCTTTTGTGTTACACTAACAGGCATCTGCAGCACTTACAGCGGGCATAGTGTGCTTCCTGCAAAATATACACCTGAAGCTAGCCCTTATTGCTGTGTTTTCCTGTTCTGTAACACAGGCAGGCATCTGCAGCACTTACAGCGGGCGTAGTGTGCCTCCTGCACATTATACACCTGAAGCTAGCCCTTATTGCTTGTGTTTTTTTCTTTTGTGTTACACTAACAGGCATCTGCAGCACTTACAGCGGGCATAGTGTGCTTCCTGCAAAATATACACCTGAAGCTAGCCCTTATTGCTGTGTTTTCCTGTTCTGTAACACAGGCAGGCATCTGCAGCACTTACAGCGGGCGTAGTGTGCCTCCTGCACATTATACACCTGGAGCTAGCCCTTATTGCTGTGTTTTCCTGTTGTGTAACACAGGCAGGCATCTGCAGCACTTACAGCGGGCGTAATGTGCGTCCTGCACATTATACACCTGAAGCTAGCCCTTATTGCTGTGTTTTCCTGTTGTGTAACACAGGCAGGCATCTGCAGCACTTACAGCGGGCGTAGTGTGCCTCCTGCACATTATACACCTGAAGCTAGCCCTTATTGCTCGTGGTTTTTTTCTTTTGTGTTACACTAACAGGCATCTGCAGCACTTACAGCGGGCATAGTGTGCTTCCTGCAAAATATACACCTGAAGCTAGCCCTTATTGCTGTGTTTTCCTGTTGTGTAACACGGGCAGGCATCTGCAGCACTTACAGTGGGCGTAGTGTGCCTCCTGCACAGTATACACCTGATGTTAGGCCTTATTGCTGTGTTTTCCTGTTGTGTAACACAGGCAGGCATCTGAAGCACTTACAGCGGGCGTAGTGTGCCTCCTGCACATTATACACCTGAAGCTAGCCCATATTGCTTGTGGTTTTTTTCTTTTGTGTTACACTAACAGGCATCTGCAGCACTTACAGCGGGCATAGTGTGCTTCCTGCAAAATATACACCTGAAGCTAGCCCTTATTGCTGTGTTTTCCAGTTGTGTAACACAGGCAGGCATCTGCAGCACTTACAGCGGGCGTAGTGTGCCTCCTGCACATTATACACCTGAAGCTAGCCCTTATTGCTGTGTTTTCCTGTTGTGTAACACAGGCAGGCATCTGCAGCACTTACAGCGGGCAAAGTGTGCCTCCTGCACATTATACACCTGAAGCTAGCCCTTATTGCTGTGTTTTCCTGTTGTGTAACACAGGCAGGCATCTGCAGCACTTACAGCGGGCGTAGTGTGCCTCCTGCACATTATACACCTGAAGCTAGCCCTTATTGCTGTGTTTTCCTGTTGTGTAACACAGGCAGGCATCTGCAGCACTCACAGCGGGCGTAGTGTGCCTCCTGCAAATTATACACCTGAAGCTAGCCCTTATTGCTGTGTTTTCCTGTTGTGTAACACAGGCAGGCGTCTGCAGCACTTACAGCGGGTGTAGTGTGCCTCCTGCACATTATACACCTGAAGCTAGCCCTTATTGCTTGTGTTTTTTTTCTTTTGTGTTACACTAACAGGCATCTGCAGCACTTACAGCGGGCATAGTGTGCTTCCTGCAAAATATACACCTGAAGCTAGCCCTTATTGCTGTGTTTTCCTGTTGTGTACCACAGGCAGGCATCTGCAGCACTTACAGCGGGCGTAGTGTGCCTCCTGCACATTCTACACCTGAAGCTAGCCCTTATTGCTGTGTTTTCCTGTTGTGTACCACAGGCAGGCATCTGCAGCACTTACAGCGGGCGTAGTTTGCCTCCTGCACATTCTACACCTGAAGCTAGCCCTTATTGCTGTGTTTTCCTGTTGTGTAACACAGGCAGGCATCTTTAGCACTTACAGCGGGCGTAGTGTGCCTCCTGCAAATTATACACCTGAAGCTAGCCCTTATTGCTGTGTTTTCCTGTTGTGTAACACAGGCAGGCATCTGCAGCACTTACAGCGGGTGTAGTGTGCCTCCTGCACATTATACACCTGAAGCTAGCCCTTATTGCTTGTGTTTTTTTTCTTTTGTGTTACACTAACAGGCATCTGCAGCACTTACAGTGGGCATAGTGTGCTTCCTGCAAAATATACACCTGAAGCTAGCCCTTATTGCTGTGTTTTCCTGTTGTGTACCACAGGCAGGCATCTGCAGCACTTACAGCGGGCGTAGTGTGCCTCCTGCACATTCTACACCTGAAGCTAGCCCTTATTGCTGTGTTTTCCTGTTGTGTAACACAGGCAGGCATCTGTAGCACTTACAGCGGGCGTAGTGTGCCTCCTGCACATTATACACCTGAAGCTAGCCCTTATCGCTGTGTTTTCCTGTTGTGTAACACAGGCAGGCATCTGCAGCACTTACAGCGGGCGTAGTGTGCCTCCTGCACATTATACACCTGAAGCTAGCCCTTATTGCTTGTGTTTTTTTCTTTTGTGTTACACTAACAGGCATCTGCAGCACTTACAGCGGGCATAGTGTGCTTCCTGCAAAATATACACCTGAAGCTAGCCCTTATTGCTGTGTTTTCCTGTTCTGTAACACAGGCAGGCATCTGCAGCACTTACAGCGGGCGTAGTGTGCCTCCTGCACATTATACACCTGAAGCTAGCCCTTATTGCTTGTGTTTTTTTCTTTTGTGTTACACTAACAGGCATCTGCAGCACTTACAGCGGGCATAGTGTGCTTCCTGCAAAATATACACCTGAAGCTAGCCCTTATTGCTGTGTTTTCCTGTTCTGTAACACAGGCAGGCATCTGCAGCACTTACAGCGGGCGTAGTGTGCCTCCTGCACATTATACACCTGGAGCTAGCCCTTATTGCTGTGTTTTCCTGTTGTGTAACACAGGCAGGCATCTGCAGCACTTACAGCGGGCGTAATGTGCCTCCTGCACATTATACACCTGAAGCTAGCCCTTATTGCTGTGTTTTCCTGTTGTGTAACACAGGCAGGCATCTGCAGCACTTACAGCGGGCGTAGTGTGCCTCCTGCACATTATACACCTGAAGCTAGCCCTTATTGCTCGTGGTTTTTTTCTTTTGTGTTACACTAACAGGCATCTGCAGCACTTACAGCGGGCATAGTGTGCTTCCTGCAAAATATACACCTGAAGCTAGCCCTTATTGCTGTGTTTTCCTGTTGTGTAACACAGGCAGGCATCTGCAGCACTTACAGTGGGCGTAGTGTGCCTCCTGCACAGTATACACCTGATGTTAGGCCTTATTGCTGTGTTTTCCTGTTGTGTAACACAGGCAGGCATCTGCAGCACTTACAGCGGGCGTAGTGTGCCTCCTGCACATTATACACCTGAAGCTAGCCCTTATTGCTCGTGTTTTTTTTCTTTTGTGTTACACTAACAGGCATCTGCAGCACTTACAGCGGGCATAGTGTGCTTCCTGCAAAATATACACCTGAAGCTAGCCCTTATTGCTGTGTTTTCCTGTTGTGTAACACAGGCAGGCATCTGTAGCACTTACAGCGGGCGTAGTGTGCCTCCTGCACATTATACACCTGAAGCTAGCCCTTATCGCTGTGTTTTCCTGTTGTGTAACACAGGCAGGCATCTGCAGCACTTACAGCGGGCGTAGTGTGCCTCCTGCACATTATACACCTGAAGCTAGCCCTTATTGCTTGTGTTTTTTTCTTTTGTGTTACACTAACAGGCATCTGCAGCACTTACAGCGGGCATAGTGTGCTTCCTGCAAAATATACACCTGAAGCTAGCCCTTATTGCTGTGTTTTCCTGTTCTGTAACACAGGCAGGCATCTGCAGCACTTACAGCGGGCGTAGTGTGCCTCCTGCACATTATACACCTGAAGCTAGCCCTTATTGCTTGTGTTTTTTTCTTTTGTGTTACACTAACAGGCATCTGCAGCACTTACAGCGGGCATAGTGTGCTTCCTGCAAAATATACACCTGAAGCTAGCCCTTATTGCTGTGTTTTCCTGTTCTGTAACACAGGCAGGCATCTGCAGCACTTACAGCGGGCGTAGTGTGCCTCCTGCACATTATACACCTGGAGCTAGCCCTTATTGCTGTGTTTTCCTGTTGTGTAACACAGGCAGGCATCTGCAGCACTTACAGCGGGCGTAATGTGCCTCCTGCACATTATACACCTGAAGCTAGCCCTTATTGCTGTGTTTTCCTGTTGTGTAACACAGGCAGGCATCTGCAGCACTTACAGCGGGCGTAGTGTGCCTCCTGCACATTATACACCTGAAGCTAGCCCTTATTGCTTGTGGTTTTTTTCTTTTGTGTTACACTAACAGGCATCTGCAGCACTTACAGCGGGCATAGTGTGCTTCCTGCAAAATATACACCTGAAGCTAGCCCTTATTGCTGTGTTTTCCTGTTGTGTAACACAGGCAGGCATCTGCAGCACTTACAGTGGGCGTAGTGTGCCTCCTGCACAGTATACACCTGATGTTAGGCCTTATTGCTGTGTTTTCCTGTTGTGTAACACAGGCAGGCATCTGAAGCACTTACAGCGGGCGTAGTGTGCCTCCTGCACATTATACACCTGAAGCTAGCCCTTATTGCTTGTGGTTTTTTTCTTTTGTGTTACACTAACAGGCATCAGCAGCACTTACAGCGGGCATAGTGTTCTTCCTGCAAAATATACACCTGAAGCTAGCCCTTATTGCTGTGTTTTCCTGTTGTGTAACACAGGCAGGCATCTGCAGCACTTACAGCGGGCGTAGTGTGCCTCCTGCACATTATACACCTGAAGCTAGCCCTTATTGCTGTGTTTTCCTGTTGTGTAACACAGGCAGGCATCTGCAGCACTTACAGCGGGCAAAGTGTGCCTCCTGCACATTATACACCTGAAGCTAGCCCTTATTGCTGTGTTTTCCTGTTGTGTAACACAGGCAGGCATCTGCAGTACTTACAGCGGGCGTAGTGTGCCTCCTGCACATTATACACCTGAAGCTAGCCCTTATTGCTGTGTTTTCCTGTTGTGTAACACAGGCAGGCATCTGCAGCACTCACAGCGGGCGTAGTGTGCCTCCTGCAAATTATACACCTGAAGCTAGCCCTTATTGCTGTGTTTTCCTGTTGTGTAACACAGGCAGGCGTCTGCAGCACTTACAGCGGGTGTAGTGTGCCTCCTGCACATTATACACCTGAAGCTAGCCCTTATTGCTTGTGTTTTTTTTCTTTTGTGTTACACTAACAGGCATCTGCAGCACTTACAGCGGGCATAGTGTGCTTCCTGCAAAATATACACCTGAAGCTAGCCCTTATTGCTGTGTTTTCCTGTTGTGTACCACAGGCAGGCATCTGCAGCACTTACAGCGGGCGTAGTGTGCCTCCTGCACATTCTACACCTGAAGCTAGCCCTTATTGCTGTGTTTTCCTGTTGTGTACCACAGGCAGGCATCTGCAGCACTTACAGCGGGCGTAGTGTGCCTCCTGCACATTCTACACCTGAAGCTAGCCCTTATTGCTGTGTTTTCCTGTTGTGTAACACAGGCAGGCATCTGCAGCACTTACAGCGGGCATAGTGTGCCTCCTGCACATTATACACCTGAAGCTAGCCCTTACTGCTGTGTTTTCCTGTTGTGTAACACAGGCAGGCATCTGCAGCACTTACAGTGGGCGTAGTGTGCCGCCTGCACATTAAACACCTGAAGCTAGCCCTTATTACTGTGTTTTTTTTCTTTTGTGTTACACTAACAGGCATCTGCAGCACTTACAGCGGGCGTGGTGTTTCAGTTGCTGCAGGATTTTGGACTGAGAGGACGTGCCTGTAGGGAGCTCCTGGAGCTCCAGGAGGAGGGGGTGTGATGGCCTCCTCCAGCCCAGGACCAGGGCAGCTTTCCCGGCCTGATGCTGCTGCCTCCTCCCTGGGGATTAAGGACTTGTCCAGGGAGGAGACGCTCTTTTTAAAAACGCAGTTTGAGCTTATGGATTGGACCCTGCCCCAGCCTGGGGAGGGTCCTGCAAAGTTACTGAGAAGAGTTGAAAGGGTCAAGGACTTGATTCAGAAGGCCAGCCGGGCCTTCTGTGGGAGGACCGCAGTCCTAACGGATTTGAGGAACAGAAGGGACCGGGCCAGCAGCTTTAGAAGAGGTGAGTATGCTGAGGACATTAAACTTTTAAAAGGTCAAAATAACGACCTGTGGACCCTGCTTGGTGGGCTATGTGAGAGAGGCCGTGGGGAGACAGAATTCCTCCTAGAAGTGAGGACTGAGCTCCGGAGAGCGAGTAAGGAGGGCTCCCAGGCTGCCAGGCGTAACAGCCAGAAAAACCCGCAGGACCATCCGCAACCTCAAGAGCCTGTGGAGGTGGTAAGCCCCGGTGATGGTGAAGGACCTCCCCCCTCCCTGGGAAGTGTGGTCCCTGTGGTCCCGGCTGTGGAGGGTCTCCGAGTCCATGCAGCATTGCGGCCAGGAAAATCTGCCGGCACGCAGGCAGTCTCGGGTAGGGTACCCCATGATACAGCCAAGAAGGGCCAGGACGGGTGCACTCTGGGAGTGGGAAAATTGGGGGGACTTGCGGTGGTGGTCCTAACACCTCTCCCGGGGGACAGGCTAGAAGCAGGGAGAAAGGAAGCAGCCAGGCAAGATGGCGGGGCCCCCAGGACCCCTGTGAATCCCGCATGTGGCATAAAAACTGCACATGCTGTGGAGGAGGGAGAGGGGTTCGCCATGCAGACAGAGACTGCCACAGGAGTTATTATCCCAAAAGCTGCAGGAGAGACTGGGAAAGCAGAGACTGCAAGTGTGCCGGTGTTAGGGGGGGAAAAAACTAGAGGTGGTGGTTGCAGTGGGTGTGGGGGAGGTTGGTGGTGAGGGTGGGGGGGCGCCATTTTCCAGTGGAGATGGAGGAGGATTGGATGCTGTAAGCAACGCACATACAATGGACACTATGGCGCCGGGATGTGTGACATCCACTGCTGACAGTAGGGGTGTGGCCAGTGGACGGAGCCTGGGCGGGCTGGGGGGCCAGGGGGAGGAGTTGGGCGGGAGTCTGGGTGGTGGGAGGATGTGGGAGGGGCTAGCGGTGTCAGTGCGGCCACTTCCGGTTTTTCTGGTCAGGAGGGATGTTGCGGGTGTGGCTTGCTCCGGGGGGGTGGTGGATGGGAGGGACCCCCCCGGCAGGATTAGGTCGGGGGGTTCCCCCGGTTGGTGAGTCAGCCATGGGTGCTGGGGTGCCCTCTGAGGGTGCCCCTGGTGATGCGGCGGAGGGCACTTCTGGCACTCAGGCTGAGGGTGTTTTGGGGCAGGCCCAGGAGGCAGTACTACTCGATGCGCTTAGGGAGACCAGGTCTTTTGCCCGGGTGGCAGGGACCAGCGTCCCTTTGGCCCCCCTGTACGACCAGTTTGGTGCCCAAAACTTCCGGGTTCCCCCCGCAGACCAGCTCCAGGGGGTGAACCCGTGGTCGAGGGGTACAGGGGGTCCGGAGAGGCGCAGGCGCAATGTCGTGCAGCTGCGGTGGGAGGGACCTGGACAGTGCCCCAGCAGAGGGCAGGTAGTGGATCTCCTGCTGAAGGGGGCCAACTTCAAGGTAGCCGACCTCTTCGCAGTGATCCATCCCACGGGCACCAAGGAGTTTGATGTCAGTTTCTCCTCCTTGGTGCTAATGGAGCTCTTTCTCACCGTCTATGAGCTCCTGAAGAGGTCGGAGCCTTGGAAGTTCTTTAAGGTGGTCCCCCTGTCCAGGCAGGAAGATATAAAGTCCCTGACCATTTTGGTCAGGAACGAATCCCTCCCACCTGAGGACATTGCCACCTGGTTGGGGAGGTATGGGCAGCTGCAGTCTCCCCTCCGCAAAAACCTGGATGAGCGTGGGGTCTGGACCGGGGCGTGGTTGGCCAGGATCCGTCTCAAGCGCCAGGGGACTAGTGTGACCCATGTCCCCGGAAGTGCGTTTATTGGGAGAGATAGGATCCTGGTCTTTTACCCCGGTCAGCCCCGTCGCTGCTTCAAGTGTGGGAGTCCCACCCATTTGAATGCGGATTGCACAACACCCCGGTGCGTCAGGTGCAACAGGCCTGGGCACTCCCCGGAGACTTGCAGACTAATTGTCTGCAACCTCTGTGGGGTGTCCGGCCACCCATTCAGCCGCTGCCCTAAGGCTTTTCGGGGGCGTGCGGCTGATGGGGATGGACCAGGCCCAGATGACGCATGGGGGGGGTGGGTCTCCCACCCCAGGCGCCTCGGGCAGGCCCAGGAGATGGGCCTGGGGTTGGTGGCCCAGAGGGGCCTTTGCCGCAGAGGCCCGGGCGTAGGCGTGGCGGAGTTGGGGCCCCTGCTAAGTATGTGCCTGGTCCCTCGGGACTTGTTTCTGGGGGGCCGGGTGCGCCAGTATCAGGCCCAGTGGGGGTGAGGGGCCGAGGGGGTGAGGGGCCCTCTGCTGGGAACCTCCTCCCTCTCCCCCTCTTTTGTCCGTACCCCTTTCCCCTTCTACCCCCCTCTTTCCCCCCTCTTCCCTACCCTTCCCCCTCCCCCTTCTTTCCCCCTCCTCCCCCCTTTCTCCCTTCCTCTCCCCCCTTCTCCCTATTCTCCTTCTGCCCTTCCCCCTTCCTCTCTGCCCCCTTCCCCCTTTCGTTTCATCCTGGATCCCCTTGTGTTATCCCAGGATTCGGGGGGGGAGATGGAGGTAGCCGTGTCGTCGAGGGGCCTGCACAAGAGGCCCATGGGGGCCTCTAGCGGGCACTCCGGCGACGAGGTGGGCGGCCAGACCCAGGCGGGCTGGCTGCAGAGGAAGGTGAGGAAGAGGAAGAAGAAGAAGGATCCTGGGGGGGGGGTTGTGGGACCCCGGGTTATCCCTGGTAGGGACCATGGGGGCCCCCCCAGTGATCCTAGGGAATATGTACGGGGCCCTCTCCGACTCGGTGGAGGACCCTGGGGTATAGGCGAAAACGCAGAGGAGAATGCGGGCCAAAATCACTAAGAATGGCGGTACCCTCTCCAATACGCGTTGCGACCATTAATGTCGCAAGTGTGCGTTCTGCGGCGGCTTGTTTCATGGCCTTCGATTTTCTCAGCCGAGTTGAAGCTGATATTTTGTTTTTGCAAGAGACCTGGCTGGCATCGGTGGCAGAGATGCATCTAGCAAAGAGGGAGTGGAGATGCGGGCCCTCCCTCTGGTCTCTTGCGGCCGAGCCCTGCAGTGGAGTTGCAGTCCTTTTTAAGACTGGTCCGGTGGCTTGTCGACGAGTGATTGAGGTAGAGGTCGGTAGGTGCCTGGTGGTGGACGCCGTCGTGAGGCGGCAATTCCTGAGGCTGATTAACTTCTATGGCCCTCAGACCAAGAGGGACAGGAGGAGCCTCCTCACGATGGTCAAGCCCTACTTGTTTACGTCCCAGCAGGTGGTCTTTGGTGGTGACTACAACATGGTCACCAGATCAAAGGATCGGGCAGGCGCCTCAGGCCCCCTGGGATATGATAGTATCTTCTTGAATAGAATAGTAAGGGAAGCCGGGTTGGTGGATGCACATGTTCAGTGC
Source organism: Rana muscosa (assembly GCA_029206835.1). Taxonomy (NCBI): domain Eukaryota; kingdom Metazoa; phylum Chordata; class Amphibia; order Anura; family Ranidae; genus Rana; species Rana muscosa. The sequence goes on along the minus strand of CM055120.1, from coordinate 213,265,204 downwards.
CTCCCCAACCACACTGGGTTCACCTATGCCCGAGGTAATAGTAGGAGTAGGTTAGATAGTTTTTTTTAAAGGGGAGCTCTACCTTTGCGGCACCTGTGCTGCAGGCGGTGGAGTTCTCCGATCACTGTATGGTTTCTGTGACTTTGAATGTGGCCGACACTCCTCAGAAGGGTCGAGGTTTCTGGCGTCTTAATGGATCGCTGCTCGTGGATCTCGAGGTTAGGGAGGCCTATGAGATCTTCTTTGCGGATCAGGCCTCGCTCCTTGAGAGCGGCTGCTCCCGCCGGGAATGGTGGGAAGTGGTGAAGAAGAGGTCGGAGGGCTTTTTCCGCAGGATCTCTAGGTACCGGGCGACATCCAAGTACCTGGCCTACCAGAGGTTGCGCAGGCAGTTAGACCGCCTGGTCTCAGCTGGGGGCCCTCAGGAACAGATATCCGATCTGAAACTTCAGATGAAGGGGTGTCAGTATGACCGCCTTGCCTCCCTGGTCCTTGAAAGGGATTACGGGAAGTTTTCCTCCCCGGATCCCTACAAGAGCTGTGGGGAGGCGGTGAGTTCGAAGGCCATACATGGCTTGAGGGATGCCTCGGGGTCCCTGGTCCGGTCCAGACCGGGTATCCTGGGCATCATCAGGGACCATTTTTCAGACCTCCTTCGTAGGAAGCCTTTAGATATGGAGAAAGCCAGGGTGTTTCTTGATGAGACTCCGCTTCGTGCAGGGCCTGATCTCCCGGACTCTCTGACGGCAGAAATCTCGGTTGCAGAAATCGAGCAGGCCATTGACTCTTTGTCCTTGAAAAAGTCGCCGGGGCCCGATGGGCTCACGGCTGAATTTTATAAAACCTTTAAGAGTCTCTTGGCTCCTCATTTGAGGGAGGTTTTCAATGAGTGTTTGGCCAGCGGCCTGCTCCCTCCCTCAATGAGAAGGTCAGCCTTGATTCTGCTGTCAAAGGGGAAAGATCCGACTGTGATTGAGAACTGGCGCCCGATCGCCCTTCTCACTACAGATAGGAAGTTGTTGGCGAAAATATTCTTTTTGCGTATGTCAGCAGTCGCTGACGAGATGCTTTCTGTCTCCCAGCACTGCGCAATTCCTGGCCGAAGCACCTTTAGTGCCGTCCTGAACGTCCGGGAGGCCGTGGAAAGGTGCAGGGTAACGGGGGATGGGCGGTATCTGCTGGCATTAGACCAGGCCAAGGCTTTTGACCAGGTGAACCATGAGTACCTCTGGCTTCTTCTGGGAAAGTACGATTTGCCTGAGCAATTTGTGAATTGGCTGAAAGTATTGTACAGGGGGGCGGTGAGCTTCCCTCTTGTCAATGGTTGGGTGGGTCCTGCCTTTGCTGTGGACTCTGGGGTCAGGCAGGGTTGCCCGTTGAGCCCCCTTCTCTACGTTTTTGCCGTCGATCCCTTTGTGAGAAGGCTCGACTGTGAGCGTTTGAGGGGGGTTCCGGTGGAGCCTTGCATTGGTCTGGATCCGGCAGTGAGGGTGGTGGCCTACGCGGACGATGTCTCGGTGGTGGTGTCCAGCCGCGAGGAGGCCCTGTTTGTGGAAATGCAAATTGGGAGCTACTCCGAGGCATCTGGTTCGTTGGTCAATTGGGACAAGAGCGAAGTTCTCTGGTTGGGGAAGGAAGGCGAGCAGTTCGCTCTTCCGGACGTGTTTCCCCAGCCCCAGCCAGAAGTTAAAATTCTTGGCATCCTATTTGGCCCGGGTGATTACCCCAAGCTAAATTGGGAGCGCAGACTGGTCGGTGCATCTCGGAAGGTGAATGCCTGGAAGGGCTGGAAGCTGTCATTGAGGGAAAGGGTAAGCCTGGTCAAAACATACCTACTGCCAGAGTTCCTCTATGTCAGCTACGTTTGTATTTTGCCTGCATCTCTCTATACCCGGATCTCTGGCCTGTTTTTCCTGCTGTTGTGGGAAAACAGGCTAAATCTGATCAAGAGGGAAGTCACGTACCGACAGAGGAGGCATGGTGGGTTGGATATGATCAATCCGGTGGTGTTTTTCATCACCTTATTTGTGAAATTCAACCTGCAGTCCATCTTTGTGGACCTGCCTACTCTGTGGGAGCGCTCATGCAAGAACTGGCTCTTGCTGTTCCTGAGTAGGTGGGAGGATGGGGGTCGGCCCGGTGATCTTCGTAGATCACACGGGTATCTCCCGTCCTATGTCCCCCAAGCTTTGAAGGTACTGAGGCAGTGGCGGATAACTGCCCTGGAGGTGGGCTCTTTGGGTCGGCGTGAGCTGTACTCAAGAGTCATGGCCTCAGACATTTTGAGGCCACTGTCTTTAAGGGATTGCCCGGAGAGAGTCCTTGAGAAGGGACTAGCCCTTCTGAATTCCCCAAGAGTCCCAAGCAAGTTTTGGGATCTTGCGTGGAGGGCTTTCCACGGACGCCTCTATGTCCGTGGAAACCTAAAGTTTAGGAACCTAGGGGACAGAGGTTGTCCTCGTGCAGAATGTGGGGGGGCATTGGAGACCATGGACCACTTTTTGGCCGAATGCCCCTTCAACATTGAGGTTCGCGAGGGGGCAGGGGAAGCCATTGGTTATCCCCGACTCTCGTCCTTGACTTACTCTGAGGTGGTGTACGGCGACTTTAGGGTTCACAGAGGGTTTGAGTTATCGTCACTTTATTTAGCTAGCTTAGTGGCTCTCTATTACACATGGCACGCTCTGTGTTTGGTGTCCACTAGGGGCAAAGTCCTGTCCACGCATGAGGTGGTGGGTGATATCTTTCGGGAGTTGGTGAAGGTGAGGAGTCTTGAGAGGGAAAGGGTTGGAGCCAATAGGAGTGCCCGGCTGTGGAGGGGTTTCTCCTTCCGGCCTCCTTGAGGATTCTGGGCCTTTTTCTTTCGGGGGTGGTTCTTTCTGTCCTTTTCACCCCCTTAGATTTTGGGTTCTTTTTTTTAAAATAGGGCTTGCAGGCATTCTAGACCTTATTTGCGTTCTCGCCTGTAAGTAGCCGGTGGGTGGTTGGTGTTAGCGTTTAGGCCTGGTGTTAGTGTTAGGTTTGATGTGTGTTAGTATTAGGATTTTGTAAGATTAGTGGGTGATGTGTTCTTTTTCTTGTATTTTAGGATTTCGGATATATATAATGAGAAACCCACGTGTGGGTGGTCGGAAAGTGGGTAAGGGTGGTGGTGGTGAGTTTTGGTAACGTGTGTTAGTTTGATGTGTGAGGGTTTCTTTAATGTATATGTTATTTCTTTTTGTATATATACTGGCAGTAGTTTTTAAAATAAACAAAAATTTACAGCGGGCGTAGTGTGCTTCCTGCAAAATATACACCTGAAGCTAGCCCTTATTGCTGTGTTTTCCTGTTGTGTAACACAGGCAGGCATCTGCAGCACTTACAGCGGGCGTAGTGTGCCTCCTGCACATTATACACCTGAAGCTAGCCCTTATTGCTGTGTTTTCCTGTTGTGTAACACAGGCAGGCATCTGCAGCACTTACAGCGGGCGTAGTGTGCCTCCTGCACATTATACACCTGAAGCTAGCCCTTATTGCTCGTGGTTTTTTTCTTTTGTGTTACACTAACAGGCATCTGCAGCACTTACAGCGGGCATAGTGTGCTTCCTGCAAAATATACAACTGAAGCTAGCCCTTATTGCTGTGTTTTCCTGTTGTGTAACACAGGCAGGCATCTGCAGCACTTACAGTGGGCGTAGTGTGCCTCCTGCACAGTATACACCTGATGCTAGGCCTTATTGCTGTGTTTTCCTGTTGTGTAACACAGGCAGGCATCTGAAGCACTTACAGCGGGCGTAGTGTGCCTCCTGCACATTATACACCTGAAGCTAGCCCTTATTGCTTGTGGTTTTTTTCTTTGTGTTACACTAACAGGCATCTGCAGCACTTACAGCGGGCATAGTGTGCTTCCTGCAAAATATACACCTGAAGCTAGCCCTTATTGCTGTGTTTTCCTGTTGTGTAACACAGGCAGGCATCTGCAGCACTTACAGCGGGCGTAGTGTGCCTCCTGCACATTATACACCTGAAGCTAGCCCTTATTGCTGTGTTTTCCTGTTGTGTAACACAGGCAGGCATCTGCAGCACTTACAGCGGGCGTAGTGTGCCTCCTGCACATTATACACCTGAAGCTAGCCCTTATTGCTCGTGGTTTTTTTCTTTTGTGTTACACTAACAGGCATCTGCAGCACTTACAGCGGGCATAGTGTGCTTCCTGCAAAATATACAACTGAAGCTAGCCCTTATTGCTGTGTTTTCCTGTTGTGTAACACAGGCAGGCATCTGCAGCACTTACAGTGGGCGTAGTGTGCCTCCTGCACAGTATACACCTGATGCTAGGCCTTATTGCTGTGTTTTCCTGTTGTGTAACACAGGCAGGCATCTGAAGCACTTACAGCGGGCGTAGTGTGCCTCCTGCACATTATACACCTGAAGCTAGCCCTTATTGCTTGTGGTTTTTTTCTTTGTGTTACACTAACAGGCATCTGCAGCACTTACAGCGGGCATAGTGTGCTTCCTGCAAAATATACACCTGAAGCTAGCCCTTATTGCTGTGTTTTCCTGTTGTGTAACACAGGCAGGCATCTGCAGCACTTACAGCGGGCATAGTGTGCCTCCTGCACATTATACACCTGAAGCTAGCCCTTATTGTTCGTGGTTTTTTTCTTTTGTGTTACACAGGCAGGCATCTGCAGCACTTACAGCGGGCGTAGTGTGCCTCCTGCACATTATACACCTGAACTTAGCCCTTATTGCTGTGTTTTCCTGTTGTGTAACACAGGCAGGCATCTGCAGCACTTACAGCGGGCGTAGTGTGCCTCCTGCACATTATATACCTGAAGCTAGCCCTTATTGCTGTGTTTTCCTGTTGTGTAACACAGGCAGGCATCTGCAGCACTTACAGCGGGCGTAGTGTGCCTCCTGCACATTATACACCTGAAGCTAGCCCTTATTGCTCGTGTTTTTTTTTTCTTTTGTGTTACACTAACAGGCATCTACAGCACTTACAGCGGGCATAGTGTGCTTCCTGCAAAATATACACCTGAAGCTATCCCTTTTTGCTGTGTTTTCCTGTTGTGTAACACAGGCAGGCATCTGCAGCACTTACAGCGGGCATAGTGTGCCTCCTGCACAGTATACACCTGAAGCTACCCCTTATTGCTGGTTTTCCCATCTCCCTGCAGGCCATTAGAATGTCTGGAAGGCAAACAAGGAGAGGCAGACAGTCAGGAGCCAATAAAAGAGGGCAAGCAGGCTCTGTGTCTAGAGACAACAGTGCTGGTCGTGGACGGGGTGCATCTTCATCAGCACGTGGCCATGGGACACGCTTGTCCTTATTTTCAAAAGCTGGACGTGTTGAGCCGCATCATGCCGAAGACTTGGTAGAATGGATGACAAAGCCCTCCTCATCCTCTCTTACCCAGGCTCAGGGTACTGGCAAAGCAGTTAACAAAGCGTCCTCTTCCCTCGTATCAATGTCATCATCAGTCACTCCTTCCCTAGACCCACCATGTCCTCCTGAGGAGTCCCCCGAACTGTTTGAGCACAGTGTTGGGTACATGCTCCAGGAGGATGCCCAGCGTTTCGAAGGGTCTGATGATGATACCCAGCTAGAGGAAGGCAGTAGCGTGAGAGCAGAGAGAGGGGATGCTCAAGAAGGACAGCAATCTGGCAGTCATGTTCCAGCAGCTGCAGCATACTGCCAGATTGGCTCCAGTGATGAGGAGGGAGGGGATGAAGAGGTCACTGACTCCACGTGGGTGCCTGATAGGAGAGAGGAGGAGGAGGATGTTGAGGAGGAGGCACATCTCCAAAGAGGCAGGATGCCCTCGGGCGGCCAGCGTAAGGGCAGCACACTGACTGAATCACACCGCAGAGCTCCGCCTGTGCAGGGCGCTGCCTCTGCCCGTTATTCCAAAAGTTCTTTGGTGTGGGCCTTTTTTGAGTCGAGTGCATCAGATTGCACCGCTGCTGTTTGCAACATATGTCTGAAGCGTATCTCGCGTGACCAAAACATCAGCCGCTTGGGCACCACATGCTTGACCAGACATATGTTGACCTGCCATGCAGCTCTTTGGCAAGTGTATCTTAAAGACCCACACCAAAGAACAAAGTGGACCTCTCCTTGCTCCTCATCAGCTGGGATCTCCAACCCCACTGTACCTTCAGTTCTCTCTGAAACCTGCACTGAGAGGAATGAAAGTGTAGAATTAGGTGTGTCACAGCCAAGTACTTGCGGGCACTCTGCTAGCAGTACACAGACGTCCGATTCTAGCAGGCAAATTTCCCTGCCCCAGCTGCTGGACCGTCAAAATAAGTTCACTCCCAGCCATCCACATGCCCAGCGGTTGAATGCTAGCTTGGCTAAATTGCAAGCAATTCAACTGCTGCCTTTTCAGTTGGTAGACTCGGCCCCCTTCCGTGAGTTTGTGCAATGTGCGGTTCCTCAGTGGCAGGTTCCCAAACGCCACTTTTTCTCACGGAAGGCGATTCCGGCTCTCTACCGGCATGTGGAAGGCAATGTCCATGCCTCGCTGGACAGGGCGGTCAGCGGTAAGGTGCATATTGGGTCACTCTTTTGGCAGCTGGGAAGGATGCAGGACATGGTGCAGTAGTGTTGGAGGTTGTTCCGCTGCCACGCCTCCAAAATGCTACTACTGGTTGTGACACACCTCTCTCCTCCACCCCCTCCTCTTCTTCTTCCTCCATGGCCTCTTCCTGTGCTTTGTCCTCGGAACCAGCGGTGCTCCGTAGGCGTTCAAGGGGCTACGCAAGTACGCAGGCAAAAAGATTCCATGCCGTGCTTGCGCTGGTGTGTTTGGGGGACAGGAGCCACACTGGGGCAGAGGTTCTGTCTGCTCTGCAGGGACAGGCCGAGAGGTGGTTGATGCCACGCCAGCTTAAGCCAGGAATGGTGGTTTGCAACAATGGCACCAACCTCCTCTCCGCCCTCCGACAGGGACAACTGACCCATGTGCCCTGTGTGGCTCACGTCCTTAACCTGGTGGTGCAGCGGTTCTTGGGCAGGTACCCGGGCTTACAGGATGTCCTGAGGCAGGCCAGGAAAGTCTGTGTGCATTTCCGCAGATCATATAATGCCAGTGGTCGGCTGGCTGAGCTGCAAAAGGAGTTGAACCTGCCCAAGAACCGCCTTATATGTGACATGCCCACCAGGTGGAAATCAACGTTGGCCATACTGCAGCGGCTGCACATGCAGCAGAGGGCCATCAATGAGTACCTGTGCGACTACGGCACCAGGACAGTGTCAGGGGAGCTAGGGTTTTTTTCACCACGCCAGTGGGGCATGATCAGGGATGCATGCACTGTCCTGGCACCATTTGAGGAGGCCACGAGGATGGTGAGCAGTGACAGTGCATGCATCAGTGACACTGTACCTCTTGTCCACCTGTTGGAGCATACGCTGTGTGGAATAATGGACAGGACACTTGAGGCAGAACAGAGGCAGGAAGAGGAGGACTTCCTTGCCTCTCAAGGCCCCCTTTACCCAGACAGTGTTCCTTCTGTCCCACCCATCACACAGGAAGAGGACGAGGAGGAGGAGGAGGATTCAGTCAGCATGGAGGTGGAGCATGGCACTCAGCATCAACAGCAGCAGTCTTTTAGGGATGATTTACAGTCCCAACAAACCCGTGGACTTGTACGTGGCTGGGAGGAGGTGGCTGCGGATCATGTCGATCTTAGTGACCCAGAGGACTCCGGACCGAATGCCACAGCTAACCTACGCTGCATGGCCTCCCTGATCCTGCAAAGTCTGCGGAAGGATCCTCATATTCTTCGGATCAAGGAGAGGGACCATTACTGGCTGGCCACTCACCTTGATCCACGGTACAAGGGTAAGGTTGCGGACCTTATCTTGCCATCGCAGAGGGAGCAGAGGATGAGACATCTCCGGGAGGCCTTGCAGAAAGGTCTGTGCAACGCGTTCCCAGAGACTGGGAGGCTACAAATTCCTGGTCCTGGACAACGAGTTGCTGAGGCTTCGGTCAGTAGCAGAAGGAGCGGTGGAGAAGGTGGCCGTCTGACCGATGCGTTCAGACAATTTTTTAGTCTGCAGCCCCAAGGTATGATCGGTTCCAGCAACCATCGCCAGCGTCTGATATACATGGTGCAGGAATACCTAGGGGCAAGGTCAGACTTGGACACCTTTCCCACCGAAAATCCTCTGGCTTACTGGGTGTTGAGGATGGATCACTGGCCAGAGCTTGCACAGTATGAAATTGAGCTACTGGCCTGTCCTGCATCCAGCGTTCTTTCGGAACGCACATTCAGTGCTGCTGGAGGCTTTGTCACGGATCACAGGGTGCGCCTGTCCACCGACTCGGTTGATCGACTGACCTTCATAAAGATGAACCAGTCTGGGATCACCACCAGCTACCAAGCACCTGAAGCTGATATAACAGAATCATTTATTTTCAAATGTCACATCCCTTCAAGACTGATGCTGATGCTGAGTGACTGTCCTTTTATGTTGACTGACTATCCTCCTCCTCAATGATCCGATTCTTGATGATAGCTTGGAAGAACTTTTTTGTTTCTGGGTGCCGCCACCAGTGGCTAAGGCCCAATTTTTCAGCCCCTGTTTAACAGGGGCATGTAAGAACAAACCTACAGTCCCTGTCTTGTTTGCACTGCCTGTATACTACTGTTCAGAGTATATAGGGCCTTTTTTATTTTGTGTGTGGGGTTCCCCTTAATATGCATACAAGACCCAAAGGGGCTGGTAATGGGCTGGGGTGGGGGGGGGCTGGTGGGGTAGCCATGCCATTTTTCTTAAAGATTTTCATCCATATTACCGGGACCAGACATTACATTAAAGCCGCAAGCAGTTTTAAATGTCTTTTTTTCCTTTAGAAATTTTGTGCAGGGACAGTTCTAAACACGGGAAACACATGCCACTTCACAGGCATACTTTAGACACCCCCCAGATACAATATTTAAAGGAATATTTGACTTTTTTTTTTCACTTTTTGCATCATTAAAATGACTGCTCCCGAAAAACGTCTGTTTTTAAAACTTGGTTTTGCATTGATACATGTCCCCTAGGGCAGAACCCGGGTCCCCAAACCCTTTTTAGGACAATAACATGCATATTAGTCGTTATAATTAGCACTTTAGATTTTGAACGTTCGCGTCCATTGTATTTAATAGGGTTCTAACGTTCGCGCGAACTTTCGGTCCGTTCGAAGGTTCTGGTGCGAACCGAATCGGGGGGTGTTCGGCTCATCCCTACTGCACACCAGTACAACACCTGAGGAACAAAACAACCGTACCTATTGTGACAGCAGGAAGGTAAAGTCACCTGGTTGCATCCAGGGGGGTAGATATATTTCGCCCAGATTCAGGCTTTACGCCGACTTATACAACTAGGTGGAGAGTTGTATAAGCCCAGCTGAGGCTAGTGGGCTCATGGATGACTCATACCTCTAGGGAGAGTGTGGGGCGTCGTGCAGACAGGGAGTTGATGAGACCAGCTGAAGCTTGTCAGCTCATTTAGGCCTCTATAAGAACTCCCAGATTCATTAGGTGTTTGCTCATGCCTGGAACCAGACCTGTGTGGACTGTCTAGGGAGAGTGAACCCCTGTGCGGAGAGACAAAGCCTGTGTGGCTATTTGCTTGGACATTTAAAACCAGGGACTTAGGGACTAGGACAGCACTAGGCTGATCCCAGTTGTTAGTTAGGAAACCTGTATGTTTACTCAGAGGTCAAGTTGACCAGGATTTATTTTATTTATGTTTCTTTTGCTTTGCTGTGTTTTGTCACTGTAAATAGAAAATAAACCGCACCTTTTTGATTTTTGAAAACCACAACCTCCGTTTGCTGGGCCTGTTTTTGTGTGGGGAGCCCATCCCGGGGGTCACACACACCCGCTGCCGAGCTAACCCCCTCACAGTTGGTGGAGAATGCAGGCAGTTTTTTTTTAAGCCAGCATGGAGGAGATACTGAAACAGCTGGCTCTAGCAAATGCCAATCAACAGCAGACAAATGCAGGTTTGCAAAGGAGCCTTGCAGCCCAGCAGCAAGCTCACCAACAGAGTCTGGAAGCTCAGCAACAAGCCCAGCAGCAATCTGAGGCCCGCTTCATAGACCTGTTACAGAAGCAAGAGCAGAGACTACAACAAATGGAAGCAGTAATGCAGCAACGTCCGCAGACCAGTGAGGAAAGCCGTCCCACTAATACCGCGTCCTTTGGGGTGAGTCGTTTATTGACAAAAATGACTGGAGAGGATGATCCAGAGGTATTTTTGACCACATTTGAAAGGACCGCTGAAAGAGAAAAGTGGCCTGAGGAGCAGTGGGCTGGACTGGTGGCTCCTCTGTTAACTGGTGAATCGCAGAAAGCTTACTATGACCTAGAGCCTAACCAAGCAAAAGACTATGTGATGCTAAAAGCTGAAATTTTGGCAAGGCTGGGTGTCACCCAGGCTGTCCGGGCTCAGCGTGTGCATAACTGGACTTTCCAGCTTGGAAAACCCCCCAGGTCTCAAATGTATGATCTCATTCACCTGAGCAGAAAGTGGCTACAGCCAGAGACTTTGTCCGCACCAAAGATTGTGGAACGTGTTGTAATGGATCGGTTTTTGAGAGCTCTTCCTACTGCCATCCAAAAGTGGGTAAGCCATGGAGACCCAGAGACGGCCGATGGTCTTGTGGATCGTGTGGAGAAATACTTGGCTACAGAGAACCTGACGGCCTCTTCCAGAGACACTCGGACTTTCCACCCTAAGACCAGACCATCCCCAGGGGCGGATAAGAGGATTCCAAGGGGTGAGGGTGGAGAGAGTGAGAGGGTGGGAGCTCTACCCCAAGTTTGGCGAGAACAGCCTGGGAAATCAGCGGCTCAAGAGGCGGCAAGAAGGATCGTTTGCTACCGCTGCCGGCAAGCGGGACATATTGCAGCCAATTGCCCGGTTGTGGAGGAACCCATGCAGTGTGACTTTCTGACGGGCAGACGTCAGTCGCTGTGTGCGACAGTCGCATGCACTGCCATTCGAGGAACTGAGAAACATTTATGCAAAATGTGTGTTAATGGTAGAAATGTTGTGGTATTGCTGGATTCAGGTAGCCTTGTGACCCTGATAAAGGCTGAGTTAGTTAAAACAGAGGTCTTTGGGAATAGCAAGGTAGCTGTTATTTGTGTGCATGGGGACACCCGAGAGTATCCAGTGACTACAGTGTGTTTCGAGACCCCCAAAGGTACCCTCTCTCATCCAGTGGGCTTAGTATCTCAGTTACCGCATGACGCCATTGTGGGAAGGGATTTTCCGAAGTTCTGGGAACTGTGGGATGATCCTGAGCCCCCCACTGGTGCCCCTATGTACCAGGAATGTGATAGCCAGAACTCCCCTGAGAGTGGTGAGGACTCTCTGGAATTTCCCTTATCAGTATTGGCAGGGGAGACTCAAGAAACTGGAGAGGAGCCCACCTCCTCAGACGAAAACCTACCGTCTGTGGAGTTTTCTGATCTTGAGGTTCACAGGGAAAACTTTGCCACAGAACAGTTGAAAGACCCCGCCCTAATAAAGGCACGGGAAAACGTAGTGAAAATAGATGGCGAGTTAGTGAACCCAGATAATACCTGCACTTACCCATACTTCAGCGTAGAGAAGGACCTACTGTATCGGGTGGCAAAAAGGGCAGAAGAAACCGTTGAGCAGCTTGTGGTGCCCAAACCTTACAGGAAGTTGGTGTTGGAGTTGGCCCATGGGCACATTCTTGGAGGTCATCTGGGGACAGAGAAAACCCGAGAGAGGGTATTACAGAGATTCTATTGGCCGGGGGTGATGAAGGACATAGAAAATTATTGTTCCTCCTGCCCTGTGTGTCAGAGGTCGGCCCCGATGCCACATTTCCGTAGCCTGCTGGTCCCTCTACCCATCATTGAGGTCCCGTTTGAGAGGATCACCATGGATTTGGTAGGGCCTATAATCAAGTCCGCTAGGGGGCACCAGTACATATTAGTTATAATGGACTATGCCACCCGTTATCCAGAAGCGATCCCTCTCCGAAATACCTCGGCCAAAACCATAGCCAAAGAGCTATCTCTTGTGTTTAGCCGGGTGGGTATTTGTAAAGAACTGCTTACGGACCAAGGTACACCCTTTATGTCCCGGGTTATGAAGGAGCTGTGTAAATTGTTCAAAGTGACGCAATTACGTACATCTGTGTATCACCCCCAAACCGATGGGCTGGTTGAAAGATTCAACAAAACCCTAAAACAAATGTTGAAGAAAGTGGTGGATAGAGATGGAAAGGATTGGGACTGTCTACTTCCTTATCTGATGTTTGCTATTAGGGAGGTGCCCCAATCCTCTACGGGATTCTCCCCCTTTGAGTTACTGTATGGGAGACACCCAAGAGGGCTGTTGGATATTGCCAAGGAAACTTGGGAAAGTGAGAGTTCTCCCCACAGGAGTGTGATTGAGCATGTCGCCCTGATGCAAGACCGAATTGCACAGGTAATGCCCATCGTGAAGGAACATTTGGCCCAAGCGCAGTTAGCACAGCAGAGAGTGTACAACCGTGGAGCCAAGACCCGTACCTTTTCCCCGGGGGATAGGATACTGGTACTTGTCCCTACGGTTGAAAGTAAATTCCTTGCCAAATGGCAAGGCCCCTATGAGATAATGGAAAAAGTGAGCGAAGTGAATTACAAGGTCAGACAACCAGGAAGGCGAAAGCCCGAACAGATCTATCACGTTAATCTGTTGAAAGCCTGGAGGGATAGAGAGTCCCTAGTCGCAGACACTTGGTCACCAGCTCAAACTGGTTGCGTGATTCCTGAGGTTGGAATAGCAGCCACCTTGTCACAACCCCAACAACAGGAGGTTAAGGAGTTTGTGCTTCGCAACAAGGAGGTATTCTCTGAGCTGCCGGGACAAACATCTGGGGTAGAGCATGACATCATTACCCCGCCCGGTGAAAGGGTGAAGTTAAAACCCTATCGGATCCCAGAGGCCCGACGGGAGGCAATACGGGAGGAAGTACAGAAAATGCTGAACTTAGGGGTGATAGAGGAGTCCCAAAGTGATTGGTCTAGTCCCATTGTGTTGGTGCCTAAACCGGATGGGAGCTGGCGATTTTGTAACGATTTTCGTCAGTTGAACAAAGTTACAAAATTTGACACCTACCCCATGCCACGTATAGATGAGTTGATCGACCGGCTGGGAACAGCCCGATACATGACGACTCTTGACCTCACAAAAGGGTATTGGCAAATCCCCCTGGCCAAGTCGGCCAAAGAGAAAACCGCATTTGTAACCCCAGACGGGGCGTTCCAATATAAAAGAATGCCGTTCGGGTTACAGAATGCGCCGGCCACATTCCAGCGGAAAATGGACCAGATGCTGAGGCCCCATCGGAAGTATGCTGCGGCTTACCTGGATGATGTAATTGTCCATAGCACAGATTGGGCCTCACATCTGCCAAAAGTGCAAGCAGTCCTGGACTCTGTTCGGGAAGCGGGGTTTACGGCTAACCCCAAGAAGTGTACCATTGGGCAGGAGGAGGCCAAATATCTTGGGTACACCATTGGGAGGGGAGTAATAAAACCCCAACTCAACAAAGTCGAGGCCATCCAGAGTTGGCCACGTCCCAACAGCAAGAAGCAGGTACGAGCCTTTCTGGGAATCGCTGGGTATTATCGGCGATTCATTCCCCACTTTGCTTCTAAGGCTGTGCCCCTAACCAACCTGACGAAGGGGAAAGGGTCGGTCATGATTAAATGGACCCCCGAGGCTGAGGCAGCATTCCAATTCTTGAAACAAGCCTTATGTAGCCAGCCAGTGTTGTACTCACCCGACTTCTCTAAAGACTTTGTCGTACAAAGTGATGCGTCAGATGTGGGGTTAGGAGCAGTATTGTCCCAGGTCTGGAACGGGGAAGAGCACCCAGTCATTTACCTCAGCAGGAAGTTGAAGTCCCATGAGGTAAATTACGCCACCGTTGAAAAGGAGTGTTTAGCGGTGAAGTGGGCTCTAGATTCCCTTCGGTACTACCTGCTAGGTAGGCACTTTGACATGGTTACGGATCACGCTCCGTTAAAGTGGATGGCTCAAAACAAGGAAACAAATAGAAGAGTGAATAGGTGGTTCCTGGCCCTCCAGGAATTCAACTTCACAGTAAAGCATCGCCCTGGCGTTCAAATGGGGAATGTGGATGCTTTGTCTCGAGTACATGAATGCCTGATTGCTGGTGTTCCAACCCCGAGGTTAAAACAAGAGGGGGGGTATGTGACAGCAGGAAGGTAAAGTCACCTGGTTGCATCCAGGGGGGTAGATATATTTCGCCCAGATTCAGGCTTTACGCCGACTTATACAACTAGGTGGAGAGTTGTATAAGCCCAGCTGAGGCTAGTGGGCTCATGGATGACTCATACCTCTAGGGAGAGTGTGGGGCGTCGTGCAGACAGGGAGTTGATGAGACCAGCTGAAGCTTGTCAGCTCATTTAGGCCTCTATAAGAACTCCCAGATTCATTAGGTGTTTGCTCATGCCTGGAACCAGACCTGTGTGGACTGTCTAGGGAGAGTGAACCCCTGTGCGGTGAGACAAAGCCTGTGTGGCTATTTGCTTGGACATTTAAAACCAGGGACTTAGGGACTAGGACAGCACTAGGCTGATCCCAGTTGTTAGTTAGGAAACCTGTATGTTTACTCAGAGGTCAAGTTGACCAGGATTTATTTGATTTATGTTTCTTTTGCTTTGCTGTGTTTTGTCACTGTAAATAGAAAATAAACCGCACCTTTTTGATTTTTGAAAACCACAACCTCCGTTTGCTGGGCCTGTTTTTGTGTGGGGAGCCCATCCCGGGGGTCACACACACCCGCTGCCGAGCTAACCCCCTCACACTATTAATAAAAACGGTCTGAGCCTGGCTACTAGTTCAGACCAACCCCTAAATTTAGGCACACAGCACCCCTCAAAGTAGAGGGCGCTACAAACAATAATGGAAAACCATTACATTATCAAAATTCTTCATAATCTAGATTCAGTCAATAAACATTTGTGCACTTTCCATTTTCTTCTACAAATCCATTTATTGTGTACACTTTAAAAGAAAATGAGAAAGGCTGGCCGTAAGGGAAAAAAAGAAACCCTAAATATACTATGTACCTACATAATGACAGTAGGTTCATACTTGACATAAAACCACTCACAGGGTAGACCCTGGTTTAACCATCAGCACTGACCCAGGCAACAGGGAGGTGCAGGGGAAACCAGATCAGAGGGAACTGAGAAACAGGGAACACAAACTACTATGAATATATTAAATATAGGGAAACCACCACAGAATATTTCTCTACCCATAACTTTCACCTAAAATGCGAGAGTGGTGATATATAATTATACCCCCACCCCCAAGGAAGGAATGAAAAAAAAGCAATTATTGCCAAAGAATAATTAAGCCCTGTATACCTGACATCATTCCTGATATACAGTGCCTTGAAAAAGTATTCATACCCCTTGAAATTTTCCACATTTTGTCATGTTACAACCAAAAACTTAGATGTATTTTATGTGATAAACCTGACACAAAGTGGCACATAATTGTGAAGTGGAACGAAAACGGTAAATGGTTTTCAATTTTTTTAACAAATAAATATCTAAAAAGGGTGGCGTGCATTTGTATTCAGCCCCCTTTACGCTGATACCCCTAACTAAAATCTAGTGGAGTCCATGTGTGTAATTTAATCTCAGAATAAATACAGCTGTTCTATGAAGCCCTCAGAGGTTTGTTAGAGAACCTTATTGAACAAACAGCATCACGAACGCCAAGGAATACACCAGACAGGTCAGGGATAAAGTTGTGGAGCTTTGAACATCTCATGGAGCACTGTTCAATCCATGATCCAAAAAAGAAGAGTATGGCACTACTGCAAACCTACCAAGACATGGCCGTCCACCTCAACTGAAAGGCTGGGCAAAGAGAGCATTCATCAGAGAAGCAGCCAAGTTGCCCATGGTAACTTTGGAGGAGCTGCAGAGATCCACAGCTCAAGTGGGAGAATCTGTCCACAGGACAACTATTAGTCGTGCACTCCACAAATCTGGCCTTTATGGAAGAGTGGCAAGAAGAAAGCCATTGTTGAAAAAAAGCCATAAGAAATCCCATTTGCAGTTTGCAAAAAGCCATGTGGAAAGTGGCGGAATTTTCAGGGTCGCGACAGTCGCAGTTGCGACTGGGCCCTGTAATTCCGCCAAGTCCGGGGGGCCCCGCAGCCCGTCCGTGTACTCTGCCGGCGCCGCCCACCTGACTGTCACTCACTGACAATGTGTGCGGCGCGCACTGCGTGCTATACGTTCGGCCGCAGGGCCGCCGCTGACTGAAGACAGACACTGAGATAATGCAAGAAGAGAGCAGGGCAGCTGAGGCAGCACTCCACTCACTGACTGGGATTGTGGACCGCCTCCGCCCCCGCCTCCGCCTATCCAGAGACACACAGATGTAGGGAGGCGGGGCGGACTCTGAAAAATGAGAGAAGGCGGGGAGAAGCTTTCCCCTCTATGGCAGCATGGAGTACCTTCCCGGAGTCTACCCAGGCAGCATGAGGCAAGGCAGAGTGGCGAATTTTTCATCCTGGCACCTGGCGGGAGAAGACACACACAGTGACATCTGTCAGAGTGACCCACAGGACGGAATTCCCGGGGGAATCGATTGATTGACGGTAAGTCAATCAAGTGACAGAGCTCAGCTCAGCAATCGATGCCAACCTCCACCACCTGTACCTCGTCTTACTGATCCCATCCCCCCCACCACTGATCTCATCCCTATCCCCCCCATTACTTCTACAACAGAGGTGATGGGGGGGGATAGGGATGAGATCAGTGGTGGGGGGATGGGATCAGTAAGGAGGCACAGGTGGTGGTGGGAGAGGATGGCACCACCACTGCCACCCCCTCAAGTACCACCGCAGCCACCCCCCCTCAAGTACCACCGCTACCACCCCCCCTCAAGTACCACCGCTACCACCCCCCTCAAGTACCACCGCAGCCACCCCCCCTCAAGTACCACCACAGCCATCCCCCAAGTACCACCGCAGCCACCCCCCCTCAAGTACCACCGCAGCCACCCCCCCTCAAGTACCACCGCAGCCACCCCCCTCAAGTACCACCGCAGCCACCCCCCCTCAAGTACCACCGCAGCCACCCCCCTCAAGTACCACCACAGCCACCCCCCAAGTACCACCGCAGCCACCCCCCTCAAGTACCACCGCTACCACCCCCCCTCAAGTACCACCGCTAGTACTTGAGGGGGGGTGGTAGCGGTGGTACTTGAGGGGGGGAGGCTGGGGTGGTACTTGAGGGAGGTGGCAGTGGTGGTGCCATCCTCTCCCACCACCACCACCTGTGCCTCCTTACCGATCCCATCCCCCCCACCACTGATCTCATCCCTATCCCCCCATTACTTCTACAACCGAGGTGATGGGGGGATAGGGATGGGATCAGTAAGAGGCACAGGTGGTGGTGGGAGAGGATGGCACCACCGCAGCCACCCCCCCTTAAGTACAACCGCTGCCACCCCCCTCAACACCAGCACTTCACTGATCCCATCTAGGGTTGCCACCTGTCCGGGATTCACCCGGACAGTACAGGTTTTGAAACATGTGCCCGGGTCTCTGCCCGCCTGAGACCCAGGAATATTATTCAGACCCGCCAGTTGCTCCCTGAGTCCCTGTGCCTGTGCTGAAGCTGTGCCACCACCGCCGTGTGCGCCTCGAGTTCGGTCCGCTTTATTCTGCAACTGCTGCCTTCCTATCTACCCCCCCCCCCCCCCGCATTGTCGGTTCACCTCCGTCCGCTCTTTGTGCTGCAGACGGGACACAGAGGCAGAGACGGAGCCTCCATGTTGCCGGAGACTCTCCTCTGGTTCCCCCCCCCCCCATACACTACCATACAGTTCTGCCACCCCCCTCCCATACACCATCCATCCATCCAGTTTTCCCTCTCCTCCTCATACACACATTTATCATCCCCTCCATACACCATCCTTATATACAGTCCCCCCTATATATACAGTTCTCTCCCCCCCATACACCATCCATATATACAGTCCCCCCCATATCTATATATAGTTCTCCCCCCCATACACCATCCATATATACAGTCCCCCCCATATATATATAGTTCTCCCCCCCCCCATACACCATCCTTATATACGGTCCCCCCATATATATAGTTCTCCCCCCATACACCATCCATATATACAGTCCCCCCCATATATACAGTTCTCTCCACCCCCCCCCATACACCATCCATATATACAGTCCCCCCATATATACAGTTCTCTCCCCCCCATACACCATCCATATATACAGCCCCCCATATATACAGTTCTCTCCCCCTATACACTATCCATATATACAGTCCCCCCCATATATAGTTCTCTCCCCCTCCATACACCATCCATATATACAGTCCCCCCATATATACAGTTCTCTCCCCCCCATACACCATCCATATATACAGTCCCCCCCCATATATACAGTTCTCTCCCCCCCCATACACCATCCATATATACAGTCCCCCCATATATACAGTTCTCTCCCCCCCATACACCATCCATATATACAGTCCCCCCATATATACAGTTCTCTCCCCCCCCATACACCATCCATATATACAGCCCCCCATATATACAGTTCTCTCCCCCTATACACTATCCATATATACAGTCCCCCCCATATACAGTTCTCTCCCCCCTATACACCATCCATATATACAGTCCCCCATATATAGTTCTCTCCCCCCCCTATACACCATCCATATATACAGTCCCCCCATATATACAGTTCTCTCCCTCCCCATACACCATCCATATATACAGTTCTCTCTCCCCCCCTATACACCATCCATATATACAGTTCTCTCTCCCCCCTATACACCATCCATATATACAGTCCCCCCATATATACAGTTCTCTCTCCCCCCCATACACCATCCATATATACAGTCCCCCCCATATATACAGTCACCCCCCCATACACCATCCATAGATACAGTCCCCCCCGTACATACAATTCTCCCCCCCATACACCATCCATATATACAGTCCCCCCCTATACACCATCCATATATACAGTCCCACCCCCTATATATACAGTCACCCCCCCCATACACCATCCATAGATACAGTCCCCCCCGTTCATACAATTCTCCCCCCCATACACCATCCATATATACAGTCCCCCCCTGTATATACAATTCTCCCCCCCCCATACACCATCCATATATACAGTTCTCACCGGGTGACACCGTCCACTGCCCTACTGACACCGCCCTCTGCCCTACTGGCTGACAGTGTCCACTTTTAAGGTAGACTAGTTTCATATTTTAACTGACATTTCTTTTATTAATTGAATCATATTTTATGGGTACACTAAAGCTTTTTTTTTATTTAACCATGCCTATTCAGGCCCCCCCCCCCCACTGTTAATGCAATTTGGCCACAGCCACTGTTCATTGTAGCACACCTCATTACTACTCTCTTTGGGTAACCTAAAAGGTGTCCCAGGTATTTTACAATCCTATAGCGTGTAGTACAAAAAAATTGCCGTGCACCGCAAAAGTGTTCGGGTTTGGCTTGAAGAAAAGGTGGCAACCCTGATCCCATCCCTCCTCCCCACCAGCACTGTTACTGATCCCATTCCCCAGGTCATATTTAATTGATCCTATGATTGCTTCATAGGATCAGCAACTGATGTATTGCTTCATTTATGTGAAATCCCAGGTGATATGGCCAGTCCCTCTTTGTTGTACAGTGTAAAAAAATTAAGTATCAAAATTAGGCTTTTCGTGGGGGGGGGGGGCCTTCATGATTTCTTGCACCGGGGCCCTGAAGTCTCTAGTTACGCCACTGCATGTGGGGGACACAGCAAACATGTGGAAGAAGGTGCTCTGGTCAGATGAGACCAAAATCCCCACCCGAGTCTTCTAATTAATGGAATCTATACTCAACACGTTTGTGTGGGGCTCTTCCCATCACAAACTGTCATGGCGAACTCTGAAGTGCCCTGTCCACCTGGGGGGCTCTGCTTTACCCGACTTGATGCTCTACTACATTGTCTCACAATTATCCCACAATTTTTATTTAAATCAACTAGACAGGTCCCGGTACTCCACTCTAGTATGTTCCTCTACTACCAATGCGGTGGCCCACCCTTTTCAGGTTCTGTTGTGCAACCATCGCAGCCTCCCGTTTCTAGGCAACAGATGCCACATGCTACTCCACCACTGAAAGATATGGCAACTGGCACTAGCCATCACTAAGGCTCCCCCCTTCCACGCCCATACACCACTATGGCACAACCCAAACTGATGACTATTCCTGACCACGACATATGGGTTGCCAGGGTCATCATATACTTGAGTAAAGACGGAAGAAGTGGGATTTTTGGAGGTATATAAATACAATATATCAAGTAAATTATAGTAAAATATTTTTATTTTGAATAACAAAATAAAAACAGTAAAAAATATATATATGGAGAGTGGTAGTACAACAATACAATTTAGAAGGACAGTCTGATGGACTATATTCCCGAAATGTTTCGCCCTTAGTTCGGGCTTCTTCAAAGGGAAAACTGTCCAAAACTGTCCAAAATGGTGGTACAAGCCTTCTACAAGATACAGAAAACAAATACATACGTGTCATAATACATGGTGATTTAATCAGAATACATAAAAAACATATATCATATATAAATATCATTTATCTGAATTTTATGCATGCGCTGTTTCCATCCCCAAAAGTCCAGCCCCTTACCTCTCCCCACTCTAGCCAATCCAAGCAGTCACACCCCAGAGCGGTGGTATCAGGCCCAAACCATAGAAGCACACCAAATGGTCACAGGGGGAATAAGGTTGCCAGCTAATTGGCAATATCTATGAATTGAGGAGACGAATTGTAAAAATAAATCCAATGCAGGAGATAAGGACAATGCACTTCTCAATAATTGAACAGGGAAAAAAGGAGAAAAGAGAAATAAAGTTGTAGAAACTTACATAGGCTAGAGTGCTATTAGCCTGGATCCTGGGACTAAGCTTATCAGTAGGTTCAAAAAAGGAGTGGTAACTCCAACCAAACTAAAAACAAATAAAGACAGGGAATGATCATAGTAATGAATAACTCACAACAAAGGAGATCAATCCAAGAGGAAATAAGTAATAAAAGCAGTCTAGGAAACAAATGCAATGAACATGTCAGTTGCAATGTTCCCAAATGGCGATTCATGCCTCCAAATAAAGCACTTCCATAGTTACATGATAAAAAGAAAATCAAGGGGAGAAAGAAAAAGCAATTTTTTTTTGGTTGGTGTCCCTTGTTAATTTGACATTGTATTTTTGAAATGTACCTGCCTACTCACAAACAAACTGTCCTTTTTGAAGCAAAACACATAGGCAAGTATTTGCAGAAAAAAAAATATCCATTTATTATGGGTCATAACAAAATAACCCTTTCCCGCCGAGCGGACGCATATATGCGTCCTCGGCTTTCGAGGGTTATACCGAGATGATGCCTGCAGCTGCAGGCATCATCCCAGTACCGTTGTTTAGAGCTGGTGATTGGCTTTCCAGGTATAACAACCGATGCGACCCGATCCACGTTCCACCACCTTGGGCGCCTAGAAAGAGACTGAATCGAAGCCGCGAACGGCTTTGATTCAGTCTCTTCACTGTAACCACGGAAGCGACGTCATGACGTCACGTCCGGATTACTCGGCTGCCAATGGCGCCGGATTTAAAAAAGTACACAGTATTCAGAATCGCTGTTTTCGGCGATCTGAATACTTTGAAGTGCAAAGGAGGGATTGGGGGTCTTTTAGACCTCCGATCTCTCCATAAAGAGTACCTGTCACCACTTATTACTGTCACAAGGGATGTTTACATTCCTTGTGACAGCAATAAAAGTGATCACATTTTTTTTTAAAAAACACTATTTTTTATTATAAAAATAATTAAAATAAAAAGGATTTTTTTTTTTAAATTGCCCCTGTCCCCGCGAGCTCGCGCAGCAAAGAAAACGCATACGGAAGTCGCGCCCGCATATGAAAACGGTTTTAAAATCACACATGTGAGGTATCGCCATGATCATCAGAGCGAGAGCAATAATTATAGCTGTAGACCTCCTCTGTAACTCTAACCTAGTAGCCGTAAAAAAAAATTATAGCGTCGCCTATGGAGATTTTAAGGTACTGTAGTTTGTCGCCATTCCACGAGTGCGGGCAATTATAAAGCATGACATGTTTGGTATCTATTTACTCGGCGTAACATCATCTTTCACATTATACAAAAACATTGGGCTAACTTTACTTTTAAATTTTTTTAAAATTCATGAAATTTCATTTTCCCAAAAAAGTTGCGTTTAAAACACAGCTGCACAAATACTGTGTGACATAAAATATTGCAATGATCGTCATTTTATTCTCTAGATTCTCTGCTAAAAAATATATATATAATGTTTGGGGTTTCTAAGTAACTTTCTAGCAAAAAATATGCATTTTAACTTGTAAACACCAAATGTCAGAAATAGGCTTAGACATGAAAGGGATAAAGAGGAAGGCAACGCTGGAGAAATTGGTGAAATTTGCGAAGCCTTTGGACCCCAGGGCACACATCAACTATTTGAAAATCAAAATTGGTAGCCTGAGGAGTCCATATAATAGGGAGCACAATCTGGTCCAGGACTCCGAGAGATTAGGAACAGCAGATGACATATATGTCCCCAGGCTATGGTCATACAACAGCCTGCGTCTTCTGTCAGAGCAGACTGAACCCAGGCCATCACTTTTTTGTCTTCCTTCCAGGCTCTGGCTCTGGTGGTGGAGTTGTGGCAGGAGGAGGAGGAGGATGGTCAAGCTCACAAATGTGGCTTTTTCTGGTGAGTTCGCCCCTCAACCCCTTATTAAGGGCCATAAAAATTATTTCCTCACAGATTAGGCGTTGGCCCTCCTCCATGTCCTGCATTTTAGATGCTGCAATGCAGGCATAGGCCTTTTGAAGGTTGGGGGGGGTTCTGAGGGCCGCATTAGCCTCCCGAATGAGGCCGAGTGCTGCCTCCTCCACGTTCCTCCCCTTCCTGGGCCTTTTGGGTGGAAGGCAGAGGGGAGACACCTGGGATTGTGTGAGGCTACTGGGCCAAGCCACCTCCTAGCTGACACTTACCCCCACCACCTCCTGGCTGCCACTTTCCACAGCCTCCTCCTGGCTGAGGCTTTCCTGTGTATAAAAAAGGGACATAATTTTAGTTTTATCAATCACACACAATTTTCAGCTCATGACTGTTGCAAATTGAATGTTAATAAATAGAAAAGACTATCATTCTGACCCCAGCATTTTTCATTCTTGTCCCAATCATTTTTGGCCACTAATGTCTATTGATATGTAAAACACTTTTTGTTACATCATTAATTTGTTATCAATAATAACATCTAGTTAACATCATTAATTTTAGGACAATAAATATGTAGAAAAATACTATACCTGGCTCCAGCTGGGCTCCTCCACTTCATACCTGGTAGGAAGGCCCAGGTTGGTCATCGGAAGCCTCAGCTGGGGTTGAAGGAAGGGGGGAAGGAGGAGTGGAAAGTGATGTCCTGATTTCAGTCTGGTCTGACAGAAAACTGAGTCTGTCATAGTACCACAGTCTGGGGACATAAATGTCCTCTGCTGTTGCTCCTGATTTTTGGGAATCCAGGACCTTATTACGCTCCTTATTATATGTGCTCCTCAAGCCACCAATTTTGGTTTTCAAAAAGGGGATGTCTGCCGTGGGGACCTGCGTCTTCACAAATTCCAGCAATTTCTCCATCGCTGCCTGCCTAGTAATTTTGTTTTTATATAAAGGGTGTTTGACCTGCAACAAACAGGTCAGCTCCCTGTACCTGTTAATAAACAGGGTCAGGAAATTAGGGTCTTTGAACTGTTTCATTTTCTCTGCAAGACAAAACACAAGACAAAAACACTAAACTCTCCTAATCTTATCCCAATATAGGCCTCAATCTAGAAGCAGTATAGGCCACTGATGCCCCAAGTTAAAATGTTACCTTCGTTCTCACGATCGGCGCTTCCGTTGCTCCTTCCTCCGCTCACAGATCGTAGGTACGACACACGCGTGTTAGCTTTATATACACTGCGCATGCGTGAAACTCCGCACACGTCGCCCGCCTCTGGCGTTCTTTCTAGTATATTCCTTGTCCCTTCTCTTTCGGCGCAGTGGGAGAGCACTTGGCGGAGACACGGCAGGTGCGTGATAATAGCACTAACAAGGGGTAAAGCCCAGAGCCAGAAACGTCCTGACCCAGGAGGAGCTATAAGGTCTCAAATATGTCCTTTGTAGAGATGGAGGACATCTTGAAGAGGACTGACTATGATGGGAAGCATAGACCGTACCCCAACCCAAATGTGAGAAAGGCCAAGATCATCACTAAAATTGTGAGAAGTCTGCACAGGAATTATGAGGTACGACGATCCAATTGAGGAAATGCTGGTCAGACCTGAAATTGAGGGAGCACAATCCGTACAGAAGGATCAGTAAACTGCTTCTAAAAAGTATGTGTAGCGGGGTGTTCCCCTATAATGGGAAGAGACTACATCACCCATAACCCCATTCTTCACATGTTCCACCGCAGAGACTCATGGGAGGGGTTATAAAAGGAGGAGGCGAGGCCGGGCTCGGTCTCTTTGGGACACGAGACTTCACAGACGGATCCTCCTGTGTGGATGTGTCGGAGTGCAAGGCCTGAAGCCTGAGGCCTTGCTCTGCACCAAAGAGCCTTCCACCCCCCTCTGCGAGCCTGGGTGGCATCTGACTTTGTGCGCTACAGCCTTGTCGGATCGGGGGCCCGATCGTTGGAGAGATCGAGTGTGTGTGACACGGCCGGTGGAGGTTTCCCGGACTGGATCCGTAGTCCAGCGGGTGAGAGGGCATAAGCCCAGCTAAGATACTGTTACTGTATATAGGCCTATAGACTGCCGTGGCCTACAAGTTATTTTGATACCCCTATTGAAGAGCCTTGTCAGAACTGAGCCTGCGGCTTTATTTAACCAAGTTCTATACCCCTTGGATTACAAAGTTATACTCTGTTTAAAGTGCACCACCATTACAGACCTGCCGGTGAAGAAAGAAGGACTAAGTTAAATATTAGAACCAGGCCTGGTGGGGATTCTAGCGTGTTTGATTACTGCGCCATAGGGCACTTAGTTAATAGTCGCCCGTATGGCGCACCTGTAGCGTGTGTTACTACATAGTGTGTTAGAGTGGCAGGACGCTGCCCTTAGGAGTGATTATCTTGAACTGTGATTACTGTTACCCCCTTTATCCATATTGAGAAAATAAGTAAAACACTTTATCTATTACAATTCATTACTGTGTCCTGGCTTAGTTATTATATTGCATAGGATATATCATTGATTATTAGTACTAGCTGTGCCAGAAGGGGGTAGAGCCTATTGCCGGGGGTTGGCGGAGCTGCACTCAGGGCCCAAATCTAATTCTGCGGCCTCCTTAGTTGGAGGTATCGCTACACGTGGGGGTTCTCGTCCGGGATCCTGATGCAGCAAGCGAACGCCAGAAGTGCCGGCATGGACCCCATGGATTCAAGAGCGGTAGAAGAGTGGTGCAAAGCCGCTAATACAGAGCCAAAACAGTCGATAGCCATTAGCCTCCCTGGGGAGAAATGGTCGAGTGAGACGGTAGAGGAACTAATGAGTTCAGTGTCCCCAGATCACACACCGTGGGTGATAGACATGAAGACAGACCCAGACATCTCATATCAATACGCATTAGTGGAATATTGGGACGGGATGCCAGAGGCCTGTAAGCACAAGTGTCTGCGGACGCCAGACAACAGAACATTTAGGCTGGCGCACGCAATAACTGTAGAAAGGGAACCATCCCCTACGGGATAGCCACAGGCTGCGGCCCGAACTCCACCTGAAAGAGAAGACAGGGCGACACCCCCGGTGGCACCTGCACTGGCCACTGCTATATCACCAGAACTGATAAATGCAATAGGGGATTTGCTAGCCAAATGTCAGAAGACAAGTACGGTGCATGTGGAAACTAGCTACCGGAGACTAAAAATATTCTCAGGGAAGCTCCCTGTCCCGGAAATTTTGATACCTGGGTGGAGCAGGCATTACAGGCGGTGGAGGCATGGGAGGTGCCTGAAGCACAGAAGAGGCAGCGAGTGTTAGAAAGCCTTAAAGGTGCAGCAGCAGAAGCAGTGAAAAGTTTCCGGTTTGGGAATGCAGGGTGCACGGCGCAGGACTGTCTAGCTATGCTGCAGGAAGAGTTTGGTCAATTAGACAAGGTGACAGAGATGGTCTACCAGTTTGAACACACTTTCCAAAAACCGGAGGAGAAACTTTCCGAGTATGTCAGAAGGCTAAACAGGCTGCTGTGCAAGATTGTGTTAAAGAAAGGGATGAAGCCCCAAGATGCCGATGCGGCAAGAATGAAGCAAGTCTTAAAGGGAGCGCTACGCTCCGATCCAGTCTGGCTGCACCTGAAAACCTTGGGAGGAGGAATGTTGCTGACTTATGCTGATTTAATAAAAATCATCAGAGATGAGGAGGCGCTGCAACAGGACCAGCAGAAGGATAAGACAAGTGTTGTACCCGCACAGGTGCTGGTCAATCCAGTAATGACCCCTGAAAGAGAGGCGGAGATAGACACCCTAAAAACTCAGATGTCCAAGGTGTTAGAGATATTGGATATAGAAGGAAAGTCCAAGGAAGGAATTGTTCCCGATTGCCTCAGCACCCGAACCTTTACAAGAATGGGGAGATATAGTCTGCTTCAACTGTGGGGGAGTTGGCCACATTGCAGCCACATGTTCTAGTCCGAAGAAGAAGAGACCAGACAACCGCAAGCCGGCGGGAAACTCCAGAGGGCCCCGGTGAAGGAGTCAACCGGGTGCCCATCATCTTCAGTAAACTCCAAGCTGAATGCGAAGAAAAACAAAAAGAGAGATAGAACAACAAAGGGGAAACGCAATACCCCTCAACAAAGCTATACTCCAGGAGGAAGGGGGGAGACCCCTCAGGAGAGGCACAGCACTCCCCAAAGGGGGTGCCCACCCAAGAAAAATAATAGTACCCCTCAGCGGGTTCCTACACCCATTAAAAGGAGGGAAGTCAGTGCATACCAGGCTCAAGAAAGGTTCAAGTCCAAAGGGAATAGGACAAGAGAGAGTCCAAAGGGAAAAGGTCTGAAGAAGGCGGCTCCTGCCGGACCATATCCAGAGAAGCTGGTAGGCCCATCCCCTATAGTGCCCATTCAAGTGGAGGGAGTCTACACCAGGGGCCTCCTGGATACCGGGGCACAAGTGACCCTACTATACCGGGACTTCTACGACAGGCACCTGAGTCATCTGCCTATCCAGAAGATAGAAGAGCTGGAAATATGGGGAATTGGAACCCAGAGTTTCCCTTACGACGGCTACCTTCCCATCAAAATGACCTTTGACCCATCCGTGGCTGGGAAGGCCGAAGTGTTTGACACCCTGGCAGTTGTGTGCCCTAGGCCGCCTGGAGCCAACAAGAATTCCCTTATAATAGGGACGAACACGGACCTGGTCCGAAGACTCCTGACCCCTCTCGTGACAGAAGAAAGACAAGCAGCTACCAAGATCCATCCCATGCTGAAGACAGCCTACCAACGGCTGGTCCAAGAGCGGGAGACCCCTGGAGAGGAGATAGGGAAGGTGTGGAGACTTGGAAGAGAAGGGGTAGTGTTGCAGCCCGGCGAAGTAACCTGTCTCAGGGCCACTGTGAAGCTTACTTGGGAGCAGCCTGGTCCCTTTGTCATGCTGGAGTCAGACCCAAGGGGTGAGTCCTCAGGCCTGGAGGTGATACCGGAAGTGATTCCGCTGAAGGTCCTGAAGAAGGCCCATTATAGAGTTCCAGTGAGTGTTAGGAATACTACCAAAGACCCCATGAAAATCCCAGCCAGAATGTTGCTAGGCCAGGTGAGCCCGGCGGCCCCTGTTACCCTGTCAGAAGTGAAGAGGACAGGTGGAGGAGGGGATGTTTGGGAGAAGCTGTCCATGGAAAACCCGAATCTGTCCAGGGCTTGGAAAGAGAGAGCCAAGGCCCAGTTGAATAGATGGGAGAAGATCTTCTCTAAGGATGAGTTTGATGTGGGATGTGCAAGGAGTGCCACCCATCGGATCCGCCTCCAGGAAGATAAGCCCTTCCGAGAGAGGGTCAGGCGGGTCCCGCTAGCAGATCTGGAGGATCTGAGGGAACAACTTGCAGAACTCAAGAGGACTGGTGTGATACGGGAGTCCAGAAGCCCCTATGCCTCTCCCATAGTGGTGGTCCGAAAGAAGAATGGATCATTGAGGCTCTGTATCGACTACAGGACTCTCAACAGGAGAACCATACCTGACCAATACACCACTCCGAGGATAGAGGATGCCCTACAGAGCTTGTCTGGAGCCAAATGGTTCAGCGTTATGGATCTCAAGAGTGGGTACTATCAGATTCCGATGCACCCAGCAGACAAGGAGAAGACAGCTTTCATAACCCCAGTGGGGTTCTTTGAATTCGACCGGATGCCCCAAGGTCTGTCTGGAGCCCCAGCTACTTTCCAACGCCTCATGGAGAAGACAGTAGGGGACATGAACTTGATCAAAGTCCTTGTATACCTGGACGATGTCATTGTCTTTGGGAGAACCTTGGAGGAACATGAAGAGAGGCTGGAAAAAGTGTTGAGAAGACTCAGTGAGGAAGGACTTAAGCTTTCGCCTGAGAAGTGTCGGTTCTACCAGTCTTCTGTGAACTATCTGGGGCACATAGTGTCTGAAGAAGGGGTGGCCACAGACCCTGAGAAATTGGAGACAGTTACCTCCTGGCCACGGCCCACCACAGTAACAGAACTCAGATCCTTCTTGGGCTTCTGCTCCTACTACAGGAGGTTTGTGGAGGGATTTGCCCGAATTGCTAGACCATTGAATGAGTTGCTCAAGACTGAAGGAGAAGAGGATGGCTCGGGGCCCAGGAGGCCAGGAGAGTCCATCAGAGATCAGTGGAATCAGAAGTGTGAAGAGGCTTTCCAGGAATTGAGTAGGAGCCTGACCCCCTCTGAGAAGAACTACCCCACTCACAAGCTGGAGTTCCTGGCCCTCAAGTGGGCGGTAGTAGACAAGCTCAAAGACTACCTGTATGGAGCGGAGTTCACTGTGAAGACCGACAACAACCCCCTTACCTACCTGTTCACCACGGCCAAGCTGGACGCCACTGGACACAGGTGGCTGGCCGCACTGTCTGGATTCAACTTCAGCCTTAAGTATAGACCAGGACTGGGGAATCGAGACGCAGACGCTCTGTCCAGGAGATCTCATTCCCCCACCATTGAAATAGAAGATTGGACCCAAGTGGCACCGGACGGGGTGCGGGCCCTTTGCCAAGGAGCTGAATTCCAAGCCCGAGGAGGCTCCAGAGCAGAGGAAATAGGAGTTACCACGGTGGGAGTCCCCAAACACTACTGTGGAGTAGCTCAATTGGAAGAGGACAACCTACCAAGACTGTCCAAGAAGGAATTGAGGTGTGACCAATTGGAAGACCCCATGGGGAGATTGGTCCTGCAGGCCTTGAAAAATCAGGATCCAAACAGACTCATGCGTCAACCTTCAAAAGAAGCTCGCCTGCTGAGGAAGGAGTGGGATAGGTTGCAGTTACATCAGGGAGTGGTCTACCGAAGGGGCCCCTCTGATGACTCAGAAGATAAGTGGCAGCTGTTCCTCCCAGAGAAACATCAGGACTGGAGACTGTTCTGATTGCCCTGCATGACAATCATGGCCACCTAGGGGCTGAAAGGACCTTTCAACTTGTCAGAAGTCGGTTCTATTGGCCCTGCATGAGGGCAGAGGTAGAGGAGTACTGCCACTCATGTGCGCGATGCATCCAGAGGAAGACTTTGCCCCATCAAGCTGCCCCAATGGGCCATCTACAGAGCCAAGGGCCCATGGACCTGGTGTGCATTGACTTTCTCTGCCTCGAACCCGACCTGAGTGGACTAGGAAATGTTCTGGTGATAACCGACCATTTCACCCGGTATGCCCAGGCTTTCCCCACCAAAGACCAGAAGGCCTCCACCGTGGCCAAGGTACTTATGGAGAAGTACTTTGTCCATTATGGGCTGCCACAGAGACTCCATTCAGACCAAGGGAGGGACTTCGAGAGTAAGCTGATCCGGAAGCTCTTGGATTCTTTGGGAATTAAGAAGACTCGAACTACACCTTACCATCCTCAGGGAGATGCTCAGCCGGAAAGGTTCAACCGAACCTTGCTCAACATGTTGGGGACTCTGGAAAGCGAGAAAAAGCAACATTGGAGCCAACACATAGCAGCCATAGTACATGCTTACAACTGCACCATCAGTGATGCTACAGGCTACTCCCCATATCGACTCATGTTTGGGAGAGAAGCGAGACTACCGGTGGACCTGGCTTTTGGCACCTCACTGGACCATTCCTCAGCCACATCCCACAAAGGATATGTGGACAGGCTCAGACACAGCCTGAAAGTAGCCTATGAACAAGCTCAAGCGGCCTCAGATCAAAGGGGAGCTCGGAATAAAAGAAATTTCGACTTGAAGGTCCGGGTACAAGACCTACAGCCCGGGGATCGAGTACTGTTGCGCAATCTGGGAGTACCCGGAAAGCACAAACTTGCAGACAGATGGAGATCTGAACCCTATGTCATCTGCAGGAAGTTGCCGGGCCTACCTGTCTACAAGGTGAAGCCAGAGGGAAAGGTAGGCCCACTGAAGACATGGCATCGAAACCACCTGCTCCCACTTGCGGAGGCAGTTAGAATACCTCCCGTGGGAGACTCCCCTGAACCGGCCTCTATCTTGGATACTCCTAGGCCGAACACTCGGTCACAGACCTCCCGAGCTGAAAATTGAGAAGCCTCCCAACTTAGTGGAGATGAAGAGGGAGAACTTGATTGGCTGTGGTCTTCCCCAACTCCAGGAACTTCTATCATAGATCTTCCAGTCACCCAAGATACCACAGATGAAACACTGAACCCAGAGGCTACAGAGTTCATCCCCTTTAGTCCTTCAGCAGATTACTGGGAAGATGCCCATGATAGTTGCTCCGAGGAAGAGGAGCCTGTGGCGCCAGAGCCAGAGATTCCAGGAGAGCAAAGGGCTCGAAGAGTCATTCGACCTCCTAAGAAGCTGACCTACCCTCAGATGGGGAACAGTTCGGAAGACTCTGTAGTCACTGCTAGGAGAAATGCTGAGATTCCGGATCCCTCCACTGTCCATTTGGTGGAGGGCAACCCCAGCTCACTCTCTGGCACAGTTAGGCAGGCCACCCATGATAATGTGACCTGTGGGCAAGGGAATTCTACCCCTCAGTTATGGTGGGAATCCCCTATCCCAACATCATTTTCAGAATTTGTCCAGTGTTATATATAGTTGTTGTTAAAATTTATCTTTGGGGACCAAAGAGTTTAAGTGGGGGGAGTGTGTAGCGGGGTGTTCCCCTATAATGGGAAGAGACTACATCACCCATAACCCCATTCTTCACATGTTCCACCGCAGAGACTCATGGGAGGGGTTATAAAAGGAGGAGGCGAGGCCGGGCTCGGTCTCTTTGGGACACGAGACTTCACAGACGGATCCTCCTGTGCGGATGTGTCGGAGTGCAAAGCCTGAAGCCTGAGGCCTTGCTCTGCACCAAAGAGCCTTCCACCCCCCTCTGCGAGCCTGGGTGGCATCTGACTTTGTGCGCTACAGCCTTGTCGGATCGGGGGCCCGATCGTTGGAGAGATCGAGTGTGTGTGACACGGCCGGTGGAGGTTTCCCGGACTGGATCCGTAGTCCAGCGGGTGAGAGGGCATAAGCCCAGCTAAGATACTGTTACTGTATATAGGCCTATAGACTGCCGTGGCCTACAAGTTATTTTGATACCCCTATTGAAGAGCCTTGTCAGAACTGAGCCTGCGGCTTTATTTAACCAAGTTCTATACCCCTTGGATTACAAAGTTATACTCTGTTTAAAGTGCACCACCATTACAGACCTGCCGGTGAAGAAAGAAGGACTAAGTTAAATATTAGAACCAGGCCTGGTGGGGATTCTAGCGTGTTTGATTACTGCGCCATAGGGCACTTAGTTAACGGTCGCCCGTATGGCGCACCTGTAGCGTGTGTTACTACATAGTGTGTTAGAGTGGCAGGACGCTGCCCTTAGGAGTGATTATCTTGAACTGTGATTACTGTTACCCCCTTTATCCATATTGAGAAAATAAGTAAAACACTTTATCTATTACAATTCATTACTGTGTCCTGGCTTAGTTATTATATTGCATAGGATATATCATTGATTATTAGTACTAGCTGTGCCAGAAGGGGGTAGAGCCTATTGCCGGGGGTTGGCGGAGCTGCACTCAGGGCCCAAATCTAATTCTGCGGCCTCCTTAGTTGGAGGTATCGCTACATATGTATTTGTCCTGTGTTCCTATTATTATTATTACTTGCATGTTGCTCCATGTGCTTTTCTTTACTGTTGTACAGTTTAAAGTGGCAACTTTCAGGTTCGTGGGCACAGTAATCGGTCGTAGTAAAACATTGTTCGGTCGCCCACTAAATACGATGTTTTTGGCAGATACAGGTTAACTACATTTGGTCATGCCTATTTGTATTAAAAGAAGTTTAGTACATTGTTGTCTAGATGTGTTTGTAACTAGAATGAAATGCAAACCTGATTCAGTGTAAGGAGAGGACACTTAGCAGCTGTTTACACATTTGGACTCAGGAGCACTAGTGTGGGACACCAGAACAACCTTTTTAGGGTGTCCCAAACAGGTGCTCCAGTGGATACTTGGGGTGTCTCCATGTGTGTAACTTGTCCAAAAAAGGTAAGTATTCCAGCTTTGGTAAGGGAAAAAATCATGTGTTCAGCTTGGAACTCTGCCAAAACAGACAACTGTACCACACTTCCAAGCAATGTTTAATATTCCTATTTCTGGCCTCAAATATCTGTGTGCCAAGTATACCTTTTGTTTCATTCGCATAGGGGAGAAAAGACTCGGGACATCTAAGGACACCAGGAACCCCACACCTCAGAAAGAAGGGGAACTGAGGACACCACAACCTGAGGATGTGGAGGGAGGAGAGGTGGAGGAAGTGGGTGAAATAGTGACCACAACAGGTCAGTGTCTGAGACCACAGCTTCAGGTAATAGATGCATGCCTAAATATTTATAATACATGGTGTGTTTTTTTTTATTTTAGGTGATGTGAATGAAGAATCTCGTTTCACCAGTGCAAGTGCACACATCTTCATCCGGGACATAATGGTGTGCAATCGGGATTTAGACATGATAAAGCAAAAAATCAATGATGTTGAAAAAAAAAAGAAGAACATCATTGAGGTTTTAGGCAGAATCTAAATCACACAATTCTCCAGTTTTTTTATTTGTTTTTTTTTCGATTTCTAAAATATTTACGCATTTTAAAAGCCAAATTTTGAAGATGCACACAGTGGGGCTGATTTACTAATAACAGTGCGCTGCGCAGCTTCTAACCTTAATTGGTGCGCCGGATAACTCCTTCACTGGGCGCAGGAAGCAGCGGCGCACTGTTATAGTAAATAGAAATGTCAGCGGCGCTCTATTGAAAATGAATGGTTCCCTATGGGAGCCCATTGATTTGAATAGAGGTCGCCCGGGAAGTCGGATCCGACTTGCGGGCGACTCGTGTGCCGGCTGACAGGGACAGCGCGACTTTGCGAGGCGACCTGGACACGACCTGAGCGTGAAGCAGCCGCTCAAGTCGTGTCCTAGAGGCGACTAGCTGGCCGAGAATGTGTCCAGCGCGATGTCATCGCGCTGGTCCTCGGCAGCCTCGCTGTCCCATGTTTGGTATGAATCATGAAGGGGAACTCCAGGCCAAATTTTAATGAAAAAACCGGCCCTTCAGGAGCATACCAGGCCCTTAGGTCTGGTCTGGATTCTAAGGTGAACCCCCTAAGCCGAAAAACGGCGTGGGGGTCCCCCCCAAAATCCAAACCAGACCCTTAGGTCTGGTCTGGATTTTAAGGTGAACCCCCTTAAGCCGAAAAATGGTGTGGGGGTCCCCCCAAAATCCAAACCAGACCCTTATCCGAGCACGCAACCTGGCAGGCCGCAGTGGAAAAGGGGGGGATGAGAGGGCGGCCCCCCCTCCCTCCTGAACCGTACCAGGCCGCATGCCCTCAACATGGGGGGTTAGGGGCTTCGGGACAGGGGAGCGACCTGCGGCCCCCCCACCCCAAAGCACCCTGCCCCCATGTTGATGGGGACAAGGGCCTCTTCCAGACAACCCTGGCCGTTGGTTGTCGGGGTATGCGGGCGGGGGGCTTTTCGGAATCCGGGCGCCCCCTTTAAAAAGGGGGCCCCCAGATGCCGGCCCCCCACCCTATGTGAATGAGTATGGGGTACATCGTACCCCTAACCATTCACCTGGTGGCAAAATAAGTCAATAAAAAAGACAACACAGGTTTGAAAAGTAATTTATTGGGCAGCTCCGGGGGTCTTCTTCCGACTTCGGGGGTCTTTCCGCCGGGCCCCCGCTATCTTCTGCCAGCTCTTTTGCTAGCGGGGGTCCCGGGCTTCCTCGCCGTCTTCTTCCGACTTTGGGGGTCTTTCTGCCGGGCTTCCTCGCCGTCTTCGGGGGTCTTTCTGCCGGGCCCCCGCTATCTTCTGCCAGCTCTTTTGCTAGCGGGGTCCCGGGCTTCCTCGCCATCTTCTTCCGACTTCGGGGGTCTCTTGTTCTGTTCTCCGGTTCTTCTTGCGTTTTGGATGCGGGTCCATTGAATTCTATTACATTCAAAACACTGTTTTTGGCCTGGCAAAAAAAATCTGCAGTTGCGTTTAAAATCGTTTTCACAAACCCTCAAAATGCCTTCAGATGCCAAAGATTTCCACGTTTCAGACACGGTACCAGCGTTTAGCCGCATTTTAGTTTAGACGCGTTTCTAAAGGTGACCTATTTTTTGACATTGATAAACTTCAAATTTATGGCAAATGAGGAAAAAAAAAAAATATATATATATATATATATTGTGAGGGGGTTAGCTCGGCAGCGGGTGTGTGTGACCCCCGGGATGGGCTCCCCACACAAAAACAGGCCCAGCAAACGGAGGTTGTGGTTTTCAAAATCAAAAAGGTGCGGTTTATTTTCTATTTACAGTGACAAAACACAGCAAAGCAAAAGAAACATAAATAAAATAAATCCTGGTCAACTTGACCTCTGAGTAAACATACAGGTTTCCTAACTAACAACTGGGATCAGCCTAGTGCTGTCCTAGTCCCTAAGTCCCTGGTTTTAAATGTCCAAGCAAATAGCCACACAGGCTTTGTCTCACCGCACAGGGGTTCACTCTCCCTAGACAGTCCACACAGGTCTGGTTCCAGGCATGAGCAAACACCTAATGAATCTGGGAGTTCTTATAGAGGCCTAAATGAGCTGACAAGCTTCAGCTGGTCTCATCAACTCCCTGTCTGCACGACGCCCCACACTCTCCCTAGAGGTATGAGTCATCCATGAGCCCACTAGCCCCAGCTGGGCTTATACAACTCTTCAACTAGTTGTATAAGTCGGCGTAAAGCCTGAATCTGGGCGAAATATATCTACCCCCCTGGATGCAACCAGGTGACTTTACCTTCCTGCTGTCACATACCCCCCCCTCTTGTTTTAACCTCGGGGTTGGAACACCAGCAATCAGGCATTCATGTACTCGAGACAAAGCATCCACATTCCCCATTTGAACGCCAGGGCGATGCTTTACTGTGAAGTTGAATTCCTGGAGGGCCAGGAACCACCTATTCACTCTTCTATTTGTTTCCTTGTTTTGAGCCATCCACTTTAACGGAGCGTGATCCGTAACCATGTCAAAGTGCCTACCTAGCAGGTAGTACCGAAGGGAATCTAGAGCCCACTTCACCGCTAAACACTCCTTTTCAACGGTGGCGTAATTTACCTCATGGGACTTCAACTTCCTGCTGAGGTAAATGACTGGGTGCTCTTCCCCGTTCCAGACCTGGGACAATACTGCTCCTAACCCCACATCTGACGCATCACTTTGTACGACAAAGTCTTTAGAGAAGTCGGGTGAGTACAACACTGGCTGGCTACATAAGGCTTGTTTCAAGAATTGGAATGCTGCCTCAGCCTCGGGGGTCCATTTAATCATGACCGACCCTTTCCCCTTCGTCAGGTTGGTTAGGGGCACAGCCTTAGAAGCAAAGTGGGGAATGAATCGCCGATAATACCCAGCGATTCCCAGAAAGGCTCGTACCTGCTTCTTGCTGTTGGGACGTGGCCAACTCTGGATGGCCTCGACTTTGTTGAGTTGGGGTTTTATTACTCCCCTCCCAATGGTGTACCCAAGATATTTGGCCTCCTCCTGCCCAATGGTACACTTCTTGGGGTTAGCCGTAAACCCCGCTTCCCGAACAGAGTCCAGGACTGCTTGCACTTTTGGCAGATGTGAGGCCCAATCTGTGCTATGGACAATTACGTCATCCAGGTAAGCCGCAGCATACTTCCGATGGGGCCTCAGCATCTGGTCCATTTTCCGCTGGAATGTGGCTGGCGCATTCTGTAACCCGAACGGCATTCTTTTATATTGGAACGCCCCGTCTGGGGTTACAAATGCGGTTTTCTCTTTGGCCGACTTGGCCAGGGGGATTTGCCAATACCCTTTTGTGAGGTCAAGAGTCGTCATGTATCGGGCTGTTCCCAGCCGGTCGATCAACTCATCTATACGTGGCATGGGGTAGGTGTCAAATTTTGTAACTTTGTTCAACTGACGAAAATCGTTACAAAATCGCCAGCTCCCATCCGGTTTAGGCACCAACACAATGGGACTAGACCAATCACTTTGGGACTCCTCTATCACCCCTAAGTTCAGCATTTTCTGTACTTCCTCCCGTATTGCCTCCCGTCGGGCCTCTGGGATCCGATAGGGTTTTAACTTCACCCTTTCACCGGGCGGGGTAATGATGTCATGCTCTACCCCAGATGTTTGTCCCGGCAGCTCAGAGAATACCTCCTTGTTGCGAAGCACAAACTCCTTAACCTCCTGTTGTTGGGGTTGTGACAAGGTGGCTGCTATTCCAACCTCAGGAATCACGCAACCAGTTTGAGCTGGTGACCAAGTGTCTGCGACTAGGGACTCTCTATCCCTCCAGGCTTTCAACAGATTAACGTGATAGATCTGTTCGGGCTTTCGCCTTCCTGGTTGTCTGACCTTGTAATTCACTTCGCTCACTTTTTCCATTATCTCATAGGGGCCTTGCCATTTGGCAAGGAATTTACTTTCAACCGTAGGGACAAGTACCAGTATCCTATCCCCCGGGGAAAAGGTACGGGTCTTGGCTCCACGGTTGTACACTCTCTGCTGTGCTAACTGCGCTTGGGCCAAATGTTCCTTCACGATGGGCATTACCTGTGCAATTCGGTCTTGCATCAGGGCGACATGCTCAATCACACTCCTGTGGGGAGAACTCTCACTTTCCCAAGTTTCCTTGGCAATATCCAACAGCCCTCTTGGGTGTCTCCCATACAGTAACTCAAAGGGGGAGAATCCCGTAGAGGATTGGGGCACCTCCCTAATAGCAAACATCAGATAAGGAAGTAGACAGTCCCAATCCTTTCCATCTCTATCCACCACTTTCTTCAACATTTGTTTTAGGGTTTTGTTGAATCTTTCAACCAGCCCATCGGTTTGGGGGTGATACACAGATGTACGTAATTGCGTCACTTTGAACAATTTACACAGCTCCTTCATAACCCGGGACATAAAGGGTGTACCTTGGTCCGTAAGCAGTTCTTTACAAATACCCACCCGGCTAAACACAAGAGATAGCTCTTTGGCTATGGTTTTGGCCGAGGTATTTCGGAGAGGGATCGCTTCTGGATAACGGGTGGCATAGTCCATTATAACTAATATGTACTGGTGCCCCCTAGCGGACTTGATTATAGGCCCTACCAAATCCATGGCGATCCTCTCAAACGGGACCTCAATGATGGGTAGAGGGACCAGCGGGCTACGGAAATGTGGCATCGGGGCCGACCTCTGACACACAGGGCAGGAGGAACAATAATTTTCTATGTCCTTCATCACCCCCGGCCAATAGAATCTCTGTAATACCCTCTCTCGGGTTTTCTCTGTCCCCAGATGACCTCCAAGAATGTGCCCATGGGCCAACTCCAACACCAACTTCCTGTAAGGTTTGGGCACCACAAGCTGCTCAACGGTTTCTTCTGCCCTTTTTGCCACCCGATACAGTAGGTCCTTCTCTACGCTGAAGTATGGGTAAGTGCAGGTATTATCTGGGTTCACTAACTCGCCATCTATTTTCACTACGTTTTCCCGTGCCTTTATTAGGGCGGGGTCTTTCAACTGTTCTGTGGCAAAGTTTTCCCTGTGAACCTCAAGATCAGAAAACTCCACAGACGGTAGGTTTTCGTCTGAGGAGGTGGGCTCCTCTCCAATTTCTTGAGTCTCCCCTGCCAATACTGATAAGGGAAATTCCGGAGAGTCCTCACCACTCTCAGGGGAGTTCTGGCTATCACATTCCTGGTACATAGGGGCACCAGTGGGGGGCTCAGGATCATCCCACAGTTCCCAGAACTTCGGAAAATCCCTTCCCACAATGGCGTCATGCGGTAACTGAGATACTAAGCCCACTGGATGAGAGAGGGTACCTTTGGGGGTCTCGAAACACACTGTAGTCACTGGATACTCCCGGGTGTCCCCATGCACACAAATAACAGCTACCTTGCTATTCCCAAAGACCTCTGTTTTAACTAACTCAGCCTTTATCAGGGTCACAAGGCTACCTGAATCCAGCAATACCACAACATTTCTACCATTAACACACATTTTGCATAAATGTTTCTCAGTTCCTCGAATGGCAGTGCATGCGACTGTCGCACACAGCGACTGACGTCTGCCCGTCAGAAAGTCACACTGCATGGGTTCCTCCATAACCGGGCAATTGGCTGCAATATGTCCCGCTTGCCGGCAGCGGTAGCAAACGATCCTTCTTGCCGCCTTTTGAGCCGCTGATTTCCCAGGCTGTTCTCGCCAAACTTGGGGTAGAGCTCCCACCCTCTCACTCTCTCCACCCTCACCCCTTGGAATCCTCTTATCCGCCCCTGGGGATGGTCTGGTCTTAGGGTGGAAAGTCCGAGTGTCTCTGGAAGAGGCCGTCAGGTTCTCTGTAGCCAAGTATTTCTCCACACGATCCACAAGACCATCGGCCGTCTCTGGGTCTCCATGGCTTACCCACTTTTGGATGGCAGTAGGAAGAGCTCTCAAAAACCGATCCATTACAACACGTTCCACAATCTTTGGTGCGGACAAAGTCTCTGGCTGTAGCCACTTTCTGCTCAGGTGAATGAGATCATACATTTGAGACCTGGGGGGTTTTCCAAGCTGGAAAGTCCAGTTATGCACACGCTGAGCCCGGACAGCCTGGGTGACACCCAGCCTTGCCAAAATTTCAGCTTTTAGCATCACATAGTCTTTTGCTTGGTTAGGCTCTAGGTCATAGTAAGCTTTCTGCGATTCACCAGTTAACAGAGGAGCCACCAGTCCAGCCCACTGCTCCTCAGGCCACTTTTCTCTTTCAGCGGTCCTTTCAAATGTGGTCAAAAATACCTCTGGATCATCCTCTCCAGTCATTTTTGTCAATAAACGACTCACCCCAAAGGACGCGGTATTAGTGGGACGGCTTTCCTCACTGGTCTGCGGACGTTGCTGCATTACTGCTTCCATTTGTTGTAGTCTCTGCTCTTGCTTCTGTAACAGGTCTATGAAGCGGGCCTCAGATTGCTGCTGGGCTTGTTGCTGAGCTTCCAGACTCTGTTGGTGAGCTTGCTGCTGGGCTGCAAGGCTCTGTTGATGAGCTTGCTGCTGGGCTGCAAGGCTCCTTTGCAAACCTGCATTTGTCTGCTGTTGATTGGCATTTGCTAGAGCCAGCTGTTTCAGTATCTCCTCCATGCTGGCTTAAAAAAAAACTGCCACTGGTTCTCCACCAACTGTGAGGGGGTTAGCTCGGCAGCGGGTGTGTGTGACCCCCGGGATGGGCTCCCCACACAAAAACAGGCCCAGCAAACGGAGGTTGTGGTTTTCAAAATCAAAAAGGTGCGGTTTATTTTCTATTTACAGTGACAAAACACAGCAAAGCAAAAGAAACATAAATAAAATAAATCCTGGTCAACTTGACCTCTGAGTAAACATACAGGTTTCCTAACTAACAACTGGGATCAGCCTAGTGCTGTCCTAGTCCCTAAGTCCCTGGTTTTAAATGTCCAAGCAAATAGCCACACAGGCTTTGTCTCACCGCACAGGGGTTCACTCTCCCTAGACAGTCCACACAGGTCTGGTTCCAGGCATGAGCAAACACCTAATGAATCTGGGAGTTCTTATAGAGGCCTAAATGAGCTGACAAGCTTCAGCTGGTCTCATCAACTCCCTGTCTGCACGACGCCCCACACTCTCCCTAGAGGTATGAGTCATCCATGAGCCCACTAGCCCCAGCTGGGCTTATACAACTCTTCAACTAGTTGTATAAGTCGGCGTAAAGCCTGAATCTGGGCGAAATATATCTACCCCCCTGGATGCAACCAGGTGACTTTACCTTCCTGCTGTCACAATATATATATATATATATATATATATACATATATATATATATATGAAATTGCTTCCATTGCATTGTGGACAATCCACAACTTGGGGCAGCTGATGTGGCAAGTGGACAATCCACAACTTGTGGCAAGTGATGTGGCAAGTGACACGCTAAATACAACTACACTGCTGCTCTCAGCTGCTGATATCACTCTGGTCTCACTAAATAGCTAAAATCGTAAATAATACTGTTTTTTGAGCTTAGGGCGGCTTAGGGCGGCTCCTTATCATA
Organism: Rana muscosa; assembly: GCA_029206835.1. NCBI lineage: Eukaryota > Metazoa > Chordata > Amphibia > Anura > Ranidae > Rana > Rana muscosa. The sequence continues at coordinate 213,224,270 of CM055120.1, read as the reverse complement.
TACACGCAAATGTGGTAAAACACGGCATGCAAACGCCACAAAGCGCGCCTTTCTAAACGCCACTTTCAACCTTAGTTCAGAACACTTTGCACCAGCGTCCCGTCTACATGGGGCCTAAAAACGCCTATGCCATTTACAGCTCAAAAACGCCATGGTGGCCATGAGGCCATAGGCTAACATGGAGAGATGTTTTTAAGCTGCAAAAAACACTCAAACAAGCCACTTGAAAAACGTCCGTGTGCATGTAGCCTTATATTAACCACTTGCGCACTGCCCAGACCAAGTTTCACATTTCAGCGCTGATGCACTTTTAATGACAATTGCGCGCTCATACAACACTGTAACCCAATGAAAATGTTTTATTTGTTGGCACACAAATAGAGCTTGCTTTTGGTGCTATTTGATCACCTTTGTGTTTTATTTTTATATTTTTTCTATAAATACAAAAGACCGAGTTTAAAAAAAAAAAAAAAAATGGATATTTTACCCACTTCAGCACTGGGCCTATTCTGGCACTTCTCTCCTTCATGTAAAAATCATAAATTTATGGCTATAAAATTACTTCTAAACACCAAACATTATATATGTTTTTGGAGCAGACACCCTAGGGAATAAGATGGCGGTCATTGCAAATTTTTATCTTGCTCGGTATTTGCGCAATAAATTTTCAAACGCCTTTTGTTTGCTAAAAATATTACAAAACAGTAAAGTTACGGCCAATTATTTGGTATAATGTGAAAGATGTTGTTATGCTGAGTAAATAGATACCTAACACGTCACACTTTAAAATTGCGCACACTCATGGCATGACACCAAACTTCAGTAATTAAAAATCTCCCTAGGCGATGCTTTAAAACTTTTTTACACGTTACCATTTTGGCATTACAGAGGAGGTCTAGTGCTAGAATTGTTGCACTCGTTCTAACGCACGCAGCAATAACTCACATGTGTGGTTTGAACGGCGTTTACATATGTGGGCGGGACTTACGTGTGTGTTCGCTTCTGAGCGCGAGCTACTGGGGACATGGGTGTTTTTTCGTATTTTTGCTTATTTTTTTTATTTAGTTTTTTTACTTTTTTGTATTTCTTACCCCCTTTTTTTTTTTTTTTGGATCACTTTTATTCCTATTACAAGGAATGTAAACATCCCTTGTAATAGGAATGTGTGTGACAGGTCCTCTTTATGGAGAGAAACAGGGTCAATAAGACCCCGCATCTCTCCTCCAGGCTGGAAAGCATGATATTGGTCAAAAAAAAACACCAATCTCATGCTGACAGCCGAGATCACGGCTTGGTTAACATACGGGAACACGGCGTGATGTCATAACGTCGTGCCCGCGCCTCTGACGGTCATAGAGATGACTGATGACCATCTGGTCACCAGTCATCTCCAAATCGTTCTCCGAGCCCCAGATGGCACGGGAGAGCCCGGAGAAGCACCGGATGGCGGCAAGAGGGGGGGGAACGTCCCCTCCCCCGCCTATAAGAACAATCAAGCGGCGGAACTGCCACTATGATCATTTTTATTGTGCACAGAATCGCCGGCTGAAAAGAATGATATCTGAATGATGCCTGCAACTGCAGGCATCATTCAGATGTCACCGCCCAAAGCCAAGGATGTCATTTGACGGTGGGCGGTAGGAAACTGGTTAATATTTTTAAAAAAGGTAATTTTTCTTCTTCATTGATGTACACTGATGAGACTGCACTGATGGGCACCGATAAGGTGGCAAGGGTGGGCACTGAGAGGTGGCATTGCTATTTGGCACTGGTGGGCAGTGAGAAGTGGCACTGCTAGGTGGCAATGATAGTTGGCAGTGATGGGCACTGATAGGCAGCACTGCTAGGTGCCACTGATTGGCACCAGTGGTGGGCATTGATAGGTGGCACTGGCAGGGGCTACTAATTGTCACAGATGACGCAGAATTGCCTCTTCGGGCCCCATGTCCCTTGCACATAAGCCGGTGTTTGCCTTTTTTTTATGCTCACGCTGTCAGCACAAGGAGAAAACAAAAACCATTACCCAGCTTTTGTTTACATCACGTGATCAGCTGTCATTTGCTGACAGCTGATCACATGGTAAAGGACAGGGATCGGGCCCCTTACTCGGATCTGTCATCACCTGAGTCTCAGTGACTCTGTGACCACAGTGCGCGCAAAGGGGAGGACGTTTATTGACGGACTCCCGGCAATTGAGGACCATGCTGTGGCCGTCGATCAGTTATAGCGCTGATCTCAAGTGATTAAAGAGGGTCTGAATGGGCCATTGACATGCATCACAATTCAACTTAGGAACGAGTCTTTGCAAAGTTAAACTAAATAATTTGGCCACTTTATCCTTCCAAATAATTCACTTCCTGTCACATAGCCACACAGGAAGTGAGGGAAAATCCCTAACAATGTCTTTCCTTGGGGACACACAGGTCAGTCTAAATACTTTCCCCATTATGCACATTGCGGGGTACACCCCAAATTATTAGGTATTTTGGACTTTGGGGTTTATTTACTAAAGGCAAATCTACTTTGCACTACAAGTGCACTTGCTGTATATCTGAGGGGGACATGCAAGCCAAAAAAATACACCATCTTTGCTTTTACATGATTGGAACATCCAATCACCAGTACTTTCCCTCAGATTTTCAGCAGCTACTTTTACTGCAGAGTGGATTTTTCTTTACTAAACCCCAAACTATACATTGATTTGGGGTGTACACAACAAAGTGCTAGAGTGCAATTTGCTCAATGGGGACACTAGTTAGATTGATCTGTGTGTCCCCAAGAAAAGATATTGGTAGGGTTTTATCTTCACTTCCTGTTTAGCTGTGTGACAGGAAGTGAAGCCAATTTTAAGAAAAGGAGACACAAAGGCCAAACTACAAAAAAATTTAAAAAAAATTATAAAAAAAAAAAAAAACACACGCAGGGGTTCTAACACTTACTTTGTTTCCCTCAAAATGCCCACAATTAGAATTGTATGGCCTTGAGCTATTTTTAAGTGCAGTGCTCTAAATCAGTGCTTCTAAAGTACCCCCAACAGGCCATGTTTGCAGGTTTTCCTTCATCTTGCACATGTGCTTTAAATCACAGTCAATTGTTTTGATTTTTGGACAGCAATTCTCGATAAGATAAATTCACAAAACATGTCCTGTTGGGGGTACTTGTGAATATAAGTGTGGCGCTAATTTTTGTTAGTCTAAGTGAAATAATAAATCGCACTTAGATATACGTGGTTAAATGTGTTACCAAAACAAAAACCAGTGTACATATAGAAACAAAATTACTGTAATAATTAGTGATAATCATTGAAGCAGTAAGTGTTTAACTATAAAAACTCAAAAAATGAATATATTAAATCCAAGGAAAAATACACATTCATCTATTTTTAGGAGTGAAGTGAAAATCAATTCCAAATGATAATGTTCATTAGTGACATAAACTTGAAATCCAAAAAATTAAGTGCTGTGAGAACCGCCACCAAGAGTGAGTTGAAGGAGGCTTACCGGAAGTCTCGGACCTAAAGAAGCGTATGCCACTTAGGTCGAGAAAGGCTTGGGGGTTTACAAACCCAATATAGATGGTCTGGAGTCTGAGGGGTTTCTTATTCCACTTCAATCTCATAGGACATCTAATATGTTGATCACGTATTCATAAGCATATACAAAAGGCTTGGTATCCGTGTTTGGTGCATATGGAAGTGAAAAAACTCACATAGCGTGATACCGTTTGGAAAGGTTTAATAGCAAAAAAAGAGAGTAACAATAAAACACTCACATTTGTTGGGGGTACTTGAGGACTGAGGCTGAGAACCACTGCAGTAACCACTGCAGTAAAAAAGGAAAATTTAATACTTACCGCTCTGTATTTTTCATTTCCTGGTGACTTTCCATGGCAGCACACAATCCATGCATATGCTACCATGAAGGCACCAGATTAGACAAATCACACCTGTTTTGTTTTGACATGCCAATCAGCTGTCACATTAGTTGCAAAGAAAACACAAAACAAACATCAAAACTTTGCATCAAATTTTATTGGTCAACAAAACAAAAGGGAAGGCAAAATAAAAAACAGGGTCAATTTGAAACAGTTACAGACTCAACATCTTGAGAAATTTTTGGCCAAAAAAAAAAGGCAGCACAGACAATTAAATCAAAGTGAAAAAACAACACACATTAACAACATCAGAATTATTTCAGGGGAACATTTCCCCCACACAAAAAATATACAATCCACAAAAGTTAACCAATCACCTATTTTGCAAAGACATAACAAATAAAATACATGTGTTACAAACTCGATAAGGACACCAACATGTACATTTTGCCCCCCATACACACACTTGCCTCTTCTCAGGGCAAGCGAACGAATGTTCCCTCTGAGCTTTATATAACATAGGTTTGTGAGCTAATGAGGCAATTGAAAACACAATTCATAAATTAGTCCATTCCAATGGATGTTTTCCCATATGAGATGACTTCTATGAGGACTAGGGAACGTGACACCTTGTAAGTTGAATAAGTGAATTCAAAAAAGTCCAAACAGCATGTATGTGATGAAAGTGAATGTCTTGTTCATGGACAACACTGCCACAGCATAAATCAACTAGAAGACCTCAAAGTATCAGATGAGAGTTGATAATAAGGCACAAAAGGTAAGGTTGGATACTCTTACCGGACGTGGTGGACCCACCTGTCATATGACAGTGGGTCAAACGAGCTTGATGGTCACCGTGACCAAGAGTGAAGAGAACTCGATATCCAGGATACCTCAGACCGACTTCCACGGGATAGCAGATGACCAACTCACACGATGGAATTTCCTCCGGTCATACAGGCTCCAAATCCATCCATGATAGACACAAGGGAAAAAAAGGAAAGAAAAACTCCAGATGGTGCAGGTCAATATAACCATGAACGGTTTATTGAATGGGTTTTGTCTTATATGAATACAGACAAAAAATAAAAAGTGATCACAAGATAAAACAATAAAAGCAATGTGGGGTGCAGCATAAGCAGGCCCTACGCGTTTCGACTACGAAAGTCTTCAACAGGGGCATAGTGCTGCACCCCCCACATTGCAAACATTAAATAGGGTCTGAAATGAATCTGACCCGCCCAAAAAGGGGCGGAGTCAAAACAGGAAGTAATGGACTATTCCACAACACCAGACTGACATCAATAAAGGATATTACCTGAACTAAAAAATCAATGCATTCAAATAATATAAATGAAAATAACAATAAAAAATCCTGTTAGAAAAATATATGACATAAATCACATATAAATCTCATAACAAACCTCAAATTTGCCGCCAGGAATCATAAACCAATCACATTAAAAGGCAGGTGAAACCATTTATACTGATAGTCTAAACCTCCGGAGATTAATGTCCCCACCTAAGCTTACCGCCAGTAGGGGGCATCTGGATATCCTGCTGTGATGTATTGGCAGGTACACAGTGGTTCATTCTCTTGCAGCAACATCTCTCAGATGTTGCTGCAATGTCGATTGGGGACACCGTTGTAGCATGGCGCCGCGGGCATTATTGTGGCGTGGTCAAATGGTGTGCGCCGCTCACATGAGCGTCGCGCGCACACCCAGGAGCAGCGTCATGACATAATCATGCGCGCACCCAGGAGCAACGTCATGACGTAATCACGATAGGACGTCTCTAGTCTGTCCTCGCACACAATAATGGAAGCACGTCATCTACCTGGGAGCAGCGGCATCTCGTTACCATAAGACGTACTTGCTCCATGGCAACACCGAACGCCACGGAACAAGCGCCATCTAGTGGAAGGAAACTAAATGGATATAAACAACAAATTAAGAAATTTATATGGATTCACTGATAGGCGTTTTATATCATATATAGCCCAAAAAAAAACGCCATATAGTGAACTCCATAGTGGATAACAATCCCTTCTAACGATGTATTAACTAAAAACTGATAACAAGGAGGAACTGAACTTCCTCCTCATATCACAACAAGACGTGGTGACTTAAACCTGAACAGAACACCACATCCTGTTACCCCATCAGCAACGGGATATGCACAGTGAATATTCCCTAAATTAATGCAGAATAGCGACACTAGAGGTATACTGAAAACCTTATGTAATAAAACAACCACACGTGCCATCTGAACAGGTGCGCACGGGTGATGGATTAAGACAAAGAAAAAACCGGACCATCCACCCAAACTAAAAATGGGGGGGAGGGACACACGAGCCCAGGTTACTCACGCCCGGTTGATGAAACAATTAATGTCCCATTCGATGTTCATACCATGGGGTGAGTAACACCTGAGCTCATGTATCCAATAAGTCTCTAACCTAGAGACACCCCGCAGAGAGGAGTCCCCCCTCCAGTGGGGGACGAACCTGTCTATCACCTGAAATTGGGTGCCTCTAGGGTCCTTGGCATGATGTTCTAGTGTCGCGAGACAGTGTGCTTATCACAACCTTTACGTATTTTGGCTAGATGTTCGTTAACCCGAATGGAAAAATTCCTAATCGTGCGCCCTACGTATTGAAGTTTGCATGGGCATGTAATTAGGTACACAACGAACCTGGTGACGCAGGTAGTAAATTGCTTCATGGTGTAACTGCGTCCCGTGACACTGGAACTGAACGTGTCCGTTCTACGTCTACCCAACACATTGACCATGCAAACATTACATTTTCTACAGGGGTAGTAGCCATTGGCCTCTGGAAAAAAGGAAATCTTTTTGGGAGGGTCTATTGTGTTAGGAGCTATTTCTCCCTGAATAGAGCGGGCACCCCTAAAAATCACACCTGCCCATTCAGGGAGAGAGGGTCCAAGTATTCTATCACTTAATAGCACTTTCCAATGCCTATTCAAAATCTTTTTGATTTCATGATGTTGGGTAGAATAAGAGGTGAAAAAGGACCATTTAAATCTATCCTCTCTAACATTTCTCTGTTTGTCAATAAGGAGAGAAGACCTCTCGGTTTCCAATACAGAAGAAATATCCGTATCTAACCCAATGGATGAATAACCCCTGTTTAGGAATCTTTCTTTAAGAATTTTAGGGAGAAATAGCTCCTAACACAATAGACCCTCCCAAAAAGATTTCCTTTTTTCCAGAGGCCAATGGCTACTACCCCTGTAGAAAATGTAATGTTTGCATGGTCAATGTGTTGGGTAGACGTAGAACGGACACGTTCAGTTCCAGTGTCACGGGACGCAGTTACACCATGAAGCAATTTACTACCTGCGTCACCAGGTTCGTCGTGTACCTAATTACATGCCCATGCAAACTTCAATACGTAGGGCGCACGATTAGGAATTTTTCCATTCGGGTTAACGAACATCTTGCCAAAATACGTAAAGGTTGTGATAAGCACACTGTCTCGCGACACTATTTAGAACATCATGCCAAGGACCCTAGAGGCACCCAATTTCAGGTGATAGACAGGTTCGTCCCCCAGTTCACTATATGGCGTTTTTTTGGGGCTATATATGATATAAAACGCCTATCAGTGAATCCATATAAATTTCTTAATTTGTTGTTTATATCCATTTAGTTTCCTTCCACTAGATGGCGCTTGTTCCGTGGCGTTCGGTGTTGCCATGGAGCAAGTACGTTTTATGGTAACAAGATGCCGTTGCTCCCAGGTAGATGACGTGCTTCCATTATTGTGTGCGAGGACAGACTAGAGACGTCCTATCGTGATTACGTCATGACGTTGCTCCTGGGTGCGCGCATGATTATGTCATGACGCTGCTCCTGGGTGTGCGCGCGACGCTCATGTGAGCGGCGCACACCATTTGACCACGCCACAATAATGCATTCGGGTGCATGCGCGTGATGTCTACGTGAATGGCGCGCACCTGACGCCCGCGGCGCCATGCTACAACGGTGTCCCCAATCGACATTGCAGCAACATCTGAGAGATGTTGCTGCAAGAGAATGAACCACTGTGTACCTGCCAATACATCACAGCAGGATATCCAGATGCCCCCTACTGGCGGTAAGCTTAGGTGGGGACATTAATCTCCGGAGGTTTAGACTATCAGTATAAATGGTTTCACCTGCCTTTTAATGTGATTGGTTTATGATTCCTGGCGGCAAATTTGAGGTTTGTTATGAGATTTATATGTGATTTATGTCATATATTTTTCTAACAGGATTTTTTATTGTTATTTTCATTTATATTATTTGAATGCATTGATTTTTTAGTTCATGTAATATCCTTTATTGATGTCAGTCTGGTGTTGTGGAATAGTCCATTACTTCCGGTGTTGACTCCGCCCCTTTTTGGGCGGGTCAGATTCATTTCAGACCCTATTTAATGTTTGCAATGTGGGGGGTGCAGCACTATGCCCCTGTTGAAGACTTTCGTAGTCGAAACGCGTAGGGCCTGCTTATGCTGCACCCCACATTGCTTTTATTGTTTTATCTTGTGATCACTTTTTATTTTTTGTCTGTATTCATATAAGACAAAACCCATTCAATAAACCGTTCATGGTTATATTGACCTGCACCATCTGGAGTTTTTCTTTCCTTTTTTTCCCTTGTGTCTATCTTGGATGGATTTGGAGCCTGTATGACCGGAGGAAATTCCATCGTGTGAGTTGGTCATCTGCTATCCCATGGAAGTCGGTCTGAGGTATCCTGGATATCGAGTTCTCTTCACTCTTGGTCACGGTGACCATCAAGCTCGTTTGACCCACTGTCATATGACAGGTGGGTCCACCACGTCCGGTAAGAGTATCCAACCTTACCTTTTGTGCCTTATTATCAACTCTCATCTGATACTTTGAGGTCTTCTAGTCGATTTATGCTGTGGCAGTGTTGTCCATGAACAAGACATTCACTTTCATCACATACATGCTGTTTGGACTTTTTTGAATTGACTTATTCAACTTACAAGGTGTCACGTTCCCTAGTCCTCATGGAAGTCATCTCATATGGGAAAACATCCATTGGAATGGACTATTTATGAATTTTATTTATCACTAACCTAGAGTGGTTTATTATTCACTTTTCAGAGCTGCTTCCAGCAACTCTTGAGTCTAAGCGCTGCACTATTTTTCCTTTATCTGTTTATACTTTGTTTGTTTGAGTGCTAGCAGCTTTGTTGTAAAATTTGGTTTAGCGCAGTTTTTTCTTACTTTCACAATTGAAAACACATGCACAGTCCATGAAACACCCAAAATGCAAGTTCACTCAATGTAGAGACTGAAATTCAAAGTGGAGAGGGCGCATGCGCGGATGCCTGAGGGAGAAGTCGCATCCCCTTAGAGCTCCACTCCCAGGTTAAACAAACCGGAGAACCGACCGCTGCCTTTTACCGCAAACGGCACCAGCTCCCGCAAATTCACACCAGGTACACTTCGGCGTATTGAGGATGGTCACGAGGGGCCCAAAAACGAAATATAAGATTGGTACCTCTAAAGATACACTGTCCCGGCAGACCAAGATGGCGGCGCCTGGTACCTCACAGACTCGCACACAGCGGGTTCCTAAATCCCTGTCACACAGTGTCAAAACTCTGGACACAGCTGGTGAGATTGACTCTGACTATGAAACACCTGAAAATGTTATTCAGTCTAATATGTTTAGTCAATTTGAGAAAATGCTTCAGAAAGCTTTGAAACAAACTTCAGACCAGATAACTGAGAAGCTGACAAGGGAGATTAGGGAGCTGGGGCATAGAACAGCTGAATTGGAAATGCGGGTAGATGATATAGAAACTACCACGCAGCATTATAATACTACTATTGAACAGCTTAAGGATGAGAACTTTTTATTACAAAACCGTTTGGAAGACCAGGAGAATAGGGACCGTCGCTCCAACCTAAGAATCAGAGGTCTCCCTGAATCAATCATAGACTTACAGGGAACTATATGTGCACTGTTTCAGGAACTGTTACCAGGTATTTCACCTGAGAGATTGGAAATGGACAGAGTCCACCGGGCCCTAACTCAACGCAAACCCAATGGACCCCCTAGGGATATTATAGTTCAATTTCATTACTATAAAACAAAGGAGCAAATACTTGCTGCTGCTAGAGGTAAAAACACTCTTGAGTTCCAGGGCAATATCTATCAGCTCTTTACAGACCTCTCCCCTCTAACTGTGACTAAGAGGCGTTCTATGAAACCCCTGCTGCAAGTACTTCAAAAGCATCAAATCATATACCACTGGGGGTTTCCATTTTCTCTCCGCTTTACACACTTGGAAACTAGATATACCTGTCACACGTCCGATGAACTACGGTCAGCCTTAAATGATCTAGGCCTGATGGATCACACCAATTCTAAGGAGCAACCTCGTAGACGAACGGCTTCTACATCACCTCCAAATGAAACCGACTTGGACCCAAACCCCTCTGGTTATACCAGACAGAATCTTCATAAACGAGGACGTTTTGATAGTCAGGCACCGATAAATGTCAACTCAATGGATTGATTGTTCAACTTTCATTAATCTTATCCACGTTTCTCCCTTTTTATAGGGTACTAGCCCCAATGCTTTATTCTGAAAAGCATTACACTATCTCTGATTGAAGAGTTAGAATCCTGTTCTCCATTATTATTATTTTTATTTTTTTTAATACGCTTTCCCATTAATGATATATTAATCTAGGTATTAATTTAATGTTTTAGTAAACAGGTCAACCAGAAGGTTTGTATTTCACTTATATTTCTTGTGACAAGTGTTGTTTTTTTTTGTTTTTTTTGTTGTCTCGTTACTGACAAATATGTATATTTCTTTAATTTATATGCATATTATATATGCATATTATATTGTACTTATGAAATATAAATTTAGGTATTTATTTATTGTTTTAGTCAGCCAGAAGGTTTATATTTCATTTACATTTTTGAGACAAGTGTTTCTAGTTTTTTTTTTGGCTCGTCTCCTTACTGACAAATATGTCCATTTATTAATTTATATGCATATTATATTGTACTTATGAAATATAAATTTAGGTATTTATTTATTGTTTTAGTCAACCAGAAGGTCTATATTTCATTTACATTTTTGAGACAAGTGTTTCTATTTTTTTTTTTTTTTGTTTGTCTCCTTACTGACAAATATGTCTATTTATTTAATTTATATGCATATTATATTGTACTTATGAAATATAAATTTAGGTATTTATTTATTGTTTTAGTCAGCCAGAAGGTTTATATTTCATTTACATTTTTGAGACAAGTGTTTCCAGTTTTTTTTTTTTTTTTGTCTCCTTACTGACAAATATGTCTATTTATTTAATTTATATGCATATTATATTGTACTTATGAAATAAAAATGTAGGTATTTATTTATTGTTTTAGTCAGCCAGAAGGCCTATATTACATTTACATTTTTGAGACAAGTGTTTTTATTTTATTTTTTATTTTTTTTATTTTTTTTTATTATTATTTATTATATATTTATTCTTTTCTACTTATGAAATATAAATTGATGTATTTAATTTATGTTTTTGTCAGCCAGAAGGCTTAAACTTCATTGATACTTCTTGAGACAAGTGTTTCTTGTTTTCTTTGTTTGTCTCCTTATAGACAAATAAGTCTATTTCCTTGATTTATATGGTCATTGATATAGATAGATTATCCTCCTCCCTCCCCCTCCCCTTTTTTTTTTTTTTTTTCTTTCCCCTACATTTGCGAGCTTGTTTATTAATTATTTCACTTGAGTAGACGGTTTGCTTCACAAGTGTTAAGATCAATATTTTCTAGCCTCCTTGTGGACGCATTCGTCTAAATATTGACTCAACATAATTCCCGACGTTGGTATGTTTCCTTTCTCTCTCTCTTTTGTTTATTGCATCTCCAGTCTTATTGATAGAGAAATATATAAGTTTACTATTATAATACTTAAGTGTTCTCCGGCGTTGTTTTTCCCTCCGGAACTTCTTGCGGCCCCCTACATACCCCCTGACTCCTGCTACTATTATGCAGGAGTCGGTCGGTGACCATGGAACCCCTCGGAGATTTTTTGTTATCTCTCCGAGATGTTCCTGCGCCCTACTAGTACATCATTATTTTATGACATTAAATGCAGTCATTAGGGCTACCTATTTATTTGGTTTCTTCTTTATTCTTTCTTTTCTGTCTTTCATTTCTTCTCCTCTTCTGTCTCCCTTGGTGGCGGTTCGAACTCCTAATATGGGTTTTATTAACCCTTACATAAAACTTACCCTTACTATGTCATGGCCCCCATAAACATTTTGTCCTTAAATGTACAAGGCTTCAACGTTCCACAAAAAAGAAATAAAGCTCTACGTTCCTTTTCAGCTAGAAAAGCTCACATCATTTTCCTTCAAGAAACACACTTTATGAATAACGCCTCCCCTAAATTTCTTTCCTCCTCCTACCCTCAATTCTACACAGCTTCAGCTACAACTAAGCAACGTGGGTCCCTGATTGGGTTCCACCGCTCTACACCATTTACCCTTAATACACAAATATGTGACCCTGAGGGTAGATATGTTTTATTAACAGGCTTTATTGCTGATACTGAAGTCACATTAGTTTCATATTACGCCCCAAATAAGCGTCCTGAAGCTTTTCTATCACATCTTTTCCAACTAATCGAATCACATAAATTTGGAACAATAATATTATGTGGCGACTCCAATACTACCATCTATCCCTTCTTGGATAAATCCCCGTCATCTCCTAACTCTCCTACCCATAAACGGTCCTTCCAATCTCTACTTACTTCTTTTAATTTTGTTGATACCTGGCGGGAACTTAACCCAACTTCCAGAAATTTTACACATTATTCTTATCCACACAAATCCTTTTCACGAATAGACCATATTTTCCTCCCCTCTAGTATGCTCCCTGAAGTAATATCCTCTAATATAATCCCATTTCCATGGACAGACCATTGTGCGGTTACTGCTACAATTACCTCTCCAATACCTAGGTCACACGACACCACTTGGTGTATTAAAGACTCCATCCTAACTCACCCCTCACACCGCTTAGATATTGAATTGGCTCTTAATGATTATATCTCATTTAATGACACTGCTGATGTCTCTGCCCTTACACTATGGGAAGCCCATAAATCTGTCATTCGGGGCAGCTTGATACAAAAGGCGAGATCTATTAAAAGAGATCGCAAGATTCTGTTCACCAAACTTGAAGCAAATTTTAACGCTTGTCATTTGGCTCATCAAGCTGCCCGAATGCAAACACTAACACTAAATTAGAAAAGGCCCGGCTTGAGTTGGATCTTTTTCTGACAGATTCGGCAGACAAACTCTTACGCAAGCGGCAACATACCCAATACCGCAAAGCCAATAAGCCCGATACCCCTATGGCCCGCAGCCTCAAGTCTATTGATCGTTCACAGACTGCATTCCGCCTTAGAACCTCCAGAGATACATACACCAGTAACCCATTAAAGATCTTGGAAATCTTTCGATCTAAATTAGCTAAGCTTTATGACCCTGGCTTAATCTTTGATAAAAACAAAGCAGACACGTTGTTCTCAGATGTTAAACTTCCCACAATGACACCTGAACAGTGTGAATATTTGGAGAGTCCCATAACGGCCTTGGAAGTTAAAGCTGCTATTAAAGAATTGAAGCCTCACAAGAGACCGGGCCCCGACGGGTTTTCTGCACTATACTACAAACAATTTGATTCAATTTTAACGCCTCTATTGACTAGAGCCTTCAATTCTTTGTTAGCTGGTCATTCGTTCAAAACCGAAACACTAACTTCCATCATAGCAATAATTCCCAAACCTAAATCTGACACTACCTCTTGGTCTAATTACCGCCCCATATCTCTTTTAAATCTAGACATTAAGTTATTAGCTAAGATCCTGGCAACTAGATTAAATAGCATTATAGGTAAACTTATCCATCGTGACCAAACTGGCTTCATGCCCTTGCGTCAAGCAGGGGATAATGTCAGAAGAGCACTTTTATTAATTCATGCCGCCAAAAAAAGGACGTATCCCAACTTGCCTTATATCATTAGACATTAGGAAGGCGTTCGACTCAATCAGCTGGCCATATCTACAATATACTCTTCAAAAATGGGGTTTTGGGGAAAATTTCTTAACCACTTAACGACCGCCCACCGCCGATTTACGTCGGCAGAATGGCACCGACAGGCAGAATCACGTAGATCTACGTGATCGCCTTTGTGCAGTTGGGGGGTCCATCCGGACCCCCCTTCACTGCAGTGAGCGGCCGTTAAGTGTTCGGGAGCGATCAGGCATGAGGGGGGGCCGCTCGATTCCGCCCCCCCCCCCTCGCGATCGCTCCCGGCCAATGAAAATGCTTCCTCCGCCATGTGATGTAAACACAGGCTGGAGGAAGTGATGTCATCTCCCTCGCCGCGGTCTTTTCGTTCCCGGCGCCGAGCAGAGAAGAAGCAGGTTAGTGCACCAACAGTCCACTGACACGTAGGTACACATAGGCACACAAATCACCCCCCAGTCACCCCCAGATCACCCCCCAGGTCACCCCAAAGCCCCCAATCACAGTGTCACTGATTGCAGTGATCATTTATTTTACTGATCACTGCATTTAGTGTCATCTGTGATTGTAAAAAGTTGCAGGGCAGTTAGGATTAGGCCCCTTTAGGTCCAGGGTAGCCCCCTAACCCCCCCCTAATAAAGGTTTAACCCCTTGATCACCCCCCAGGTAACCCTTTCACCCCCTAACTTCAGCGTCACTAAGCGATTGTTTTTCCGATCGCTGTATTCGTGTCGCTGGTGTTTTAGATAGGCAGTTATTTTTTTTTTAGGTTCGCCGCAGGTTTTTATTAGTGTCAGGTACCCCCATATATTATTTTAACCCCCTGATTGCCCCTAGAGTTAACCCTTTCACCAGTGATCGCCGTATAAGCGTCACTGGTGTCACTGGTTAGCCAGTAAGTTATTTAGTTATTTAGGTTACCCGTCAGGTTTTTATATAGTGTCAGGTACCCCCATATTTAACCTAATAAAGGTTTTAACCCCCTGATTGCCCCTAGTTAACCCTTTCACCAGTGATCACCATATAAAGGTTACGGGTGACGCTGGTTGATTAGTTTGCTTTTTATAGCATCAGGGCACCCGCCGTATATAACCCAATAAAGGTTTAACCCCCCTGATCGCCCGGCGGGTGAGATCAATTAGGTTTTAGCGCCAGAGAGGGTCTGCGTCGCCCCAGGCAGTGTTAGGTTAGTGACAGTAACGCTAACACCTACGCGCAAAGCATACACCCCCCTTAGTGGTATAGTATCTGATCAGATCTGATCAGATCTATACTAGCATCCCCAGCGGTTTAGGGTTCCCAAAAAACGCAGTGTTAGCGGGATCAGCCCAGATACCTGCTAGCGCCTGCGTTTAGCCCCTCCGCCCAGCCCAGCCCAGCCCACCCAAGTGCAGTATCGATCGATCACTGTCACTTACCAAACACAACACACATAACTGCAGCGTTCGCAGTGCTTGGTTTTTGGGGCCCTGTACGCGGCTAGGCTCCCAAAAAGTCCCACACATGTGGTATCCCCGTACTCAGGAAAAGCAGCAGAATGTATTTTGGGGTGCAATTCCACATATAACCATGGCATGTGTGAGCAATATATCATTTAGTGACAACTTTTTGTACATTTTTTTTTTCTTTTTGTCATTATTCAATCATTTGGGACAAAAAAAAAATATTCAATGGGGTCAACATGCCTCTCAGCAAATAGCTTGGGGTGTCTACTTTCCAAAATTGGGTCATTTGGGGGGGTTTTGTGCCATCTTGGCATTTTATGGCCTTCAAAACTGTGATAGGTAGTGAGGAGTGAAATCAAAAATTTATGCCCTTAGAAACCTTGAAGGCGGTGCTTGGTTTTTGGGGTCCCGTACGCGGCTAGGCTCCCAAAAAGTCCCACACATGTGGTATCCCCGTACTCAGGAGAAGCATCAGAATGTATTTTGGGGTGTAATTTCACATATGCCCATGGCATGTGTGAGCAATATATCATTTAGTGACAACTTTGTGCAAAAAAAAAAAAGTTTGTCATATTCCCGCAACTTGTGGCAAAATATAAAATATTCCATGGACTGAACATGCCTCTCAGTAAATAGCTTGGGGTGTCTACTTTCCAAAATGGGGTCATTTGGGGGGGTTTTGTGCTATTTTGGCATTTTATGGCCTTCGAAACTGTGATAGGTAGTGAGGAGTGAAATCAAAAATTTGCGCCCTTAGAAATCCTGAAGGCGGTGCTTGGTTTCCAGGGTCCCGTACGTGGCTAGGCTCCTAAAAAGTCCCACACATGTGGTATCCCCGTACTCAGGAGAAGCAGCAGAATGTATTTTGGGGTGCAATTCCACATATAACCATGGCATGTGTGAGCAATATATCATTTAGTGACAACTTTTTGTAATTTTTTTTTTTTTTTTTGTCATTATTCAATCACTTGGGACAAAAAAAAAATATTCAATGGGCTCAACATGCCTCTCAGCAATTTCCTTGGGGTGTCTACTTTCCAAAATGGGGTCATTTGGGGGGGTTTTGTACTGCCCTGCCATTTTAGCACCTCAAGAAATGAGATAGGCAGTCATAAATTTAAAGCTGTGTAAATTTCAAAAAATGTACCCTAGTTTGTAAACGCTATAACTTTTGCGCAAACCAATAAATATACGCTTATTGACATTTTTGTTACTAAAGACATGTGGCTGAATACATTTTGGCCTAAATGTATGACTAAAATTGAGTTTATTCGATTTTTCTTATAACAAAAAGTAGAAAATATCATTTTTTTTCAAAATTTTCGGTCTTTTTCTGTTTATATCGCAAAAAATAAAAATCGCAGAGGCAATCAAATACCATTAAAAGAAAGCTCTATTTGTGGGAAGAAAAGGACGCAAATTTCATTTGGGTACAACCTTGCATGTCCGCACAATTTACAGTTAAAGCAGCGCAGTGCCGAATCCCAAAAACAGGCCTGGTCCTAATGGCCCGAAATGGTCCGGGGCTTAAGTGGTTAACTTGGGTCTCCTCACTATACAGCACTCCGAAAGCTTATATTAAATATATGGGTTACAAATCAGCTATGATAGATATTAGGAGAGGTACTAGACAGGGTTGCCCTCTATCCCCTTTGCTTTTTGCCCTACTTATTGAACCCTTAGCATGTATTATTAGAGATAATCCTAATATCAAAGGAGTAGAATTAGGTGGACATCACCACAAATTGAGTCTTTTTGCAGATGACATCCTGATTTTTTTATCCCATCCCCATGTGTCAGCCCCAAATCTAGTAAATACTTTAGACAAATTTGCAAAGATTTCTGGATTGTGTGTTAATCATGCCAAATCTAATGCCCTTAATATTTCCCTTTCGCCATCTGAGTTACAACAAGCTCAAACGTCTTTACCTTTCAATTGGGAATTGCACCATATTTCATATCTCAGAGTCCAACTCACTTCTTCTATACCCGACTTATTTTCAGCTAACTACTTACCCTTATTGAAGTCAACTACTAATCTGATGAAACAATGGTCTTCTCTCCCTTTATCTTGGATTGGGAGGATTAACGCTACCAAGATGTCAATCTTACCAAAGTTCCTTTACCTATTCCGAGTTCTCCCCATACATATACCTCCTTACTTCTTGAGACTCACTCAAAAGAGAGTGATGTCTTTTATATGGGGCTCTACAAAACCCTGTATACCCAGATCGACTCTTTATCTTGATAAATTGAAAGGTGGTTTGGGAATACCTAACTTTTCCTCATACTACTTTGCTGCTCTGCTAGCATAACTCCCCAAATACCATTCTACAACAGAATCCCCTCTATGGGTAGCAATTGAATCAGTGGATATTGACCCCATTTCAGTGAATAATTTGCTCTGGTTAGCTCCTAAAGATAGACTAAACTTATCTAACCCCGTAACCAAACATTCTATAGCTATCTGGGACAAATATAGATCCACAAAAAGCCTACAATCCACTCATAACCCTCTACTCTCTTTTCTTAGAAATCCCTCATTTTACCTCGCCTGGAAATTCCCCCTATCATTTGCAGCTTGGTCCAAAAGAAACCTACTTCAATTTCACAATCTAGTTTCCTCCAATGACATTCTTACCTTCCCAACATTATGTGATATATACAAACTCCCCATGAAGGAGCTCTTCCGCTATCTACAAATTAAGAACTTTTATACACCCCTCGTTGATACGGGATCCCCTCTTAACCAAATGACTCAATTTGAACGTATCTGTAACAGTGATCCCCATACTAGAGGATTAATATCACTTTTGTATAAACGCATCAATTCTACATCTGACGATACTTTACCATCCTATACGACTAAATGGGCACATGACATGGATAGAACATTCAGTAAAAGTGAATGGGATAATATATGGTCAGCTACTAAGCATTCCTCGTCAAACTGTTTCGCGTTGGAAACAAATTATAAGGTCCTTTCTCGATGGTACCTGGTTCCGGCCAGGATTGCCAAATTTGCCCCCATGTACCCAAATTTATGTTTCAGAGGCTGTTCTGAACCGGGCACGCATTTCCATATTTGGTGGCAATGTCCAATCGTTCAATCCTTCTGGAGTAAGATATGTAACATGGCCTCCATGGCCTTGGAAATACCAATCTCGCCAGACCCAGCACTGGCTCTCCTCAACCTCAAACCTCCTGAATTGAATAAATCACAATTCAAATTACTACTACATCTCACCACGGCGGCTAAACAATCTATAGCTAAGGCCTGGAAAACCCAAACTTTAGTTGTGGCTGAAACTAAACATAGAATTAACAGAGCCCTTATCTTTTCCAAAATGTCTGCTATTGAAGATAACAACATTACTACATACAATAAAATATGGAAACCATGGATTAAACACTTCTTACCCCCAGATTTTGATCAATTATTGTTGATGCCTTGTTGAAATACTTTAATATTTATCTATTAATATAATAGTTAAACGGGGCCTTGATCTGACTGGACCGCCACCCAGGGAGACAACCTTTACCTTTATCTCTATTTTTCTATACCCATACCTTCTTTTCTATATATTTTACTTTTCTCCCATATTTCTTCTTCTTCTCTCTGTACTTCTTCTGTCTTTCTGCTCTGGTTAGTTTTGTTACTTGTGTAATACGGATTTTATACACATGCGATGTCCATTACATGACTTATATATATACTTTTTAAGTTTAACTTTATCAATCACTAAATATCTTTGTGTGTTAAAGATTTGTTAGAAAGGTCTTTAACTAAACAATTGAGGTGTGACAACATTCCTCTGGTGTATCCTTCTGGATAATCCAGCATACTCTCTCAGACTTAATCGTGCCCCCATCTGCTCACAGCTTGCTCCCTTTTGGGGTGAGCGGATGGTCTGGAGGCAAGGTATCCTTAATATTGCTTATTTTCATTGCTCTAATCTTTTATACCTCTATTTGTATTGATATAATTGTTAATGAGGTTTATCCTCTACTACTTTTCTTTCAATATGTATTTTTAGTGATTGCTGTATTTATTTACAATTCTATACTTGATCAGAATGTAATGTTCATTATACTTGCTATTTACTTGTAAAATCTAATAAAAATATTAAACAAGAAATTCAAAGTGGATACACCTGTTAAGGATGTCCTTCAATTACTAACCCATCAAAACACTCTCTGAGTGAGCATGCCCAGAAATATCCAGGTGCTGTTCACACACAAAAAGCACGCAAAAAAAAACTAACTGGCTGGGCATGTGCAGAACAACACCAATGCAGCTAGCAAAAAATAACCCCCCCCTCCCCCCGTCCAAAATTAAGCACATCATCCAGCATGCTACAAAATTAGAGATGGGACAATCACCCCTCCCCCCACCAACAAATACCATTGCAGTCTATGGGAACTGACTTGTTAATTTTGCTAGTCCCCACTTGGCTGGCTTATCTTCTAGTTATTGGCCTTAAAATGGGGGCCCAGGTCACACCCTAAGGGACATATATCAATGTCACCAATTTGGAAAACACCAAAAACAAAACAAGGAGAAGTGCCTTTAAATATGCCAAATTGCTTAAGGGCCATTTCACACCACATGCAGTGCATTGCGTTTTTTATGCATCCAAAATGCATGGAAAGTTGGTTATATGGTTCTAAATGGCAGTGTTTGTTCCAGTGCGTTCCAGTTCCACCAAAAAAGTAGAACATGCTGCATTTTACCTGCACTGGAACGCATCAAAACGCATCATAAACGCACTGGAACGCACAGGAACACACCTAAATGCAACAAAAACGCACTGGAACACACTTGTCCTTATCTATGGTTAATAAAAAAGAGGTGGGAAAAAAAAGCACTGGACTGCATCAAAAACGTACCAAAAATGCATTGGAACGCATCAAAAACCTGCATGCAGAAAAGCACCTGGAAAGCATCCGGATCGTGTTTCTATGATGTGAACTGGCCCTAGTTCACACTATAGAAACGCAGTCTGGGTGCGTTCCAGGTGCTTTTCTGCATGCGCGTTTTTGACACATTCCAGTGCATTTTTGATGCAGTCCAGTGTTTTTTTGCCGCTCTTTTCACTTAGGACAAGTGTGTTGCAGTGCGTCTTTGGTGCATTTAGGTGCGTTGCGGTGCATTCTAGTGCTATTTTGGTACGTTCCGTTGCGTTTTTGATGTGTTTTACTGGGGTCCAGTACAGTTTTGTACCTAAAAAATGCAGCATGACCAATTTTTTTTTTGGCTTTCTGAAACGCACTGGAACGGACTGCAGTGGTGTGAACTATGCCATTGGCATTAATGTGATCAACTTTCTTTGCGTTTTTCAGGCATCAAAAAAACGCACTGCACTGCATCCGGTGTGAACTGGCCCTAAATATCATACCCGGGGGGTGTCTATAGTATGCCTGTAAAGTAGCACATGTTTTCCATGTTTATAACAGTTGGAGAGCAAAATGACATTTCTAAAGTAAAATAATAGTAATTTAAAAGTCCTTGCGGCTGTAATGAATTGCTAGTTCCCGTCAATACAGATAAAAGTCATTGAAAGTCTTTGCTAACCCAAAAAAAAAATGTGTGGGGTCCCCCAAATTCCATAACCAGGCCCTTCAGGTCTGGAATGGATATTAAGGGGAACCCCGCTGCAAATTTTTAATAAAAATGACGTGGGGTTCCCCCCAAATATCCATACCAGGCCCTTGAGATCTGGCATGGATTTTAAGGGGAACTCCACCCCAAATTTTTTATAAAAATGGCGTGGAGTCCCCCTAAAAATCCACACCAGACCCTTTATCCGAGCACATAACCTGGCCGGCCGCAGGAAAAGAGGGGGGGACGAGAGCGGCCCCCCTCCCTCCTGAACCGTACCAGGCTACATGCCCTCAACATGGGGAGGATGTCCCCATGTTGATGGGGACAAGGGCCTCATCCCCACAACCCTTGCCCGGTGGTTGTGGGGGTCTGCGGGCAGAGGGCTTATCGGAATCTGGAAGACCCCTTTAACAAAGGGGACCCCCAGATCCCTCCCCCTATGTGAAATGGTAATGGGGTACAAATGTACCCCTACCATTTCACAAAGAAAGTGTAAAAAATGTAAAAAATGACAAGAGCCGGTTTTTGACAATTCCTTTATTAATGTCTTTTCCTTTCTTCTATCTTCTTCTTCCATCTTCTTCTTCCATCTTCCATATGAAGAGGAAGATGGAGGAAGAAACCCGAATGGAGAAAAGAAGAAGATGGAAGAAGAAGATGGAAGAAGAAGGAAGAAGATGGAAGAAAGGAGAAGACATTAATAAAGGAATTTTCAAAAACCGGCTCTTGTCATTTTTGACATTTTTGACACTTTCCTTGTGAAATGGTAGGGGTACAATGTACCCCATTACCATTTCACATAGGGGGGTCGGGATCTGGGGGTCCCCTTTGTTAAAGGGGTCTTCCAGATTCCGATAAGCCCCCTGCCCGCAGACCCCCACAACCACCGGGCAAGGGTTGTGGGGATGAGGCCCTTGTCCCCATCAACATGGGGACATCCTCCCCATGTTGAGGGCATGTGGCCTGGTACGGTTCAGGAGGGAGGGGGGCCGCTCTTGTCCCCCCCTCTTCCCCTGCGGCCGGCCAGGTTGCGTGCTCGGATAAGGGTCTGGTGTGGATTTTTGGGGGGACTCCACGCCATTTTTTTTTTAAATTTGGGGTGGAGTTCCCCTTAAAATCCATGCCAGATCTCAAGGGCCTGGTTTGGATATTTAGGGGGAACCCCACGTCATTTTTTTAAGAAATTTGCAGCGGGGTTCCCCTTAATATCCATTCCAGACCTGAAGGGCCTGGTTATGGAATTTGGGGGACCCCCACGCTTTTTTTTTTTGGTTAGCAATGACTTTCTAGGACTTTTCTCTATATTGCCGGGAGCCGACAATTCATTATAGCCGCGGGTGCTTTTAAATGGGTTTTTTTTTTCCTTTAGAAATGTCATTTTGCTGGCGCAATGGAAAGTTCAGAGCTGCGCCTGTTCAACTTATGCAAATTGACTTAGGTGACTTGACATTTACTAAGATTTTGCCGGCGCAGTGTCTTGGCGCATTTGAACCATTGAAATTCCCACGCTGAGCTCAAAAAAACCTCCCGCAGCTCGAATCGTACTTGCCGGCGCAGCGGGCTGGTTTTGAAAAAATTACTTTATCACTTTATTTTGGGCATATTAGTTATTTGGGCAGGTGTCACTACACTTCCTCACATCACCCCACATCACCCCCATTATATTCTCACTTCCAGCTTCTTTATATTTAGTGTTTAACATGCCGTGCGCCAGGTCCATAGTGGCACACTGAGCGCCTCCTCCCGTCCTCCGACAACACTATAGTAAATGGCAAACAGGGCTGCGCTACAGGCGCTAATGTTTTGTAAATACCAAAACAGCCATTGCGCACGCAGATGCGCCGATACTCATGGCGCAAACGTTTCGTAAATCAGCCCCAGTGTGTCAACATGTGCTATCTGCCATCACAGGATATCAATGTAAACGTTTTGTGGGTGCAACCCCTTCCTCGCAACTCACGTAGGTGAGAGGAAGGGGTTGCACCCCCAAAACACATCCATTGATCCCCCATGATGGGAGATAGCACATATTGACATTATGCATGTGATCAGGAGGGAAATCCCCATTTTGACTCCCAATTTGTGTGCATCTTCAAAATTTGGCTTTTACAGGGGTGACATCACCCCATCTGATGAAGACAAGATAAACACATTTTGGACATACTATAATGTCTGATATTGCCTTCACTTTTTCTACGTTGAACTTTCTAAGTTCCAGAGTTGTGTATGTTAAGATTTGAAACATGCCTGTTTAAGCAAAAAAAAAAAATGTAAATGACAAAAATTTATTAACCGCTTGCCGACCGCCCGCACGCCGATGTATGTCGGCAGAATGGAACGGCTGGGTATATTGGTGCACGCGTGACCCGGTCGGGTACTCCGTGACCGGACCCGCGATCGGGTCACAGAGCTGAAGAACGGGGAGAGGTAAGTGTAAACAAACCTCTCCCCGTGCTTCCTAGTGAGCCTGTCACTGATCGTCTGTTCCCTGTCATAGGGGCTGACGATCAGTGATGTCACACGCCAAGCCAAGCCCCCCTACAGTAAGAATCTCACATTAGGTCACACTTAACCCCTTTAGCGCCCCCTACAGGTTAACCCCTAAACTGCCAGTGTAATTTTCACAGTAATCAGTGCATTTTTATAGCACTGATCGCTGTAAAAATGACAATGGTCCAAAAATAATGTCAAAAGTGTCCGATGTGTCCGCCATAATGTCGCAGTCATGATAAAAATCGCTGATCGTCGCCATTACTAGTAAAAAAAAAATATTAATAAAAATGCCATAAAACTATCCCCTATTTTGTAGACGCTATAACTTTTGCGCAAACCAATCAATAAACGCTTATTGCAATTTTTTTTACCAAGAATATGTAGAAGAAAAAGTATCGGCCTAACTAAACTGAGGAAAAAAATGTGTTTTTTATGTTTTTTGGGAATAGTTATTATAGCAAAAAGTTAAAAATATTGCATTTCTTTCAAAATTGTCGCTTTATTTTTGTTTATAGTGCAAAAAAATAAAACCGCAGAGGTGATCAAATACCACCAAAAGAATGCTCTATTTGTGGGAAAAAAAGGACGTCAATTTTGTTTGGGAGCCACGTCGCACGACCGCGCAATTGTCAGTTAAAGCGACGCAGTGCCGAATGGCAAAAATGGGCCTGGTCCTTTAGCAACAAAATGGTCCGGGGCTTAAGTGGTTAAACAAACATGTTGTTTTTTTGTTTTTTTTTTATTTCTAATGCACTAATGCACTGAGTAAAGCCCTGTACACACTATCGGATTTCCTATGGATTTTAAACCGATGGATTTTTCCATCGGAAATCCGATGAAGCTGACTTCCATCATGCCGTGACGTAAAACACTCCGACGAGCCAAGTAAAATTAAGTTCTATGCTTCTGAGCATGCGTCAACTTCATTCTGAGCATGCGTGGGTTTTTTATCCAATGGAGTTCCCCACAGACGATAGTAATTTGCTATTGTTTTTTTTTCCATCGGATAAATTTAAAACATGTTCTATTTTTTAACACCGATGGAAAAAAGACCGATGGGGCCCATAAACAATCGGTTTGTCCGATGAAAAAAGTCCATCGGACTGTTTTCATCGGTAAAACCAATCGTGTGTACAGAGCTTAAAAGTTTTTCTACTCAACAATGTGTGGCTTCTTCTTTCAATGCTCAATTCCAGTTTTTGTAGTAAGTTGGTGTTTACACTGACAATGGGGGTTATTTACTAAAGGCAAATCCACTTTGGCACTACAAGTGAACTAGGAGAACCTAGGAGACAGCTAAAAGAAACACAAGCAGTAAATCAAATTCAAGATTTTTTCAGATCCCAAAAATGTTTTATTTATAAAAAGAAGCAAAAAAATTTCTGGCATATCAATGGCCCCCCTACCCGTAAAATATTCCAGATATTTTTGTCGGACTTCACGGGCGCTTTGGGGGCGCAAGCCAGGACAGCCAGATTCAAGTGCTGTCATTGTACTTGGTTCTTGAAATCTTGCCTCAGGCACAACTGAGGCCACATAGTTTGTAGCATTTCTCCTTAAAAAATTATGTAGTACGCAGCATGAAAGCACAATATGATTACGTTTATATTCCGCCATGTTTATTGCCGTGAGGAATAGGCGGAACCGGCTGGCCATTATCCCAAACGAATTCTCCACCACTCTTCTGGCTCTGGCCAGCCGGTAGCTAAAAACCCTCTGCTCTGGGGTGAGGGTCCTCATGGGGAATGGCCGCATCAGGTGTTCACCCAGCCCAAGCGCTTAATCAGCGATGAAGACAAACGGCAGTCCTGCCACATTATCTTCAGCAGGTGGCAATCTCAAGCCACCATTCTGGAGCCGTCGGTAAAATTTGGTCTGGGCGATGATTCCACCATCCGATATCTGGCCATTCTTCCCCACGTCCACATACAAGAACTCGCATGTCGCCGACACCACCGCCATCATCACGATACTATGAAACCCCTTATAGTTGTAATAGTATGACCCCGAGTGGGGGGGTGGGACAATGTGGATGTGTTTCCCATCAATTGCCCCTCCGCAGTTGGGAAAGTCCCACCACTGAGCAAATTGGGAAGCCACAGTCTGCCATTCCTGTGGCGTTGAAGGAAACTGTGGAGTCAAACCAGAAAAATAAAAATTAGTACTTTTGCACATAACATTGCAAGCAGATTAGACACAAACATTCTTGGCCAACATCAGTATAACATTTATTTTAAGGAGTATTTAAAGATGAAAATATAAGGTCCACTTATGAGACTCCTCACCCCCTCTGATGGCCCATTGTAAAAATTTTAGGGTGGGGGGGAGGGTTCCAAATGAGTTTGGGACTCCAAAAAAAAGCCTCTGGCACTCTGCCTGAATTTAATGACAACAATAAAAATTTTACACATTTTAGGGGGTGTTTAGGGTAAAGCATTACATTGGAGCTGACAAAATACATTGTTAAGTGACTAGGCTAGGTGTGTATGGGCCCAGGGTAGCATGCTGGAGAGGTTAGTGAAGGCAAATATGCATGTAGGCCAAAAAAGAAGCATTCAAAGCTTACAGCATGCATGAGGACAAAGGGGACATTCACAGCATATTACAATCATGGTAATTAGGGAATGATGAAAGAAATACAATACATTAGCAAACATTAAATATATAGAATGTGATGTTAAAGAAGAAAACTTACCGTAATATAGTCCTTCTGCAGGACTTGTATGATGGCAGAACAGGTCTCTGGAATAATGATCCCAGAGCCTGGGGGGGAGATGCCTGTCGAGAACTTGATGTCCTGCAGACTTCTCCATGTTGCCAAGTAGCGCAACGTGGTGACTAGCCTTTGTTCGGGAGTGATGGCTTGCCGCATGCAGGTGTCCTGCTTCGTAATATAAGGGGACAGCAAAGCCAACAGACGGTGAAAAACGGGTCCATCATCTGGAGATAATTCCTGAAATCATCAGGATTATTCTCCTGGATCTCCTGCAGCAAAGGCATATGAGAGAATTGGTCACGCTGGAGTAACCAATTCTTTGTCCATGAACTCCTCACCACCCTGTTCATGGACTGGGCTTGGGTCAAAGTAAGAACGCACTGAAGAACAGAAAGGCCTGAGAAGAACGAGCTTAAAATTAGAAACGATTGGACAAGAATGCACTGAAAACCAGATACGAACCCACAAGCACAAACTGAAGAGCAGTAACGGACTGAAAAGCACCAAAGTTCTACTAACACGCGAGATTAGCAGAAGGAGCCCAAAGGGTGGCGCACTGGGTATTGAACTTCCATTTTATAGTGCCGTCGTATGTGTTGTACGTCACCGCGTTCTTAACGGTCGGAATTTCCGACAACATTTGTGTGACCGTGTGTATGCAACAGTTGCAAAGTTTGAGCCAACATTCCATTGGAAAAAAATCCACGGTTTTGTTGTCGGAATTTCCGATCGTGTGTATGCGGCATTAAACTCCCGAACATATGCAGGTTGATGCTGTTAGGAGATCAACTTCTACTCAGCAGAAATAAAGAAGATGTTTGAAGAACCTGTCTATATTGTGGGAACTCTGGGCATTACGCAGTTAATTGTCCCAACAAAGTTAAAGAGCAATTGCTGCGACTGATGTTACAGTGCCTGAACAAATAAACTCCATTATCCAGTCTATTACCCACTGATTTATGAAGAAAATAAAGTTAATTCTCTACTATCTCATTTTGTCATCCCTATCAAACTTATCACCAAGGGCCATTAAATTCCTTGCTGTGCTATGCTGGAGTCCGGGTCTAGGGTGAACTTTATGGACTTCACCCACAGCAATAATATTCAAACAAGAAATAAATCTGTCCTTATTGATATTATCGTCAGGACCTGTTACCCATGAAATGTTTTTTTTGCCACTTCAATTTGAGGCTGACCAGCTTTCAACTGATTATGTCATCCAAATTTCCTGTTATCATTGGTATTCCTTGGTTTTCTACCAATAAAGCCTTTATTAACTGGGAAGCATGGACTATAAATTTTGTGGTTCTGTCATTGCGAGGAACATTGTAGAGAACCTTGTTGAACAAGTTCTCCACCGATTAAGGAACCACAATTTGATGTGGTAGCTACCCAGTCATATGACAACCTGCCTCTTCAATACCCTGTGTTTTGGGATGTAATAAAAAGAATGCTGACCAATTACCTCCTCATCACCAATATGATTGTCTATCACTATTAAAAAATGTGGCCCATTTCCCTTAATCTCTTATATGTTGGAAAGACTCTGTTGTGCAAAAGTCTTTACAAAACTAGACTTACAAGGGGCATATAACCTTGTCCATATTCCTCAAGGAAACAAATGGCAAACCGCCTTTAGAACAATACACAAGAAAAAATGTGCTAATGTGAGATGGGTAAGGGAAAAAGGATGTGTCTCAGTCCCAATATAGTATATACACCACATCACAAAAAATTTATTTTCATAAAAACATATTTATTGTTTACAGAAATAATTCACACATATAAAAACATGAGTATCATAATATATCAACAGTAAAAGTAGACACGTCACATTACTGTATACAAATTTGGAAAAACCTTGTATGAGCCAGATATGTCCATGCTAATATTCATAGGCAAATATGTACGTTGCTGGTCCTTGTTGGGCAAATATTGTAATGTTCTTTTTTCTCACACAGTCTGTGGGCTGAACGAAAAAAAGAGATTGATCGGTGGGTATGCCCACCATTAGAATACCGCCCTGCATCCACCCACTTCTAATCATGGGCATACGTGCATCCTTTTTTTTTTTTTTAAACTGGTGGTGAAATCACCTCCTACAGCGCTGGAGTCACGGCTTCAGGTATTGTGAGAGCAAACCCTGTTGCTGTCAGAATAAATAAACCCCTGCTGCAGCTGAATAAGGTACCTGCAAAGCAAATAATGGTTAATAAAACAAAGTAAAATTACAGTATAAAAGTACCTGCAAAGCAAATATAATAAAACACAGTAAAAATGAAACATTACGGTTATAAAATACAGTAACAATAGAGAGAGAGGAAAAATAAAACAACTATTTTGGGCTTTTTTTTGCACTTTTATATAAACTGTAAACTTTAATTGCAAATGTTCCAGATTAGCGTCTCTCAAAATGTGATGGCCATCTCATCTTTCAAGACCCTGTGTTAGTGTGCCTTAGGACAGTGCAGTGCTGTACCCTACACTAATACTCCACTAGTGTGTGGTAGCGTTAGAATCATTCACTGATGCAGAGACCAGGTTGGTCAGGACAAGAGGGACAATAAAAGTGGGTGTCACGCCTATATTCTTTTTTGCAGACACATTATTTTTTGGGGTGTTCTTTGGGCAGGGGTACCAGGGAGGACATACGGAAAATGCCTCTCATGCAGCCGGCTTACTGCATTTGCACTGGGAAGGTGGGGCACAGCACCATCTGGAAACAGAAGGGCTGTGGTGATCTCTTCCTGGAATTTTAGGAAGGATCCAGTTCGTCCTGACGCTTTGTATAGCACATAAATGTTCAGCAGACCCAATTGGAATAAATATACAGACACTTTTTTATACCAGCGTCTGGCCTTACGGGCAATTAAGTACGGCCCCAACATCTGGTCGTTGAGGTCCACCCCTCCCATGTTAAGGTTGTATTCGTGGATACATAAGGGCTTCACAACAACACCAGTCAGCGTTGATAATTGGAATGTTTTCGTTCTGTCCTCCCTTCACACAGATACGACAGTCCAAATTCCCCTCCACTTCACTGCGAGCAAAATATTACATTTTAAGCAGGCTCTCTCCCCCTGTCTAAGTTGGGATTCTACAAGCCGTTGGGGGAAGGCCTGGAGATTAGATTGTGGAATTGGTGCATGTGGCACCGCGCAATCAAAAAGGTGACCAAAAAGTGGCACATTTGTGTAATAATTGTCCACGTACATGTAGTACCCCTTTCCGAATAAGGGTGTACACCAATCCCAAACAATCTTTCCAGCGCTCCATATGTAGTCTGGGCAGTTGTGGGGCTCCACATGACTATCTATTCCCTCGTAAACCTTAAAACTACATGTATAGCCTGTTGCCCTGTCACAGAGCTCATACAATTTGACCCTATATCTGGCACACTTGCGGGTTGAGATAATGTTTGAAAGACAAAGCTGCCAGAAAATGTAATCATGGACTCAACGCAGACAACTTGATCGGGAATAAACAAGACTGCAAACTGTTGGATAAAGTGGTTTACGAGGGGCAGAATTTTGTGGAGCCGATTGTATCCAGGGTCACCCCGAGGACGACAGAGTTCATTATCATTGAAATGCATGAACCGCAAGATCTGCTTGTATCGTGTCCTAGTTATGGAAGCAAAGAGCACAGGCATATGGTGTATTTGGTCAGTGGACCAATATGACCGCAAATTACACTTTTTAGTAATGCCAATGAGGAGGGATAGGCCCAGAAAGGTCTTAAAGTGGACGTACACCCGATTCATAAAATTTGACGTGGGCACATATATCTGTAGTGTTTACTTTTTCTCTCCAAAGCACAAAGTCCCATGTCTTTCTGCTGCTCCGTTCTTCTGTTATCAGCATGAGAACTTCTGACAAGTTCTCAGTCAACCGAGATAAAAGCAGCCTAAAAATGTGTGTCGTGGGAGATTGATATAAATAGATTAGCAGAGAGCTTGTCTCGTCACAGTACATGTGGAGGGGGGTGTGTGCCTTTCCTCCAATCAGCTGTCACACAGTATGTCAAGACTCCACTCCCAAGTCCTGAATGAGGAAGTAAAAATTCTAACACCTGGTCAGAATTCTAAAGAGTGTAGAAAGCTGAAGACAGAAGGTATACATGTAAAACTTATGTAGGGAGATTTGTTTTATCTCTGTGCATCATCTGAGGCACTTCACTGGGAATAGGAGAGGGTTTACATCCACTTTAAATTCGAAGACCGTAATAGGTTTCCAATCTCTATCAAGGGTCAACTGGGGATTAGAGGTGATGAATTGACCAGCATACAAATTGCTTTGGTCCACAATAGATCTATAGATCGTGAAAAACTGTGAATAAAAATCAAGTGATGTAAAATCAACTGTTTCCACCTGAATTCCGGGTTGGCCAGTGAATGGGGGGGGGGGGGGAGTACGGGTGCTGCAGAAGTGGTGGGCTCCCAATTAGGATTGGCAAATGCAGCGGGAAGGGAACTATGGGCCTGTGTTTGTCTTCTTGGTGGCTGCGGAGCACAACTTGTGCTAGCCACTGCACCAGCTTGAACTGCACTTATGGGACTTGCCACGTGTTACTGCAGTGCCAGTTCACCAGAAGGATGTGCGGCACTAGTACTGGCTCTCTGCTCCATACAAGAGCCCTGTGGTTCTTGCACCTCAACAACAGAAGAATGGGGTCAGGTACACCTGACCTTAGCAGGGACCACCATCTGTCAGGGTGCTGCTGCTCTCTACCGGTTTGTATACTGAGCCTGAATCTACCAGTGAGGTGGCTTCCCCTTCACTCTCATCTGTCATGCTCAGCAACGTGTAGGCCTCTTCCCTAGTGTACCTCTGTCTGGACATTTTGGCCTCTAAATCTACTGGTACAACTAGTGCGACTTGCAGGAAAAAAAAAAACAAAAACACCCGATTGTCAGAGCCTGCTTCAATCGCTACCAAAGAAACTGTTAGCGTTCGCAGGGATCAGGCCTGACTCTGCGAACGCTGCAGTTATGTGTGTTGTGTTTTGTAAGTGACAGTGATCGATTGATACTGCACTTGGGTGAGCTGGTCTGGGCGGAGGGGCTAAACGCAGGTGCTAGCATTTTTGTGAACATTAAACTATTGGGGACCATAATATAGTTCTAAACCGATCAAAGATATTGATCCGTTCAAACACTATGCTAGTAAGGGAGGTGTATGGTGCGTGCGTGGGTGTTGGCGCTACTGGCACTAATCTGACGCTGCCTGGGATTGACGCTGACCCTAACTGACACTAAAACCTGTATTGGGGACAATCAGGGGGTTTAATCAGGGGGTTTAATCTTTATTCAGTAATATATGGCGGGTACCCTGAAAACCTTACGGTGACAGTAACTAGCTAACTAGCGTGTCCCGTAAAACTAATATGGCGATCAAAAAAGAGATCTGCACACTTTATTAGTGACACAGGTGACAGGGGGTGAAAGGGTTAACTGGGGGGTGATCAAGGGGTTAAACCTTTATTAGGGGGGTACCCTAAACCTACCTGGGCCTACTAGTAACTGAAAAAGTGTGTAATACTGCGCCGTCAACTATGATAACCCAAATTTAACTTAACTTAACTTTAGCTGTGATAATATTCAAAAGGTTGCTGCAACTTTAAATGTGAGACACACAAAATAATAAATCATATAAAAATAAGCTGCGCAATGAAAATTAAACCAAAAAATAATGATGATGTGCTAAAAGATCAATCAATGGCATCCATATAGTCCATACATCATTAATTCCACAAAGGGACAATCAATAGTATTGGAAGTGCACCCAGTATCTATTGAACACTGCTGCACCAATCACTAGAGAGACTGCACAGATGAAAATAAATAGTCAGTTGGAAAATAAATCACAATCGGATATCAAAGTATTGAGTACTTAAAATCCTGTAATTCTTTAGAGGAAGACCAATATAATTGAATTCAGAAGTCCTTTATATAAGAATCGGTGACATCAAACAAAGAAACACCCAAGAATAGTGCTGTGTATCAGACAGAAAAGGTATCCTCCACCTCCAAAATAGCTGCCGCTTACCGGAAGAATAGATCCCAAGAAGAGATCTATGTTCGCAGATGGCTTTTACCCCAGCCAGGGTCTCTGTATAGCTCAATCAGATATCCCTGCTCATTCAATAGTTATATCCTCAGTCTGTCTCACGGTATCATGATGTACTCATGGCAAGATGAAAAGGAAAGCCAACATAGCGTAACCCAATATAAAGAATTTTTATTAAAACATTAAAAGAAATGCATTTACAATATATGAAGATAAAAATCGCGTGTGAATGTTGTGTTCCCCTCTCTACAGACCTCCTGTAGAGAGGGGAACTTAACTCTACAGTAAAATGAGAAGGAAATTTGAGAAAAAAAAACTACCATAATGTATAGTATGGCATAAAATAGGTATATAGATGGGTACTAACCCCTTAATTAGAACTTATGCAGTTTGGAATTAGGGGGTTAGTACCCATCTACATACCTATTTTATGCCATACTATACATTATGGTAGTGTGACAGCAGGAAGGTAAAGTCACCTGGTTGCATCCAGGGGGGTAGATATATTTCGCCCAGATTCAGGCTTTACGCCGACTTATACAACTAGGTGGAGAGTTGTATAAGCCCAGCTGGGGCTCATGGATGACTCATACCTCTAGGGAGAGTGTGGGGCGTCATGCAGACAGGGAGTTGATGAGACCAGCTGAAGCTTGTCAGCTCATTTAGGCCTCTATAAGAACTCCCAGCTTCATTAGATGTTAGCTCATGCCTGGACCCAGACCTGTGTGGACTGTCTAGGGAGAGTGAACCCCTGTGCGGTGAGACAAAGCCTGTGTGGCTATTTGCTTGGACATTTAAAACCAGGGACTTAGGGACTAGGACAGCACTAGGCTGATCCCAGTTGTTAGTTAGGAAACCTGTATGTTTAGTCAGAGGTCAAGTTGACCAGGATTTATTTTGTTTATGTTTCTTTTGCTTTGCTGTGTTTTGTCACTGTAAATAGAAAATAAACCGCACCTTTTTGATTTTGAAAACCACAACCTCCGTTTGCTGGGCCTGTTTTTGTGTGGGGAGCCCATCCCGGGGGTCACACACACCCGCTGCCGAGCTAACCCCCTCACAGTTGGTGGAGAATGCAGGCAGTTTTTTTTTAAGCCAGCATGGAGGAGATACTGAAACAGCTGGCTCTAGCAAATGCCAATCAACAGCAGACAAATGCAGGTTTGCAAAAGAGCCTTGCAGCTCATCAACAGAGCCTTGCAGCTCAACAACAGAACTTTGCAGCCCAGCAGCAAGCTCATCAACAGAGCCTTGCAGCCCAGCAGCAAGCTCATCAACAGAGCCTTGCAGCCCAGCAGCAGACAAACGCAACTTTGCAACAGAGTCTGGAGGCTCAGCAACAAGCCCAGCAGCAATCTGAGGCCCGCTTCATAGACCTGTTGCAGAAGCAAGAGCAGAGACTACAACAACAGATGGAAGCAGTAATGCAGCAACGTCCGCAGACCAGTGAGGAAAGCCGTCCCACTAATACCGCATCCTTTGCGGTGAGTCGTTTATTGACAAAAATGACTGGAGAGGATGATCCAGAGGTATTTTTGACCACATTTGAAAGGACCGCTGAAAGAGAAAAGTGGCCTGAGGAGCAGTGGGCTGGACTGGTGGCTCCTCTGTTAACTGGTGAATCGCAGAAAGCTTACTATGACCTAGAGCCTAACCAAGCAAAAGACTATGTGATGCTAAAAGCTGAAATATTGGCAAGGCTGGGTGTCACCCTGGCTGTCCGGGCTCAGCGTGTGCATAACTGGACTTTCCAGCTTGGAAAACCCCCCAGGTCTCAAATGTATGATCTCATTCACCTGAGCAGAAAGTGGCTACAGCCAGAGACTTTGTCCGCACCAAAGATTGTGGAACGTGTTGTAATGGATCGGTTTTTGAGAGCTCTTCCTACTGCCATCCAAAAGTGGGTAAGCCATGGAGACCCAGAGACGGCCGATGGTCTTGTGGATCGTGTGGAGAAATACTTGGCTACAGAGAACCTGACGGCCTCTTCCAGAGACACTCGGACTTTCCACCCTAAGACCAGACCATCCCCAGGGGCGGATAAGAGGATTCCAAGGGGTGAGGGTGGAGAGAGTGAGAGGGTGGGAGCTCTACCCCAAGTTTGGCGAGAACAGCCTGGGAAATCAGCGGCTCAAGAGGTGGCAAGAAGGATCGTTTGCTACCGCTGCCGGCAAGCGGGACATATTGCAGCCAATTGCCCAGTTGTGGAGGAACCCATGCAGTGTGACTTTCTGACGGGCAGACGTCAGTCGCTGTGTGCGACAGTCGCATGCACTGCCATTCGAGGAACTGAGAAACATTTATGCAAAATGTGTGTTAATGGTAGAAATGTTGTGGTATTGCTGGATTCAGGTAGCCTTGTGACCCTGATAAAGGCTGAGTTAGTTAAAACAGAGGTCTCTGGGAATAGCAAGGTAGCTGTTATTTGTGTGCATGCGGACACCCGAGAGTATCCAGTGACTACAGTGTGTTTCGAGACCCCCAAAGGTACCCTCTTTCATCCAGTGGGCTTAGTATCTCAGTTACCGCATGACGCCATTGTGGGAAGGGATTTTCCGAAGTTCTGGGAACTGTGGGATGATCCTGAGCCCCCCACTGGTGCCCCTATGTACCAGGAATGTGATAGCCAGAACTCCCCTGAGAGTGGTGAGGACTCTCCGGAATTTCCCTTATCAGTATTGGCAGGGGAGACTCAAGAAACTGGAGAGGAGCCCACCTCCTCAGACGAAAACCTACCGTCTGTGGAGTTTTCTGATCTTGAGGTTCACAGGGAAAACTTTGCCACAGAACAGTTGAAAGACCCCGCCCTAATAAAGGCACGGGAAAACGTAGTGAAAATAGATGGCGAGTTAGTGAACCCAGATAATACCTGCACTTACCCATACTTCAGCGTAGAGAAGGACCTACTGTATCGGGTGGCAA
Source organism: Rana muscosa (assembly GCA_029206835.1). Taxonomy (NCBI): domain Eukaryota; kingdom Metazoa; phylum Chordata; class Amphibia; order Anura; family Ranidae; genus Rana; species Rana muscosa. The sequence goes on along the minus strand of CM055120.1, from coordinate 213,189,036 downwards.
AAAGGGCAGAAGAAACCATTGAGCAGCTTGTGGTGCCCAAACCTTACAGGAAGTTGGTGTTGGAGTTGGCCCATGGGCACATTCTTGGAGGTCATCTGGGGACAGAGAAAACCCGAGAGAGGGTATTACAGAGATTCTATTGGCCGGGGGTGATGAAGGACATAGAAAATTATTGTTCCTCCTGCCCTGTGTGTCAGAGGTCGGCCCCGATGCCACATTTCCGTAGCCCGCTGGTCCCTCTACCCATCATTGAGGTCCCGTTTGAGAGGATCGCCATGGATTTGGTAGGTCCTATAATCAAGTCCGCTAGGGGGCACCAGTACATATTAGTTATAATGGACTATGCCACCCGTTATCCAGAAGCGATCCCTCTCCGAAATACCTCGGCCAAAACCATAGCCAAAGAGCTATCTCTTGTGTTTAGCCGGGTGGGTATTTGTAAAGAACTGCTTACAGACCAAGGTACACCCCTTATGTCCCGGGTTATGAAGGAGCTGTGTAAATTGTTCAAAGTGACGCAATTACGTACATCTGTGTATCACCCCCAAACCGATGGGCTGGTTGAAAGATTCAACAAAACCCTAAAACAAATGTTGAAGAAAGTGGTGGATAGAGATGGAAAGGATTGGGACTGTCTACTTCCTTATCTGATGTTTGCTATTAGGGAGGTGCCCCAATCCTCTACGGGATTCTCCCCCTTTGAGTTACTGTATGGGAGACACCCAAGAGGGCTGTTGGATATTGCCAAGGAAACTTGGGAAAGTGAGAGTTCTCCCCACAGGAGTGTGATTGAGCATGTCGCCCTGATGCAAGACCGAATTGCACAGGTAATGCCCATCGTGAAGGAACATTTGGCCCAAGCGCAGTTAGCACAGCAGAGAGTGTACAACCGTGGAGCCAAGACCCGTACCTTTTCCCCGGGGGATAGGATACTGGTACTTGTCCCTACGGTTGAAAGTAAATTCCTTGCCAAATGGCAAGGCCCCTACGAGATAATGGGAAAAGTGAGCGAAGTGAATTACAAGGTCAGACAACCAGGAAGGCGAAAGCCCGAACAGATCTATCACGTTAATCTGTTGAAAGCCTGGAGGGATAGAGAGTCCCTAGTCGCAGACACTTGGTCACCAGCTCAAACTGGTTGCGTGATTCCTGAGGTTGGAATAGCAGCCACCTTGTCACAACCCCAACAACAGGAGGTTAAGGAGTTTGTGCTTCGCAACAAGGAGGTATTCTCTGAGCTGCCAGGACAAACATCTGGGGTAGAGCATGACATCATTACCCCGCCCGGTGAAAGGGTGAAGTTAAAACCCTATCGGATCCCAGAGGGCCGACGGGAGGCAATACGGGAGGAAGTACAGAAAATGCTGAACTTAGAGGTGATAGAGGAGTCCCAAAGTGATTGGTCTAGTCCCATTGTGTTGGTGCCTAAACCGGATGGGAGCTGGCGATTTTGTAACGATTTTCGTCAGTTGAACAAAGTTACAAAATTTGACACCTACCCCATGCCACGTATAGATGAGTTGATCGACCGGCTGGGAACAGCCCGATACATGACGACTCTTGACCTCACAAAAGGGTATTGGCAAATCCCCCTGGCCAAGTCGGCCAAAGAGAAAACCGCATTTGTAACCCCAGACGGGGCGTTCCAATATAAAAGAATGCCGTTCGGGTTACAGAATGCGCCGGCCACATTCCAGCGGAAAATGGACCAGATGCTGAGGCCCCATCGGAAGTATGCTGCGGCTTACCTGGATGACGTAATTGTCCATAGCACAGATTGGGCCTCACATCTGCCAAAAGTGCAAGCAGTCCTGGACTCTGTTCGGGAAGCGGGGTTTACGGCTAACCCCAAGAAGTGTACCATTGGGCAGGAAGAGGCCAAATATCTTGGGTACACCATTGGGAGGGGAGTAATAAAACCCCAACTCAACAAAGTCAAGGCCATCCAGAGTTGGCCACGTCCCAACAGCAAGAAGCAGGTACGAGCCTTTCTGGGAATCGCTGGGTATTATCGGCGATTCATTCCCCACTTTGCTTCTAAGGCTGTGCCCCTAACCAACCTGACGAAGGGGAAAGGGTCGGTCATGATTAAATGGACCCCCGAGGCTGAGGCAGCATTCCAATTCTTGAAACAAGCCTTATGTAGCCAGCCAGTGTTGTACTCACCCGACTTCTCTAAAGACTTTGTCGTACAAAGTGATGCGTCAGATGTGGGGTTAGGAGCAGTATTGTCCCAGGTCTGGAACGGGGAAGAGCACCCAGTCATTTACCTCAGCAGGAAGTTGAAGTCCCATGAGGTAAATTACGCCACCGTTGAAAAGGAGTGTTTAGCGGTGAAGTGGGCTCTAGATTCCCTTCGGTACTACCTGCTAGGTAGGCACTTTGACTTGGTTACGGATCACGCTCCGTTAAAGTGGATGGCTCAAAACAAGGAAACAAATAGAAGAGTGAATAGGTGGTTCCTGGCCCTCCAGGAATTCAACTTCACAGTAAAGCATCGCCCTGGCGTTCAAATGGGGAATGTGGATGCTTTGTCTCGAGTACATGAATGCCTGATTGCTGGTGTTCCAACCCCGAGGTTAAAACAAGAGGGGGGGGGGTATGTGACAGCAGGAAGGTAAAGTCACCTGGTTGCATCCAGGGGGGTAGATATATTTCGCCCAGATTCAGGCTTTACGCCGACTTATACAACTAGGTGGAGAGTTGTATAAGCCCAGCTGGGGCTCATGGATGACTCATACCTCTAGGGAGAGTGTGGGGCGTCGTGCAGACAGGGAGTTGATGAGACCAGCTGAAGCTTGTCAGCTCATTTAGGCCTCTATAAGAACTCCCAGCTTCATTAGATGTTAGCTCATGCCTGGACCCAGACCTGTGTGGACTGTCTAGGGAGAGTGAACCCCTGTGCGGTGAGACAAAGCCTGTGTGGCTATTTGCTTGGACATTTAAAACCAGGGACTTAGGGACTAGGACAGCACTAGGCTGATCCCAGTTGTTAGTTAGGAAACCTGTATGTTTAGTCAGAGGTCAAGTTGACCAGGATTTATTTTGTTTATGTTTCTTTTGCTTTGCTGTGTTTTGTCACTGTAAATAGAAAATAAACCGCACCTTTTTGATTTTGAAAACCACAACCTCCGTTTGCTGGGCCTGTTTTTGTGTGGGGAGCCCATCCCGGGGGTCACACACACCCGCTGCCGAGCTAACCCCCTCACAGTAGTTTTTTTCGCAAATTTCCTTCTCCTTTTACTGTAGAGTTAAGTTCTCCTCTCTACAGGAGGTCTGTAGATATATTATCTATTCAAGTACCTCGTTTATTGGTATTTTTCATTTTTTATTTTTTAATTATTAACTTAGAGCAATGTGTGTAATTCACTGACTATTGTTCTATGTGAGGGATATATATTTACCTTGTTGGATGACATGGGCATTTATATTGAGTGTGGTGCCAATGTCATCCACTGGGGGTTTGTGTTTGAAAATATTGCATTTATGGGTCAACCGTTTATTTGCATTAGTTAGTGGCTTATTTTAACAATATAGGTAATTTATTACCCTTTATGGTTGTAAATTTTTATTATAACAATTAGGCCTCATGCCCACAGACGTTTTAAAAAACGGGCTGTAAAGCTAGTACAGACGCCAGAAAACAATCAGCGTTTTTAACGCGATTTAAATTGAATTCAATGCACGTTTCCCGCGCTAGATTTCAGCCGCGTTTTTCTTTCTCTATTCCAAATCAATGGTTCCCTATGGGAGCCCATTGATTTGAATCGAGGTCGCACCAGAAGTCGGATCAAGATGATCAGACTTGCGGTGCGACTCGTGTGCGGATAATCTTGAAGGGGAACACCGCGAAAATGTAAAAAAAATTGCGTGAGGTTCCCCCCTCAGGACGATACCAGACCCTTTGGTCTGGTATGGATCTTGAGGGGAACCCCACACAAAAAAAAAAATGGTGTGGGGGTTCCCCCAAGGATTCATACCAGACCCTTATCCGAGCACGCAGCCCGGTCAGGAAGGGGGGCGAGCGTGCGCCCCCTCCTGAACCGTACCAGGCCGCATGCCCTCAACATGGGGGGTGGGTGCTTTGGGGCAGGGGGCGCCCTGCGGCCCCCCCACCTCAAAGCACCTTGTCACCAATTCATCAATGTGCTATTCTTGATCCTGACTACCTTAACATATTCCTATTTTTTGTGTGATTTATAAAAAAAAAAAAAAAGAACTATTTATCAATTATATCATTATCAATATTATATGTGTATTAACTGTGGAAGAAAGACTACTGTTTAAGTTGATTTAATTAAACTTATATTGTGTTGTGATATTTGCTATATGTAAATGTGTGTCTTATGTGCAGCACCCCGAACCGCTGTTGAACATATGCAACGTGTGCAATCAATGTGCCTGTCGGTAGCTGTCACTTATCAACTGATAATATTATTTGTAGATCGTGTTTAATTGATACAAGCTGTGAAATCACTGGTTAAGTGTGGGAAGATCTTTATGTATCCCAAGCCAGAACCCTATGTAATGTAAATGAAAAAACGGAAAAATAAAATAGTAAAAAAGGAAATGCATGTGTAAAAACTTGCATGTAAGTTTGGAATTTCAAGTTTCACATTTCGAATTTCAGAAAGAGGCATGTATATGTGTATGACATAAATGGGGTATGGTGTAGAAAATGGAGAGTTATTCCAATGACCAATCCAGCCATGACAGTCTGTGTGTGAATAGTGCATTGAACAAATGCACGATATCGCTACATGTGTGGCATGAATCAGGGCAAAAAATTTCATAAAAATCCAAAACCCCGCCATAGGATCCAAACACATACAAGATCAATGAATTAACCCCATAGATGTGTAGAACAAAACGTGAACATTAACATACATGCCTGTCTGTGATCAAATTAACATATAGGATGCCACAAATAAATAACCAGATGAAGAATACGTGTGACCCATGAATACCAAATACAAAAACTGTGTATATGTGTGTATTCATAAGGGCTACACATAATTCTTGGTCACAAACTAAAGCACAATATGACCTAAAACAAGAAGATAACACATGTACAGTATGTAAAATACCCACATATAAACTTATAACACAATTAAAATCAAAATCAATCAGCCACTAGTTAGAGACTTGTGCAAAAGAGAAAAGACCAAGTCCATTCGATTTCCTGAATGAAATATGGATAAAATCCAGAACTAAAAAGGAAAAAAGAAAAGACAAAAGGTCCCTGTAAAATAACAGAACTTTAGAATGTTATATGGCTGGCAAGCAATAATGGGCAGTGGTGGTGTGGATATTGGGCATGTTGCAATGGAAACCTGACCAACACCCAATGATTTATATACATATCCCTGCAACAAAAAAAAGCTAAAGCAAGGCGAAACAAAACATAAATCAGATATTGACTGTGAACTGCACCTACCATGCTGCATGTGGGAAGAAACACTTTTGGACAGGACACTGTGCAGGCGCGAGGGCTAATCATAGTAGTGGGAAACATCCCATTCGAAGTTGAGCCCAGACGGAATTCTCGTATCCAGCGAGAAAATCCAAAAGACTTCACGCCTGCACAGTGTCCTGAACCGGTCTCCTCCCCTGATAGGGGTACTAATTTTCTCGATTCCCTGGATGGACAGACTTGATAAATTTTTATGGTGCACAGAGACCCAATGCCTGGCAACGTTTGTATTCCTGTCCTTTTGGATATCATACAAATGATCATACAGCCTGTCTTTGAGTCTGCGGGTCGTTCTTCCGACATACTGGATGTTACATGATTCGCACTTTATCACATATACCACAAACTTGGTATTGCAATTAATAAATTGCTTGATGTTAAAGGTATTGTGAATAGTGCTAGATTGAACTATGTCACCTGTTTTGATATGTCTACAATAATTACAGTTAGTCATACCGCATCGGAAGGTACCCTGAAAGTGCAACCAATTAGCTGCTGGGGATTTACTGAGAAACAGGCTAGGTGATAGGCGACTACCCAAAGTGGGAGCTCTACGAGATACGGTTTTAACCCCTTTAGAAAGAATCTCATGGTAAACAGAATCGTTCAACAAAATTGGAAGATATTTATCAACTATGGATTTTATTTTGCTGAATTCATGACTAAATGGTGTGGAAAAAACCGGGACCCCTTTAAATGGCATGGCTGATGGATTCTTGGATTTGTTGGAGTGTTTCTGAAGTAATGTTTCCCTGGGGATAGCAATGGCAGAATCAAGGGCTTTTTTAACCATTTTAGGTGGATAACCCCTAGCAATAAACCATTGAGTCATGTTGGCAGCTTCACTAGTAAAATCCTCAGGTGTGCTACACAGCCGTCGGAGTCTAAGAAATTGGCCGACCGGGACCCCCCGGATGGTGTGGCTGGGGTGACCCGAGTCGGCTCTTAGGAGTGCGTTACCGGCTGTGGGTTTTCTGTAAATGCTAGTGGTTACCCTGTCATTGACAGCTGACAGATTTACATCTAAAAAGTCAATTGATGTGGCACTAATTTTCCCTGTGAAACAGAGATTCATAGAGTTGTCATTTAGGTGATCCAGCCATGTCTGTAGCTCCATATCCCCATTAGAGGAGACAAACAGGAGGTCATCAATAAATCTACAAAAGAAGACAGTGTCTAGGCGTCGGGGGCTATCATGTCCAAAAACGCGGGACCTCTCCCAAAATCCCATGTAGAGATTGGCCAGGGAAGGTGAAAACTTGGCTCCCATGGAGGCCCCGCATTTCTGGAGATAATAGCCCCCGTCAAACATGAAAAAATTGTGCTTAAGTAGATACTCCAGTGACAACAAAATAAATTCCTGTAAAATTAACGAGTATCTCCCAGATTCTTTAAGAAAGACAGACACTGCCAAAATACCTAGATCATGAGGGATACTCGAATACAGACTGGCCACATCACATGTGATCCATCTGTATTCTGTTTTCCACTGAAAATCCCTAAGCTTGATTAATAATTGCTTGGTGTCACGTAAGTAACCTGGGAGGTTGGTCACCATAGGTTGAAGCTGGCCATCTATCCACTCCCCCAGACGTTCGTTTAAGGACCCAATTCCCGCCACTATGGGCCTGCCCATCAAAGGGTCCAGGCCCTTGTGCACTTTAGGCAGATGATGGAACACTGGCATGACAGGGTTAACAGGAATGAAAAGCAGTTTTTCTTCTGCTGAAAAAATGCCTGTGTGACCTGTTGTGTCTAGCAGGGAGGAGAGTTGACCAGTAAAAGGGATGGTGGGATCACTTTTTAATGGAGTGTAAGTGTTGTTGTCAGACAACTGATGTAGAGCTTCACCTTTGTAACTGTCAGAGTCTAATACTACCACCAACCCACCTTTGTCCGCATTTCGAATTACAGGGCATTGTGTGCTGATGGGGACAAATTGCTGGGAACCGTCGACCCCCTGCGGCAATTACGGGCCAGATGGGTGAGATCCTTCTCGACCATTTTTTGGAAAAGGTCAAGATCCTTGCCCCGTGATCCCACCGGATAAAAATCCGATCTAAGCTTGAACGAAATGCTGTTTGGGATATCAGTGGGGTCAACAGGACAAGGACTGGACTCAAAGGCCAAATCTGTAAGCTCTTGAAGAGCACACACTTCAGAAAATAAAACCGGTGAAGAAGGAGACTCACCCATGTCCTGGTCACCGGAGGAGGTGTCCACTTCCTCTGTGGGGAGATCAAAGTAGTGCTTCTTGAGCGTTAAACTGCGAGAGAACTTGTTAACATCCAATAGTGTGTTAAAAAGATTGAAATGCCTGGTAGGACAAAAATTCAACCCTTTGGATAAAAGACATTTTTCTTCACCACTTAAACTCCTCTTTGAAATGTTAATGACATTAGAAGTATCTACTTCTTCCTCCCTCGTAAGGTGTATGGTGTCCTTTTTTTGTGTGCGAGTGTCTTTTTCCTCCTCTCCTGGTTTTCTTGTGTCGTTTTTCTGCTTCGCTTTTCTGTGTGACCCCTGAGGGTTTTCAGGCAGTGTTCCAGTCTGTGAGTGATAAGGGATAAGAGATCTCGGGGGACGCTCTGGTGAGGAATCCGAAGCCGATACAGCCATTGTGTCGTTGGTCAGATCATATTCAGGATCAGAGAAACTGACTTTTTTAAAATAATTCTTCCTTCGTGATCGCCCAGACAAAAATTGTACTTTCTTCCACGTATACACATTGCCACTTTCATAATCCACCCTGTCGCGGGTCATTTTGCTGGTTTTGGTGGCGATGACATGTTTTTCCAATTTGTCTAGCTTGTTGTTAAGACGGCTATCCAGCTCTGTAAACTCCGGGTGAGTCTGTAAATCTGTGAGGCTTTTCTGAATATCAGCCATCTCGGTCTGTATGATGCTAAGTTCCTCATTTTTAGATTTGAGAAGTATCTCCATTAGTTTTAGGGAGCATGAGCTGAGTGTATCAGTCCACTCCTGCTTGAGAGCATCATTTAAAAGGTCAGAAGTCGGGAACTTCTTGATCCTGAGCCCCCGGGGGATGCGCAATAATACCACATATTCAGAAAGGGAGTTGATATCCCAATATAGCCTAATCTCCTTGGCCATCACCACTTCAAGTCTCCTAAATATACTAGTCAAAGAGACTATTCTGTCATCCGTGGGTTGAAGCTGGGAAGCCTGCGAGCCCAATCTGAGAGGATTATCAGAAGGTGCCATGAAAGTTCTACTGTGACCAGGTTCGTTTGCAGGTGTAGTTGGTGAGTTGGTATCCATAATAGGCTGGTTGCTGGGATAAACCGTGTGCGGATAAAGTAGATGGAGAGATGGGAATCCACTCCGAGCTGGACGCCACTGAGAAGCAGGTTCCAGAAGATTTGTGAGAAGCAGAAAAAAAGGGAGCCGCTCAGGTGTGGGAATCCTCCAATCACCTCCTCCCAGCAGCCAAGGGTGCAGACAATGCTACTAACAGCAAACAGGAACAAAAAAGTCTTCTGGACTGCAGCACTCCAAAGATAAAAGCCTTTATTAAAATAGGAAATCCAAAATGCACACTGTACAATGGTACACAGGTCAAAAAAATCTGGCTAACATGTTTCGCACTGTGCTAGTGCTTATTCATAGCTACCCAATGCACAAAAGTTAAACTAATATATACCCTGAAAAAAGGAAGATCATGTGATCTGACACCACGTGAAAACAATAATTCAATGATTCAATGATTGACTGGTGAATGAGTGATTCAAATGGAATAGTGAAAAAATGTGTGACCTGCCAATCACTGTAAAAAAAGGGGGAGGAATCATTCTCAAAAGCTACAATCAGTGAAAAAAAGAAAAATGTGAAAATCATCTTGATCCGACTTCTGGTGCGACCTCTATTCAAATCAATGGGCTCCCATAAGGAACCATTGATTTGGAATAGAGAAAGAAACGCCGGACGAGGCTTAACACAGCGTTAAGCTTCGTTACATCGCATTTTTACACCCTTTGCCGGCGTCTGACGTCTTTACAGCTCTAACGCTGGAGCTTCAGAACGCACTGGTCCTTAGTTTTTTTGCAGCTTAAAAACGCCTATGCCATTTACAGCTCAAAAACTTCATGGTGGGCATGAGGCCATAGACTAACATGGAGAGCCGTTTTTAAGCTGCAAAAAAAGCTCATAAAAGTGGCTGTAAAAACGTCCGTGGGCATGAGGCCTTACCCTCCTTTTTTTTTCTGTACACACTCCGGGGGTTTCACTAGCCCACGTTGTGTGTTTTTGAAAATTATGTGGCCAGCTGTACAGTTGAGCAGATTTGTCATTATCACTAGTATGGCATTAGAGTTATGACTTAAATCAAAGCTACTTATTGGGAATTAGTTTAGCCATGACGAGCAGACTTTTGGTTCGTTTGTCTCACATTGTGTGGGCAGATGCCCTTTGTGAACATGGCGATATATGCGGCAGGGACGCTGGGAACTCAGATTAGGGCGGTCCTGCTGGATGTGAAGTATAATTGGCGGTGAGTCAGCACGCCGCCCGTGCCCCTGGATGAAGTCATTTGTGACAAAATGGCGTAGGGAGGAGCAGGCACAGGGAGAACATGCAAATTGCAGGCAGGTAGTGCCATGGTTGGGATTCGAACCAGCGACCCTTTTTACTGCTAGGTGAAAGTGCTAACCACTACACCACTGTGCTGCCCATATGTTTGTGGTGTTGAGGTAGCGCTTCATCTTTTTTATATTTTTTTCACTTTTCCTGCTAATAACAGTTGGTGTCTAGCAGCAACCTTAAATATTTAATCACACAGTTATTCATTATTAGTAGCACAGAAGTATCTTCCATTTAATTATGAGGAATAGTGCTGAAATTGGACGCATTTCGCAAGATCGAAAAACTCGCTTTCCCAGGAAAAGCACTCAAGACATATCTGGAGATAAAAAAACACATATGAGAAATAAAAAAGGGGGGGGGTGGGGAAGAAAGGGAAGAGGGAAGAAGAAGAGAGGGGGAAAAAAAAAAAAAAAGGGTTGACCAGAACATCCAATCAAACCATTCTGCTTTTCAAACAATAAAAGGTTGAAGAGTATTTCCACATATATGTGCAAAACGATTTAGACTTAGATAAAATCCAATAAATCCTCCAAATGTGTGCAGCATAGGGCCTCGGATGGATCCCCTCACAGCTCCACAAACATCTCCCACTCCGGGAGTGGAGGGAGGATAGGGGAAGGGGTCAGACACAAATTGGTCTAGCCACCAAACAACCCTGCTGTGCCGGGTGGTAGAGGAGGTGGAATGCCTCAAAAAAAAAAAAAGAAAAGGGGTGGACAGGGCCTAATGAGTAAAATAAAAAAATAAATATAAAATAAAAATAACCTAAATTCCCACAAACAGTATCTCACAAAAGTGAGTACACACCTCATATTTTTGGTAATATTTTATTATATATTTTCATGTGACAACACTGAAGAAATTACACTTTGCTACAATGTAAAGTAGTGAGTGTACAGCTTGAATAACAGTGTAAATTTTCTGTCCCCTCAAAATAACTTCACACAGCCATTAATGTCTAAACCGCTGGCAACAAGAGTACACTCCTAAGTGAAAATGTCCAAATTGGACCCAAAGTGTCAATATTTTGTGTGACCACCATTATTTTCCAGCACTGCCTTGACCTTCTTGGGCATGGAGTTCACCAGAGCTTCACAGGTTGCCACTGGAGTCCTTCATGATGACATTCCGGAGCTGGTGGATGTTAGAGACCATGCACTTCCTTCACCTTCCATTTGAGGATGCCCCACAGATGATCAATAGGTCTGGAGACATGCTTGGCCAGTCCATCACCTCTACCCTCAGCTTCTTTAGCAAGGCAGTGGTTGTCTTGGAGGTGTGTTTGGGGTCGTTATGTTGGAATACTGCCCTGCGGCCCAGTCTCTGAAGGGAGGGGATCATGCTCTGCTTCAGTATATCACAGTACATGTTGGCATTCATGGTTCCCTCAATGAACTGTAGCTCCCCAGTGTCGGCAGCACTTATGCAGCCCCAGACCATGACACTCTTACCACCATGCTTGAGTGTAGGCAAGACACACTTGTACTCCTCACCTGGTTGCCGCCACACACGCTTGACACCATCTGAACCAAATACGTTTATCTTGGTCCTATCAGACCACAGGACATGGTTCCAGTAATCCATGTTCTTAGTCTGCTTGTCTTCAGCAAACTGTTTGCGGGCTTTCTTGTGCATTATCTTTAGAAGCGGCTTCCTTCTGGGACGACAACCATGCAGACTAATTTGATGCAGTGTGCGGCATACGGTCTGAGCACTGACAGGCTGACCCCCCACCCCTTCAACCTCTGCAGCAATGCTGGCAGCACTCATACGTCTATTTTCCAAGACAGCCTCTGGATATGACGCCGAGCACGTGCACTAAACTTCTTTGGTCGACCATGGCGAGGCCTGTTCTGAGTGGAACCTGTCCTGTTAAACCGCTGTATGGTCTTGGCCACCATGCTGCAGCTCAGTTTCAGGGTCTTGGCAATCTTCTTATAGCCTAGGCCATCTTTATGTAGAGCAACAATTCTTTTTTTCAGATACTGAGAGAGTTCTTTGCCATGAGGTGCCATGTTGAACTTCCAGTGACCAATATGAGAGAGTGATAACACCAAATTTAAACACACCTGAGACCTTGTAACACTAACGAGTCACATGTCACCCGGGAGGGAAAATGGCTAATTGGGACCAATTTGGACATTTTCGCTTAGGGGTGTACTCACTTTTTTTGCCGGTGGTTTAGACATTTTTGGCTGTGTGTTGAGTCATTTTGAGGGGACAGTAAATTTACACTGTTATACAAGCTGTACACTTACTACTTTACATTGTAGCAAAGTGCAATTTCTTCAGTGTTGTCACAAAAATGTGAGGGGTGTACTCCCTTTTGTAAGATACTGTATATATTAGTCCTCAACAGTGTTAATTTTGGCAGCAAATTTTGATTTAGTTTTAATCTTAGGACTAAAATGGTATTTTTGTTTTAGTCCTCCTCAAGTGTATTCGTTTTAGTCATAGTTGCATTTTTAAGCAGTTCCTGAATATTCTCATCCTCCACATCAACAAGGGTTTCACAGACGATAGGGTTGACAAAACAAGCAGCTGCTGCAAGTGGAGAGAACATTTCGTCAGTTGGATCTAAGAATGAAGCAAAACGCATGTTCACACTTCCTTTCATTTTCTGTGCAATTGTGGCAAGGTAGCTAGTGTTCTGTTTAAAGTCCTCAAGGTGGCTGAGCAGATCAAAGAGGGCAGGGACATGGACATGGGGTCACTCTGGAGGGTTTTAGTATGTTCTGCAAAAGGCAGCAGTAGGTCATGCAATGTGAGCTTTTGCCATTCACTAGGGAGCAAGCTGTCCCATCCCATGTTGTTTGCGATTTGGCAGACTGACTGTTTCAGTTTGAGGAGTCTTGTGATCATGTTGAATGTCCTTGACCAGTATGTGAGGCAGTCATTTAAAAGAATAAGGCCACAATGCTGCAATAGATTCTGTGTTGCAATTGAAGACTTGCGGAAGAGGTTCACGATTGATCTTGCTTGATCCAGTATTCTCTTCACACTTGCCTCCTTATACACCACGTGGACCACAAGTTGCAAGGTATGCATTACACACGGTGTCCAGTCCTTGTCAATCTGTTGGTACCTAACAAGTGGGACACACAGCCAAATAAGAATAAAGTATAGAAAAGGTTTCTGTTCCATTCTATTATTTTAACACTTAACATCTTATGGGAATACTTTTATAGTACACAAGACTACAAATAAAGTGGAAAAATAACAATTGTGCACCAAAAGAGTAGAGCAGATAGCTCCCCCATATCAATCATTTCATAGCCATGTGATAATTGACTGGTGTCAACCATGTCATTGTGTAAAAGAATAATAAAAATGTCTCACTGCAGATCATCAATTTCGGTCTCAGCCTCATGCCGCGTACACACGATCATTATTCACGGCGGTTAAAAAACTGCCGTGAATAATGTCATTAAAAACGAGGGAACGGCTTGTTCCCCACACATGGTCGTTTTTCACGTCGTTTTTTCTCTTGTCGAGAAAAACGACCGTCTGTGGGCTCCGCGGCAGCGTTTCCCTATGGGAAACACTGCCGTGGAAAACATGTCGAAAAAAACGAAGAGAAAAATTAGAACATGTTCTAATTTTTCTCGTCGTTTTTAATGCCGTTTTTCTCGTCGAAAAAAACAACAGAACACCCACAGACTATCGTTTTTCTCGTCGAATGGGAAAAATTTCGTTTTTCTCGACGAGAAAAACGGCCGTGTGTACGCGGCATCAGAGTCACTTTCTGTTGTGGGGGGAGTCTTCCTCACTAGAGCTGGGTGGTTCTTCTGCTGTGGTTTGTTTAAATGCTGCCACCATATTGCTCCCATTGTCTGTTATCACTGTAAGGATCTTCCTTAATGCCCATAGATCAATTGAAGGAACAGTTACCAGAGGAACAAATAGTTATAGCCAATAGTTTTAAATATCTGGGAGTGGTGGTATCTCCGGATCCGGCTGAGTATCTTCAGCTGAATCTGGGTCCACTGTTGGCTAGGCAGAAAGTGAAATGTAACAGTTGGTGTAAGCTTCCACTGTCAGTAATAGGATGGGCAAATTTAATAAAAATGGTATGGGCCCCGCAGCAATTGTATGTTTTCCATAACTACCCTATGTGGATCCCGAACAAATGGTTCAAACAGATTGATACTTTGATGAGGGAATTAATATGGAAAAAAAGGCAGTTAGGATCAGTCTAGCCACACTACAATATGGAAAGGACAGAGGAGGATTGACAGTACCCCATCCCAAAATTTACTTTTTGGCTTCACAGTTCCAGCAGATGGCAGGGTGGGGGCGGGAAGGAAATGAGGACCCTATATGTAAATTGGTGACTGCATCGGTCCCTGATAGAGTAAACAGGAGGCGCGGGAGTGCAGAGTCGCACGGGTGCCTGGCAGGATCGCTGATGATGGAGCCGGACTGGGATCCCAAAAGAGACTGCAGAGGAACACCAGTGCAGAGAAGACCAGGAGCCGCGGTCAGTGGAAGGCAGGTACTGTCTTCGTACAGGAACTCCACAGGCAGAGGAGCAGATGCGACAGCAGGTGGGATGGGAGCTCAGCAGGGCTCCGAAGGGCTGCAAGGATGGCAGGTGCAGGCTGGCCGGATCACACACTGGCGGACAAGTCCGGGACAGGAGCATAGGCTGGAGGGAAGTCAGGATACAGGCCGGTTTACTATCAGGCTGGCAGCAAGGTAGCAGAAGGAGCAGGCAGATGCAAAGTCAACAAGCCGGGTCAAGTGCGGGCAGAAAACAGGAACGTCAAGGACAAGCCGGGTCGAATAACAGGAACAGGTATCGGATACTGGAACGTAGGGTACACAGAACGCTGTAGAGCAGACAGCACTGAGTTTGGGTACTGACCCAGTTTAAATAGCCTGCTTGGCGCCAAGGCCTGTCACTGAATGCGCGCGCGCACTGCGCGCATTCGCGCATGTGCGTGCGCACGTACGCACATCGGCGTGCGCGCCATTGGCGGTCTAGCAATAGCTGAGGTTCCTGGCCGTCTTCCACGGCCACCATCTTGAGTGCTGGCATGCCCTTCCTGACACGAAGCAAATGGGTGGAAGACATACGGTAGATGGAAACCAGTGGGAAATGGCCCTTGAATCTATTCCAGCGGTATCGGTATCTGCATCCCATAGATTGTCACAATTATTTATTTTGCATAGGGCATATAGAACATCAGCGCAGTTATATAAATGGGGAGGAAGAGACTCCCCCTTGTGCCCAAAATGTAAAGTACATAAGGGGGACTTCATACACCTAATCTTGAGGTTTCCAAAACTACACAGGTATTGGGAGGAAGTCTCCCAGTGCATTACTAGACTGGTACATGTCCCTGTCCCTCTAAACCCTGTAGTGTACTTACTTGGAGCCATAGATGTAGAAATGTTCCCTAGAGGAACGTACTACATGTTAACTAGACTGATGTATCTAGCTAGAAAACTCATTGCAAAATACTGGATGGCACCAGCGGTACCCACGGGGAAGCAGTGGATCTCATACGTAAACTCCTTGCTTCTTAGAGAGCGATTGACGTACAGTCGTAGGAGAGAAGTGGGTAAATTTGATATTATATGGCAACCATGGCTGGGGGATGCTGATTTAGCGCCATCTCAACTGGTAGTGGAAAGACTCCAGATGTAGAGACCCTGGGGAAGTGTAGGGGAGGGAGGAGCAGAGAGGAGAAGGAAAGAATAGCTTGAAGGAGTAAAGGTTGAACATCTAGATAGGAGAGAACATCGGTGGTGGAAGAAACAACTTGTGGTGATTAGATATTAGGAGGCATAGGTGATGGATGTAGTTATAGGGTTAGAGGGGAGGTGGAAAGGGAGAAGAAGGGAAAAGAGGATAGAGCGATATAATACAGATGTAAATGCACAAGATTGACACAAAATATTATATGGATGTAAGATTAGACATGTTTTTCCTATGTGTAAGGTTTTACCGAACAAAATGCACAAATTGAATTTATGTATTATGAGAATAATTTTCTAAAATAAAAAAGTTTTAGAATTTAAAAAAAAGGATCTTCCTCTTTGGTATGTCCCACTCTTGCAAGCATTTGTCCACACATGATTTGATTGATTGTGCAGTGTGTGGGTGGGCTACTTGTTCAAAGGTCAACAATATGTGTTCAGATTTATGTTGTTCAACACAAAAGTAGCATGCACATATGGCAAAGAATGAAGCTTAAGCCTCGTACACACGGCCGAGATTCTCGTCGAAAAAAACATGTTGTTTTTTTCGACGAGATTCTTGGACAAGAAACTTGTCCCGGCCGAGTGTACACACGCTCCTTTCAAAGAACCCGTGGTTCTTTGAATGGAGCGAACGCGGTGACGTCATCGAATACGACGAGCATGCGCTCGTCACATTCGATGCCGTCGCCGCCATCTTGGTTCACCCTACCTATGCCTAGGAAGCTACCGCGCATGCGTCAAAGTCATTTCGAGCATGCGCGGGCTTCCCGGCGAAAAGGTAAGTGTACACACACACAATTTTCTCGTCGAGAAACAGGCTGACGAGAATCTCGACGAGAAAATAGAGAGCAGGTTCTCTATTTTCTCGTCGAGATTCTTGACGCTTTTCTTGACGAGAAACCATACACACGAACGAAACTCGTTCGTGTGTACGAGGCTTGAGAGTCCTTTTTTGGTCCACAAATCAGTGCAAATAAATACTCTCCGAGCAGCAGCCACTCTCTTTTTGAATTTTTGTTTTTCATCTTCATACTGTTTGTCAATCAGATTGCTTATTTTAGTTTTCTTTGAAACAGTCAGCTTCCTATCTACTGTCTCTATCATGCTAACAAAGTCCTCATCTTCAATCGTTCTGACTAATAATCCAGTGTGCCCAATCCATCTTGCTATGGTCTCCTCCCTGGCATGTTGTTCCTTATGCCCCATACACACGATCATTTTTAATGTCATTTTTAAAACTGACGTTTTTCTTGTCATTTTTTTTCTTGTTTCCTCTCAAGCCTGTCTTGCGTACACACCATAATTTTAAAAAATGTTCAAGCAAAGCGCAGTGACGTACAGCACGTACAACGGCACTATAAAGGGGAAGTTCCGTTCGAATGGCGCCACCCTTCATGTTAGTAAAGTTTGTTGAGAGACGATTCGCTCTTTTCAGTCTTGTGCTTTTCAGTCCGTTACTGCGTGACGAATGTGCTATCTCCATTACGAACGCTAGTTTTACCAGAACGAGCGCTCCCGTCTCATACTTGATTCTGAGCATGCGCGTTTTTTTTCACGTCGTTAAAGCATACACACTATCGTTTTTCACGTCGTTAAAAAAAACGACATGAAAAACGACGTGAAAAAAGAGAGCATGTTCGAAATTTTTAATGGCCGTTTTTCACGTCGTTAAAAATGCTCTGGAGCATACACACGATCATTTTTAATGGCCATTTTTTTTAATGGCATTTTTAATGGCATGAAAAATGATCGTGTGTATGGGGCATTAGAGTAAATTTTGTAATTTGAAGCACCTAAAAGAGCAGTGCAAATAGTTTGCTGTGGTTGTGCACTGCCACTGGCTTGACTTGGCCCATCATTTGAGGTTTTCTGTATCTAGGGGGAAAAAAAATTAAAGTTATTCAGATTTTACGCTCTCTCTCACCCCACAGTCAGCTCCAATTGGTCTCTCTTTAAATATACTACATATATAGCCTTTCCCAGGGCCGGCCTTAGGCCTTTAGGTGCCTGTGCTGTGCCAAAATTTACAGTGCCCCAGCCCCTCCCAGTGACCACTGACCACCACATCCTTCTACATATATTTTGGTGAGATACTTCAAATCGGGGAAAGCAGCAGCTGATAGATATTATGAAATCAAATCACTCGCTCCCATTAAAATTCCGTGACTAAAGTGCACAACATAGACAAACAAACAGCTTTTACTTATTAACAAAAAAGGGTATGAAATCTACAAGAAAGTTTGTAAAAAAAAAAAAAAATCCCTGCAATGCCAATGTACGTAAGACTGTTCCCAAAAAGAGGAGTTATGTGTTGCTGTGCTTATCTTTGTATGAATTTCAGGATGAGTTGTCTGCAAATGATGCTACATTCATGACTGATACATTCATAGATCTCTTCTCTTTCTACCAGTGACAGTCACAGAAACCAACTTTTCCGTTTGGAGTCGTGGACGGACGGTGGGGAGGTACTGGAACCTGTATGCTGCAGTGCATTGTGCACAGTGCTCTCGACGGTGGTCTGAGTAGAGTAGGCCTGTAAAATTTGGAAATAAATGGCATGCAGCACACACAGGGCTGGAGTCTGGATGGTGTTCTGAGGGATGGCGTATAATCGACAGTGCAAAGAGGCCTTGATGCCACTGCCTGTCAGAGGAGGCCTGCAAAGTTGCACTTGCACTGTTGCACAGTGTGCTCTGGACGGACGGTGGTCGTCTGAGGGGAGGGGAGGCCTTAGGCCTGCTGTACCACAATTATTGTACTGCACTGCCCTCACACAGTCTGCTCTGCCTCTGTGCGGATGTGCGCCTGGCGTGGCGTCAGGAGGAGTCGGGACTCTGGAGTTGGGAGGCTCAGGCCTGTAATGCACACAGTGCCGCTCTAACTCACACTCTCTGGCACTCTCGGAGTCGTCATGGTGGCACAGTGCGGATTGCGGAAGTAGGCGGAGCTCCGTAAAAAAAACGGAAGTTGGTAAATGTCCCTCCTTGCCACTTTTGTCTCGTTGTTGTTCGATAACCGATTTAGATTTTCCCCAGTGGACGAAAACGTGCTGTACTTTTCGTTTTGTTTTCGTCACTGTAAAAATGCTGCTGACAAAATCTTTGAAGAAAAAGTTTTTGTTGATGAAATTAACACTGGTCCTCAAGTTGGCCAAATGTTTACTATGAAATATGACATCTTAAAAATATGTAGATGTAAATGTAAAAAATATATGTGGATATATGTGTGGATTACCTTATTAACGCCAGTATCATCTTCTTCAGTGGGCGGTCCGCTACAAGATAAAAGTGGTCTCTGCGGTGGATACGTCACGAGATCACTTTTATCGGTGGCATGAGAGGCTCCCCCTCCCACCGCTCTCCGGTGCCCTTCGCCGCTTACCGGAGCCGTCAGCAGCGGCAGAGGCGATCGGGTCTGCTCCCTTGCTGCGTATGGAGACGAGTGAGGGGAAGATGGCCCCCACCCGTCTCCATATCACTGCAGGGCGGAAGCGACATCAAAATGTCACTTCCGCCCATACGTGTTAAAGGGACATTTTTTGTTGTAATTTAAAAAAAAAAAATTATTGCATTTAAGTCCAAATATTAGATCTGAGGTCTTTTTGACCCCAGATCTCATATTTAAGAGGACCTGTCATGCTTTTTTCTATTACAAGGGATGTTTACATTCCTTGTAATAGGAATAAAAGTGACCCAATTTAAGAAAAAAAAAAAAAAGACAGATTTAAAATAAATAAAATAAAGTAAAATAAATAAAAATAAAAAAATAAATGTTTTAAAGCACCCCGTCCCGACGAGCTCACGTGCAGAAGCAAACGCATACGTGAGCAGCGCCCGCATATGAAAATGGTGTTTAAACCACACGTGTGAGGTATCGTCGCGATCGTCAGAGCGAGAGCAATAATTCTATCCCTGTAACTCAAAACATGCAACCTGTAGAGTTTTTTAAACGTCGCCTATGGAGATTTTTAACCACTTAACAACCACCTGCCGACAAATAACGTCGACAAGGTGGTTGCTTAACTCTAGGAGGACGTTATATAACGTCCTCCCAGAATCGCGCTCCCGCGCGCCCCCTGGGGCGCGCACCCGGCGGATCACGAATCGCGGTAAATCGCCGCTGATAGCGGCCGTTTACCACGTGATCGCTCCGTCAAATGACGGAGCAATCACTTGTAAACAGACCGGCGTCATTTGATGACGCCGGTTCCTCCCTCCCCTCTCTGTACCGATCGGTACAGTGTGAGAGGGGAGGGGGAGGGAGCGGATGGCAGCAGCAGCACTGTGGGCTGGATCTGTGACAATTGCAGTCACAGATCCAGCCATCCATCCATCCCTGCTCAGCCATCCCTGTGCTATACCCTGCCAATACTCTGCAATACACCCTGCCAATACTCTGCAAAATACCCTGCCAATACTCTGCAAAATACCCTGCAATACCCTGGTGCAATACTCTGCAATACCCTGGTGCAATACTCTGCAATACCCTGGTGCAATACTCTGCAATACCCTGCGCAATACTCTGCAATACCCTGCAAAATACTCTGCAATACCCTGCAAAATACTCTGCAATACCCTGCGCAATACCCTGCGCAATACTCTGCAATACTCTGCGCAATACTCTGCAATACCCTGCGCAATACCCTGCAAAATACCCTGCGCAATACCCTGCAAAATACTCTGCAATACCCTGGTGCAATACTCTGGTGCAATACTCTGGTGCAATACTCTGGTGCAATACCCTGCGCAATACTCTGCGCAATACTCTGCAATACCCTGCGCAATATTCTGCAAAATACTCTGCAATACCCTGCACAATACTCTGCAATACCCTGCACAATACTCTGCAATACCCTCCACAATACTCTGCAATACCCTCCACAATACTCTGCAATACCCTCCACAATACTCTGCAATACCCTCCACAATACTCTGCAATACCCTCCACAATACTCTGCAATACCCTCCACAATACCCTGTGCAATACCCGTGCAATACCCTGCCATACACCGCAATACCCTGCCATAGTCCGCAATGCCCTGCAATACTCCGCAATGCCCAGCAATACTCCGCAATGCCCGGCAATACTCCGCAATGCCCGGCAATACTCCGCAATGCCCGGCAATACTCCGCAATGCCCGGCAATACTCTGCAATAACCACTTCCCGCCCTCCGGCCGTCATATGACGTCCTTGACTTTGTGCGGGGATATCTGAATGATGGGAGCAGCTACAGGCATCATTCAGATATTAGCTTTTTCAGCCGGCGATTCCCTACACCATAAGAACAATCATAGCAGCTGTTCCGCCGCTTGATCATTCTTACGGGAGGCGAGAGGGGATGTCCCCCCCCCGCCGCCCTCCGGTGCTTCTACCGACTCACCGCTACGATCAAAGCCAGGATTGTTGTTTTTTTTTTTGTATTTTTTTCAGGCTTCCCAGCCTAGAGGTGAGATGTGGGGTCTTATTGACACCCCCCCCCCCCCATATCTCACTGTAAAGAGGACCTGTCATGCCATATTCCTATTACAAGGGATGTTTACGTTCCTTGTAATAGGTATAAAAGTGATCAAAAAAATGTTTAGGGCGGAAAAACATGTCAAACTAAAATAAATAAAGTAAAATGAAGAATATTTTTTTTTTTTAAAGCGCCCCTGTCCCCGTGAGCTCGCATACAGAAGCGAACGCATACGTAAGTCCCGCCCACATATGAAAACGGTTTTCAAACCACACATGTGAGGTATCTCTGCGAACGTTAGAGCGAGAGCAATCATTTTGGCCCTAGACCTCCTCTGTAACTCAAAACATGTAACCAGTAAAAATATTTAAAGCGTCGCCTATGGGGATTTTTTAAGTAGCGAAGTTTGGCGCCATTCCACGAGTGTGTGCAATTTTTAAGGGCGACATGTTAGGTATCTATTTACTCAGCGTAACTTCATCTTTCACATTATGCAAAAACATTGGGCTAACTTTACTGTTTTTTTTTTTTTTAAGCACAAAACATTTTTTTTCCGTAAAAAACGCGTTAAAAAAATTGCTGCGCAAATATCGTGCGAGATAAAAAGTTGCAACAACCACCATTATATTCTCTAAGGTCTTTGCTAAAAAAACATATATAATGTTTTGGGGTTCTATGTAATTTTCTAGCAAACAAATGATGATTTTTACATGTAGGAGAGAAATGTCAGAATTGGCCTGGGTGCTCCAGAACGCCTGAAGGTGCTCCCTGCATGTTGGGCCTCTCTATGTGGCCACGCTGTGTAAAAGTCTCACACATGTGGTATCGCCATACTCGGGAGTAGTGATGAGCCGAACACCCCCGGGTTCGGTTCGCACCAGAACCCGCGAACGGACCGAAAGTTCGTACGAACATTAGAACCATATTAAATACAATGGATGCGAACGTTCGAATTCTAAAGTGCTAATTATAACAACTATTATGCATGTTATTGTCCTAAAAAGGGTTTGGGAACCCGGGTTCTGCACCAGGGGACATGTATCAATGCAAAAAGGAGTTTTAAAAACGGTCGTTTTTCGGGAGCAGTCATTTTAATGATGCATAAAGTGAAAAAAAAAAAAGTCAAATATTCCTTTAAATATCGTACCTGGGGGGTGTCTAAAGTATGCCTGTGAAGTGCCACGTGTTTCCCGTGTTTAGAACTGTCCCTGCACAAAATGACACTTCTAAAGGAAAAAAAAGCCATTTAAAACTGCTTGCGGCTTTAATGTAATGTCTGGTCCCGGTAATATGGATGAAAATCTTTAAGAAAAATGGCATAGCTACCCCATGACCCCCCCCTACCCCAGCCCATTACCAGCCCCTTTGGGTCTTGTATGGATATTAAGGGGAACCCCGCACATAAAATAAAAAAGGCCCTATATACTCTGAACAGCCGTATACAGGCGGTGCATACAAGACAGGGACTGTAGGTTTGTTCTTATGTAGAATGTGTTTGTAATTTTGAACAGGTACATTGTTGAAGTGTAGCTCCAGCCCAAAAATCTATTTTTAAACTTTTTGGAAAACATAGGTAAGGGTTATCACCCCTGTAACATTTGTTTTGCTGTCTGTGCCCCTGTTCAGAACATTTCACCTCACTTTCCGTCCCAATGACAACTGTTTTTGAAATGTGGTGTTTTTCTTGAAACAAGGATTGCTGATAAAGCATCAGTACAGAGGAGACACCTTTCTCCCATATTTATTCTTACAGGAGAGAATTTTCCTTCCTAGTGGTAGATTTCCTCTCACTTCCTGTTGTCTTCTTGCGTTTGCAAGTAGGAGTCGTTTGTAAGTTGGATGTTTGAAAGTAGGGACCTGCCGTATATACTCTGCAGAAATAGGCCCCTTAGTTGTTGGTGTTGGCACAACACTGTAAGCACTCACAGTTACTCTTGGTTGGTGCTGGAACGCCCTGCTGTCAACTATTATATCAGGAATTTTAATTAAATATAATTGTTGAACAGTGGTAGTAAAAATTGGGCCTTTGATGGTGGTGCTGGTGCCACAACACTGTAAGCCCTGACAGTTACTCTTGGTGGGTGCAGCAATGGGCCCTGCTGTGAATTATTAGATCAAGAATTGTAATTGCATGCCCCTGTTGAACAGGGGCTGAAAAATTGGGCCTTAGGCACTGGTGGCACAACACTACAACCCCTCACAGATACTGTACTTGGAGCACAGCAATGAGCCCTGTTGCAAAGTATTGCTTCAAAAATTGTAATGACACGCCCCTTTTAAACAGGGGCTGAAAAATTGGGCCTTAGGCACTGGCGCCACAACACTCCAACCCCTCACAGATACTGTACTTGGAGCACAGCAATGAGCCCTATGGCAAATTATTGCTAAAAAAATTGTAATTACACGCCCCTGTAAAACAGGGGCTGAAAAATTGGGCCTTAGCCACTGGTGGCGGCACCCATAAACAAAAATGATCTTCCAAGCTATCATCATCAATCGTATCATTGAGGACTCGGAGGAGGAGGATAGCCAGTCAACATAACAGCACAGGCACTCAGCATCAGCATCAGTCTTGAAGGGATGTAACATGTTAAAATCAATTAGTCTGTTATATCAGCATCAGGTGTGTGGTAGCTGGTGGTGATCCAAGACTGGTTCATCTTGATGAAAGTCAGTCGATCAACCGAGTCGGTGGACAGGCGCACCCTGTGATCCGTGACAAATCCTCCAGCAGCACTGAATGTGCGTTCCGAAAGAACGCTGGATGCAGGACAGGCCAGTAGCTCAATTGCATACTGTGCAAGCTCTGGCCAGTGATCCATCCTCAAGAAGAATACGAGGATCCTTCCGCAGACTTTGCAGGATCAGGGAGGCCATGCAGCGTAGGTTTGCTGAGGCATTCGCTCCGGAGTCCTCTGGGTCACTAAGGACGACATGATCCGCAGCCACCTCCTCCCAGCCACGTACAAGTCCACTGGTTTCTTGGGACTGTAAATCATCCCTAAAAGACTGCTGCTGATGATGCTGAGTGCCAGCCTCCACCTCCATGCTGACACAATCCTCCTCCTCCTCTTCCTGTGCGATGGGTGGGACAGAAGGAACACTGTCTGGGTAAAGGGGGCCTTGAGAGGCAAGGAAGTCCTCCTCTTCCTGCCTCTGTTCTGCCTCAAGTGCCCTGTCCATTATTCCACGCAGCGTGTGCTCCAACAGGTGGACAAGAGGTACAGTGTCACTGATGCATGCACTGTCACTGCTCACCATCCTCGTGGCCTCCTCAAATGGTGCCAGGACAGTGCATGCATCCCTGATCATGCCCCACTGGCGTGGAGAAAAAAAACCAAGCTCCCCTGACCCTGTCCTGGTGCCGTAGTCGCACAGGTACTCATTGATGGCCCTCTGCTGCGTGTGCAGCCGCTGCAGCATGGCCAACGTTGAGTTCCACCTGGTGGGCATGTCACATATAAGGCGGTTCTTGGGCAGGTTCAACTCCTTTTGCAGCTCAGCCAGGCGAGCACTGGCATTATAAGATCTGCGGAAATGCACACAGACTTTCCTGGCCTGCCTCAGGACATCCTGTAAGCCCGGGTACCTGCCCAAGAACCGCTGCACCACCAGGTTAAGGACGTGAGCCACACAGGGCACATGGGTCAGTTGTCCCTGTCGGAGGGCAGAGAGGAGGTTGGTGCCATTGTCGCAAACCACCATTCCTGGCTTAAGCTGGCGTGGCGTCAACCACCTCTCGGCCTGGCCCTGCAGAGCAGACAGGACCTCTGCCCCAGTGTGGCTTCTGTCCCCCATACACACCAGCGCAAGCACGGCATGGCATCTTTTTGCCTGCGTACTTGCATAGCCCCGTGAACGGCTACGGAGCACCGCTGGTTCATAGGACAAACCACAGGAAGAGGCCATGGAGGAAGAAGAAGAGGAGGGGGTGGAGGAGAGAGGTGTGTCACAACCAGTAGTAGCATTTTGGAGGCGTGGCGGTGGAACAACCTCCAACACTACTGCACCTTGTCCTGCATCCTTCCCAGCTGCCAAAAGAGTGACCCAATGGGCCGTGAAAGAAAGGTAACGTCCCTGTCCATGCCTGCTGGACCATGAGTCAGCGGTAATATGCACCTTACCGCTGACCGCCCTGTCCAGCGAGGCCAAGACATTGCCTTCCACATGCCGGTAGAGAGCCGGAATAGCCTTCCGTGAGAAAAAGTGGCGTTTGGGAACCTGCCACTGAGGAACCGCACATTGCACAAACTCACGGAAGGGGGCCGAGTCTACCAACTGAAAAGGCAGCAGTTGAAGCGCTAGCAATTTAGCCAAGCTAGCATTCAACCGCTGGGCATGTGGATGGCTGGGAGTGAACTTCTTTCGACGGTCCAGCAGCTGGGGCAGGGAAATTTGCCTGCTAGAATCGGACGTCGGTGTACTGCTAGCAGAGTGGCCGCAAGTACTTGGCTGTGACACACCTAATTCTACACCTTCATTCCTCTCAGTGCATGTTTCAGAGAGGACTGAAGTTATAGTGGGGTTGGAGATCCCAGCTGATGCGGTGCAAGGAGAGGTCCGCTTTGTTCTTTGGTGTGGGTCTTTGAGGTAGGCTTGCCAACGAGCTGCATGGCAGGTCAACATATGTCTGGTCAGGCATGTGGCACCCAAGCGGCTGATGTTTTGGCCACGCGATATACGCTTGAGACATATGTTGTAAACAGCAGCTGTGCGATCTGATGCACTAGCCTCAAAAAAGGCCCACACCAAGGAACTTTTTGAATGACGGGCAGAGGCAGCGCCCTGCACAGGCGGAGCTCTGCGGTGTGATTCCGTCGGTGTACTGCCCTTACGCTGGCCACCAAAGGGCATCCTGCCTCGTTGGAGATGTGCCTCCTCCTCATCCTCCTCCTCCTCCTCTCTCCTATTAGGCACCCACGTGGAGTCAGTGACCTCATCATCCCCTCCCTCCTCATCACTGGAGCCAATCTGGCAGTATGCTGCAGCTGCTGGAACATGACTGCCAGATTGGTGTCCTTCTTGAGCATCCCCTCTGTCTGCTCTCACGCTACTGCCTTCCTGTAGCTGGGTTTCATCATCAGACCCTTCGAAACGCTGGGCATCCTCCTGGAGCATGTACCCAACACTGTGCTCAAACAGTTCGGGGGACTCCTCAGGAGGAGGACATGGTGGGTCTAGGGAAGGAGTGACTGATGATGAGTCTGACATTGATACCAGGGAAGAGGACGCTTTGGCAGCTGCTTTGCCAGTACCCTGAGCCTGGGTGAGAGAGGATGAGGAGGAGGAGGAGGGCTTGGTCATCCACTCTACCAAGTCTTCGGCATGATGTGGCTCAACATGTCCAGCTGCCGAAAAGAAGGACAAGCGTGTCCCATGGCCATGTGCTGATGACAATGCACCGCGTCCACGACCAGCACTGTTGCCCCCAGACACAGAGCCTGCTTGCCCTCTTTTATTGCCTCCTGACTGTCTGCCTCTCCTTGTTTGCCTTCCAGACATTCTAATAGATGGCCTGCAGGGAGATGGGAAAAAAGCAATAAGGGCTACCTTCAGGTGTCCTTCTCTGTCCCTTTACTTAAGGATTTCTAAATATGGTTGAGGATGATTGCTTTTGCACAGAATAGCACAACGACAATTTCCCTGACTGTCCAAAAAACAAGGATTTCAAAGATGGTTGATGAGGAATGCTTTAGCACACTATAGCACAAGGAGAATTCCCCTCACTTTCCTTCTTTGTCCCTAGAAACAAGGACTCGCACAGTGAAAGAAACTGACACTCTCCCTACCTAGAGTTTTCTGTCCCTAGAAAAAATGTTTTTTTAAAGCACACTATAGCACAAGGAGAATTCCCCTCACTTTCCTTCTTTGTCCCTAGAAACAAGGACTCGCACAGTGAAATAAACTGACACTCTCCCTACCTAGAGTTTTCTGTCCCTAGAAAAAATGTTTTTTTAAAGCACACTATAGCACAAGGAGAATTCCCCTCACTTTCCTTCTTTGTCCCTAGAAACAAGGACTCGCACAGTGAAAGAAACTGACACTCTCCCTATCTAGAGTTTTCTGTCCCTAGAAAAAATGTTTTTTAAAGCACACTATAGCACAAGGAGAATTCCCCTCACTTTCCTTCTTTGTCCCTAGAAACAAGGACTCGCACAGTGAAAAAACTGACACTCTCCCTACCTAGAGTTTTCTGTCCCTAGGAAAAATGTTTTTTTAAAGCACACTATAGCACAAGGAGAATTCCCCTCACTTTCCTTCTTTGTCCCTAGAAACAAGGACTCGCACAGTGAAAGAAACTGACACTCTCCCTACCTAGAGTTTTCTGTCCCTAGAAAAAATGTTTTTTTAAAGCACACTATAGCACAAGGAGAATTCCCCTCACTTTCCTTCTTTGTCCCTAGAAACAAGGACTCGCACAGTGAAAGAAACTGACACTCTCCCTACCTAGAGTTTTCTGTCCCTAGAAATTTTTTTTTTTTTAAAGCACACTATAGCACAAGGAGAATTCCCCTCACTTTCCTTCTTTGTCCCTAGAAACAAGGACTCGCACAGTGAAAGAAACTGACACTCTCCCTACCTAGAGTTTTCTGTCCCTAGAAAAATTTTTTTTTAAAGCACACTATAGCACAAGGAGAATTCCCCTCACTTTCCTTCTTTGTCCCTAGAAACAAGGACTCGCACAGTGAAAGAAACTGACACTCTCCCTACCTAGAGTTTTCTGTCCCTAGAAAAAATGTTTTTTTAAAGCACACTATAGCACAAGGAGAATTCCCCTCACTTTCCTTCTTTGTCCCTAGAAACAAGGACTCGCACAGTAAAACACACTGACACTCTCCCTACCTATCCTTCTCTTTCCCTAAACTAAAGGAATCCAGGTTAAGCAAGAAAGAAATAAATGTCACTGTCCCTGCCTATGCTTGTCTTTCCCTGCTCCGGAACACACTACACTAGGCCGCCGTGCTGGCGGCCTTTTATAGTGTGGGGCGTGTACTAAACACCCTCAGCAATAATTGGCCACAGGCATCCTGCCTGTGGCCAATCATTGCTCTCCTCGCTGCCGGCGCTGTGATTGGCCAAGCATGCGGGGTCACAGTGCATGCTTGGCCAATCACAGCGCCTGGATGACACTGCGATGGCGTAGTGCATTGTGGGCCGTTCGCGTCACTCGAATTTGGCGCGAACGGCCCAAATCGTTCGATCTTCGTCGAACGATCGAACAGCCGATGTTCGAGTCGAACGTATGTTCGACTCGAACACGAAGCTCATCCCTACTCGGGAGTAATAGCAGAATGTGTTTTGGGGTGTAATTTGTGGAATGCATATGCTGTGTGTGAGAAATAACCTGCTAATATGACAATTTTGTGAAAAAAAAAAAAGAGAAAAAAAAAATCTTGATTTTGCAAAGAATTTTGGGAAAAAATGACAACTTCAAAAAACTCACAATGCCTCTTTCTGAATACCTTGGAATGTCTTCTTTCCAAAAAGGGGTCATTTGGGGGGTATTTGTACTTTTCTGGCATGTTAGGGTCTCAAGAATTGAGATAGGCCGTCAGTACTTCAGGTGTGATCAATTTTCAGATATTGGCACCATAGCTTGTGGACTCTATAACTTTCACAAAGACCAAATAATATACACCAATTTGTACTTATTTTTACCAAAGATATGTAGCAGTATAAATTTTGGCCAAAATTTATGAAGAAAAAATAGTAATTTGCAAAATTTTATAACAGAAACGAAAAAAAAATCATTTTTTTACAAAATTTTCAGTCTTTTTTCTCTTATAGTGCAAAAAATAAAAAACCCAACAGTGATTAAATACCACCAAAAGAAAGCTCTATTTGTGTGAAAAAAAAGGACAAAAATTTCATATGGGTACAGTGTTGTATGATTGAGTAATTGTCATTCAAAATGTGAGAGCACCGAAAGCTGAAAATTGGTCTGGTTATTAAGGGGGTTTAAGTGCCCAGTGGTCAAGTGGTTAAAGGTAAAAGATTGACGCCATTCCACGAGCGGGCGCAAATTTGAAGCATGACATGTTTGGTATCAATTTACTCGGCGTAACATTATCTTTCACAATATAAAAAAAAATTGGGCTAACTTTACAGTTGTCTTATTTTTTAATTAAAAAAAGTTATTTTTTTACAAAAAAATAGGATTTTTTACTCACCTACCACGAGGGGTGGTAACAGCATAAAAGTAAACTTCACCCCAAACACAAAAACAGCACTCCTCCAATGGAGAAGTTGCAACTCTAAACAGCCGCCTGCAAAACTTTGCGGCCGAAAGAGGCATTCGAAGATGCACCTACATCAACCTTGTAGAATTTTGTGAAAATGTGAGCGGACGAGCATGTCGCCGCCTTACACACCTGATGAAAACAGACGCTTGATGCTCTCAGAGCTCGGACAGCGTCCAAGAAATACAACGTCGTTTCCTTAGGATTCGACGGATGAGGACACCAGGATGGCAGTACAAAGTCTTCCTAGATGGAAGGTCGAACGACCCTAGGAAGAAGAAGAAGAAGGCGGCTGCGAATGCAGCACCACCTATCCTTGTGGAAGATCAGATAAGGAGCCTTGCATGACAAGGCTGCCGGCTCAGAAAAAACGTCTAACTGACGTAAACCAAGAGGCACCTCATGCCCTGGTCGAATGCCCCGGGAAAGGGAGGCGCCTGACCCTTCATGGCATAAGCCTGATCACAATCTGTCGGATCCACCTAGAGATGGTGGCTGACGAAACCGCTGTGCCCTACTAGGGACCAGCCACTGAAACAAACAGTGAGCCTGGACTCCGGAACGGAGCAGTGCTAGACAAGCATTCTCTCAGAGTTTGGACAATGTCCAAAGAATGCCACGTTGTCTCCTTAGGATTTGATGGATGAGGACACAAGGATGGCAGTACATGTCTTCCTTGGAGGAAGGTCGAAAGACCCTAGGAAGAAGAGAAGGCTGCGGACGCAGCACCACCTATCCTTGTGGAAGATCAGATAAGGATCCTTGCCCTTATCCTTGTGGAAGATCAGATAGGGAGGCTTGTATTACAAGGCTGCCCGCTCAGAAACCCATCCTAACTGGCATAACAGCCACCAAAAGGACCACTTTCTAAGAAAGTGTCAACAAGGGAATCTCCTTGATGTCTCAAACTTTGGTTTCTGAGACACTTAGAGGCCATGCATTTGAAGACATCGACTGCAGGCAGGATGGCATATGGGACCCTGCACCAGCAGGTCCTCTCGTAGTGGTAGACGCCGAAAGGACGTCTGCTACACAAGCCCCAGGAGGTAGTGGAGGGTGGCCCGGAGGGGCCGCCTGCCGAACCCACTGTACAAACGTTCTCACTAGAGAGTGAGCCACCAGGGGTCGTTGAAAAAGACAGCCAGGGCAGATACCTGCCACCTAATTGTACTTAAAGTAAAATTTTTGGCCCGTTCCCTGCTGAAGAACAGCAGGACTCTGGAACCAATAAGTACGCGGATGCCACCTCATCTCCTCGCAATAGGATATGCAGGTCTTCCAAGTGCGATGGTAATCTTCCTAGGGGATGATTTCCGAGCACTCCTCATGGTAGTGACCACAGAGTCTGACAGGTCCCGGTATCTTAGCACCTGGCTCACAAACCATGTCCTCAAGCCAGTGATTGTAAAAACAGTATGGCGGACGGGATCTAGCGTCAGCAGGTCCTTCTTACGGTAGATGCCAAAAGGGGTCTGCTACCAGACACACTAGATCGGCGTACCAAGGACGCCAAGTCCAATTCAGAGCAATTGGGACCATTGTAATCCTCTCTGCCTCCAGTCTGTGAAGCAGATGAGAAAGGAGCTTCCGAGGAGGAAAGGCATAGATTAGTCGGTACTGACTCTACAGTGCCATCAACGCATCTGTCGTGTTTTGCCCATGGGTCTCTTCCATATCTGTATTTTATCCCTGAATCTGGTTAATAAGGGGTATATATTCAGCTGACAGAATTCTGTGATCACCGGGGAGATGAATACACCCAAGTACTTAAATGAGGATACTATGGGGACCGGGCAGGAGGGCTCCTCACCTAGCGCGGGGGCCTCATCCAGGAACATCAGAGCCGACTTGGACCAGTTAATTGTAATGCCCCATACACACGATCGTTTTTCATGCCGTTAAAAATGCCATTTTTAAAAATGGCCATTAAAAATGATCGTGTGTATGCTCCAGAGCATTTTTAACGACGTGAAAAACGGCCATTAAAAATTTCGAACATGCTCTCTTTTTTCACGTCGTTTTTCATGTCGTTTTTTTTAACGACGTGAAAAACGATAGTGTGTATGCTTTAACGACGTGAAAAAAAACGCGCATGCTCAGAAGAAAGTATGAGACGGGAGCGCTCGTTCTGGTAAAACTAGCGTTCGTAATGGAGATAGCACATTCGTCACGCAGTAACGGACTGAAAAGCACCAGGCTGAAAAGCGCGAATCGTTGCTCAACAAACTTTACTAACATGAAGGGTGGCGCCATTCTAACGGAACTTCCCCTTTATAGTGCCGTCGTACGTGTTGTACGTCACTGTGCTTTGCTCGAGCGTTTTTTTTTAATGATCGTGTGTACGCAAGACAGGCTTGAGAGGAAACATGAAAAAAAATGACAAGAAAAACGTCAGTTTTAAAAATGACATTAAAAATGATCATGTGTATGGGGCATAAGGCCCGAGAAACGGCCAAACTCAGTGATAAGAGACATGACCTGAGCCAGTGATTCATCCATATCTTCCAGGAAGAGGAGCATGTCATCGGCGTATAGCATAAATTTTCTCGTGCATATTGCCATAGCGGAAGCCCCTGACCGACCGGCAGTCTCGCACCAGAGCCGCTAAGGGCTCAATGGCCAGAGCGAAGAGCAGGGGGGACAGGGGACAGCCCTGCCTGGTCCCCCTACCCAACGCAAAGGCGTGAGACATCCTGTCAGACATTCGTATGGCCGCCCATGGGTCTCTTGACCTGGCCACAAACCTAAATACCTTCCGATTGAATCGAGAAGTCAGGAGATATACGACTGGCGTGCTTCCCCTCTGGTAAGGGAGCCCCCCTTAGGAGGTGCGTGACCTCCGATGCTGCAGCAGAGCTGCTTGTTCCTCCTTGATGATTTACATACGCCACCACTGTGGTGTTTGTCCGACTGGATTCTGACTTGACGCCCCTGTAGCCTCTGAGACCACGTGGAGAGGCAAAGCCAGATCGCCCAGATTTCAGGCTAATGATCTGCAATGGGATTCCTCCGGAGTCCCGCGACCCAGGTTGACTGAGCTCTTCAGACTCCTCTGTAACCGGGAAGACAGGCGTCCGCCGTGACCACTATCCAGTAAAAAGAAGGAACAACTTCCCAGACAGAATGCTGGTGAAGTCGGCCACCAACTAGGGAGGTCCTGCTTAGGCGGCTCACCCAGATCTTGATAATCCAGGGATGAAGGGCACTTGACCCTTCAGGACAGAGTTACCTTCTGTAACACTCGTGTGAAATAGCGCCTATGGTACCGCCTACCATGAGGCCCAGGACTCGCCTGCAAAAGTGGCGTGACAGGAAGGCTACCCTGCGTATAAGCAGGTCTTGTACCGCCCCATATAGGGCTTCCCGACAAGTCGGCAGAAGCTGGCGGTTAAGAGGGAAAAATTCTGTTCAGTAGGCAAGCAAGGTTGGGCTTGTGTCCCTCAGCAGGCACTTTATCAGCCTGAGGTCGTTTACTTGCCACACTAGGCGGACGAAGGGACGGTTTGTGTGCGGTGAAGGAGGGCCCTAGCCTATGCGTGGCTCCTTACCTTCTTTGGATTGCAGAAGCAATGTGCTACTACCTCCTGTGCCATCTTTAAATGATGTCATCCAGCGAGGCCCCAAAAAGTTTGTCGCCCTAAAAGGGTAGATCCAAAAGGGCCTTCTTGGAAGATTGGTCCGCAGACCAGCACCTTTAGCCAGATCAGGTGGCGTAGCGCCACCGCATAACCCAAGGTCCAAGACAGCAAGGGGATAGTATCCAAGTCTGTCTGACTCACAGACAGGCTCAAGGCCCTGTACCAACTGGTCGGCCAGAGCTACCTCGTACGGAGAAGCCTCCTGTGCTTTTAGCCCCTGGAGTAGCATATTTGCCTACTCAGTAAGTGTCTGAGGCATCATAAAAAACCCCAGCCATGCTGGACATACCTCTCCCACTGTGTATAGGTAGTGAGTGTCCCAGAGGACAGGAGCCCCTTCCACTGGAATTGTGGTAACTTGTTAAGTCTGGACACAGGGGGGTCCACTATCGGGGGAGAGGTCCATCCTTTCAGGAACTCTCCTCAAGGGGTATTGGACCGCCCAAAAATAAATTAAAAACATCTTTGGGGCTGAAAGAAGAAAAAACTTCAGTGGGTTTTCCCCACTCCTTGTACAAGAGCTTATCAATATAAGACACACAAGGAAACACCTTAGCAGTGTGGGCTGGCTTTAGGAAACCCAAAGGGGACAGCTGTCTCTGCTGCTTCTGCAGAATTCTCTATTTGCAGTAAACAGGTCAGATACCGAAGCCTTCTTGCGTGCTGACCTGGACTTCATTCTCACTGTCCGATCGGTCACGGTCTGAAGTCTCTGATGCATCAGAATCCGGGCCATGAGCCATAGCTGGGCCTGGTTCTGCATCAGAATTATCCCCGAAAGATTGCAGGGGACGGGGGCGTTTACTACCCCCCGTGTTTCCGTGTGCCGCTTTTATCCTGGCAACAGACCTAGCGTCCACAGATACATCAGGGGCACCAGCTGCCAAATCAGGTGTTTCAGGGGAAAAAAAACATCTGCTTCAGACGCCCTGCTGACCCACGCGCAGATACCCACAGGGCTCCAGGCAAGGTATCAAGAGGCCACCCTCCTAGCCGATACAGAGATGCAGGGTCTCCCAGAGGACTCACCACCCTTGGAACGGTACCGCTATGCTGCTGTGTGCTGCGCCTGTGATGCATCGCTGCTGTGTCAGTCTGATTCTTTATCAGCGCTTGCTTGTGAATTTTTGCCAGTGCAAATGCACCCTAGAGGCCGGAGACTATCGCAAAATGGCCGCCAAGCGGCTGTATGGAAACACTGTGGGCTCTAAGAAAATGGCTGCCGAGCCGAATATAGAGGCAAAAGCGGCCATGGACCACAAAAAGATGGCCGAGTGGCGATATGTACATACAGCGTGAATCCTAGGAAACATGGCCGCCTGAACAGTCGATAGAGGCCAAAGCGGGTGTGAACCACAAGAAAATGGCGTTGAGCGGTGATATACACATATAGGCGTGAAACCACAAGAAAATGGCCACCGGACAGTCACTAGAGGCCGAAACAGGCATGGACCACCGCAAAATGGCCGCCAACAGCATGGAGGGAGAAAAGCACATACAGGTAAGCAGAAAATTAAAATTTTTAAATGACAGCTACAGCCAGCCCTGTTCCAGATGGAACCCCTTAGGTGACCCCCCGCACCCAGCAACCTTAGCTCAAAGCTCAGAGAGGAGGGAAGGCAGGGAGAGAGGAAAGAAAGGGGCCACAACCACTTACTTGATCTCTCCAGGAATGTCCAGCCAAGTCACCTTGCTGAAGCAGGGGAGCTACTTACCCTTCCTGCGTGTATCCTGCTGGAAGACATTCCACAACAGATCATCATCCGCGCACGGCAGGTGACTGCCGGCCAGGCATGCTGTGATTGAACCCTAGGGAACGATCATATGCATGCCCTGGAACGCGACGCTCACCAGACAGGCTGCTGCGACTCGGCCGTAAGGTCAGCCGAAGCTGAGCGGTCCAATGCAAGCCTTGGAGCGTAGGCTCACCAGCCACCCATAGAGCGACGGGTATGTTGTGGAAAACCCAGCGCGTAGCTAGGGTCGGCACACGCTCGATGGCCGAAACTGGGGGGACTCCAAGGATCGAGGATCCAGCCTGTTACCCAGTCGGCAGTTGATCGAAGACCGCAGGAAACAAAAAAAATTTAAAATAATATCTTTTTTCCCCCGGACCGATGGGCCCGAAGGGAGCCATGTCCTACTCCTTGCTAGACAGAAAAAAAATTATCTGCGAGGTGCAGAGAGAGGGATTATACCCAGAGGGTCCGCCCCCCTGGGCGGTGCTGTAGAAGGTGTGATGCAACACTTTTTAAAAAAATTCTGCCTAGTCACTCCTAATTAATGGATAATACCCACTATGTCAATAGAGAAGCTGTGTCGGTCCATGAACGAAAGAGTAAGTGCGCTTGTAAGACCGCTGCGCAAATACGGTGTGACAAAAAAATGTATAATGTTCAAGGGTTCTAAGTAATTTTCTAGCAAAAAAAATAGTTTTTAACTTGTAAACACTGAGTCTTAAAAACAGGCCCGGTGTTAAAGTGGATTCAGATAACAAGATATGCAACTGGAACCAATGTCCAAATGCAGATATCCGTGAAGCAAGTGCATATCAGAAAGGTGTGGCTCATGTGATTAATGCTGAAAGCATTAATATATTATGATATGTTTTGATATGTGTGAATTATTTCTGTAAACAATAAATATGTTTTTATGAAAATATATATTTTTTGTGATGCGACTCACAAAGTCGGCAGCGGTGGAGGCGATCGGGCCCTTCCTGTGACTGGGTATGGTGACGAGTCAAGGGAAGATGGCCCCCACCCGTCTCCATACCATAGCAGGGCGGAAGCGACGTCAAAATATCACTTCCGCCCATAGCTCTTAAAGGGCCTTTTTTTTTCTTTCAAATTACAATTTTTTTTTTTTTTTTATTGCATTTTAGTGTACATATGAGATCTGGGGTCTTTTTGACCCCAGATCTCATATTTAAGAGGACCTGTCATGCTTTTTTATATTACAAGGGATGTTTACATTCCTTGTAATAGGAATAAAGGTGACACAATTTTTTTTTTTAAAAGAACAGTGTAAAAAATAAAAAGGTAAAATAAATAAGAAAAAAACTTGCCGAACTCGCGTGCAGAAGCGAACGCATACGTGAGCAGCACCCACATATGAAAACTGTGTTCAAACCACACATGTGAGGTAACGCCGCGATCGGTAGAGCGAGAGAAATAGTTCTAGCCCTAGATCTCCTCTGTAACTCAAAACATGCAACCTGTAGAATTTTTTAAACGTCGCCTATAGAGATTTTTAAGGGTAAACGTTTGTCGCCATCCCACGAGCGGGCGCAATTTTGAAGCGTGACATGTTGGGTATTTTAATTTAAAAAAGTGTATTTTTTCCCAAAAAAGTACGCTTGTAAGACCGCTGCGCAAATACTGTGAGACAAAGTATTGCAACGACCACCATTTTGTTCTCTAGGGTGTTAGAATAAAAAAAAATTATAAATGTTTGAGGGTTCGAAGTAATTTTCTAGCAAAAAAAATTGTTTTTAACTTGTAAACAACAAATCTCAGAAAGAGGCTCGGTCCTTAACCACTTGCCGACCGCCGCACGCCAATGTATGTCAGCAGAATGGCACGGGCAGGCAGATGGGCGTACAGGTACGTCCCTTTAAATTTGCCGCCCAGAGGGCGCACGTGAGTGCGGCCGCGGGTCCCGGGAACTCAATGTTGCCGGGCAGCCCGCAATTGCGGTTGGCAAGAGCAGAACAGGGAATGCCTTTGTAAACAAGGCATTCCCCTATTCTGCCTAGTGACACTGTCACTGATGACTGTTCCCCGTGATCGAGAACGGTCATCAGTGACGTGTCACGTGTAGCCATGCCCCCTAACAGTAAGAATCACTCCCTAGGAAACACTTAACCCCTGCAGCGCCACCTAGTGGTTAACCCTTTCACTGCCAGTGTCATTTTTACAGTAATCAGTGCATTTTTATAGCACTGATCGCTGTAAAAATGACAATGGTCCCAAAATGGTGTCAAAAGTGTCCGCCATAATGTCGCAGTCACAATAAAAATCGCTGATCGCCGCCATAACTATTAAAAAAAAAATTATTAATAAAAATGCCATAAAACAGTCCCCTATTTTGTACTTTTGCACAAACCAGTCAATAAACGCTTATTGCGATTTTTTTTACCAAATATATGTAGAAGAGTACATAGCGGACTAAACTGTGGAAATTTTTATTTTTTTTAATATATTTTTGGGGGATATTTATTATAGCAAAAAATAATGAATTTTTTTCAAAATTGTCGCTCTTTTTTTGTTTATAGCGCAAAAAATAAAAACCGCAGAGGTGATCAAATACCACCAAAAGAAAGCTCTATTTGTGGGAAAAAAAGGACGTGAATTTTGTTTGGGACCCACGTCGCACGACCGCGCAATTGTCAGTTAAAGCGACGCAGTACCGAATCGCAAAAAGTGGCCTGGTCCGGGGCTGAAGCGGTTAAAGCGGAGTTCCGCCGAAAAAAATAATAATTAAGAGTCACCAAGTACAAATACTGCAGCTGCTGACTTTTAATATTAGGACACTTACCTGTCCTGGGCGCCCACGATGTCAGCACCCAAAGCCGATCTGTTCCTCGGCTCTCAGGTGCTGCCGCCGCCATCTGCGGCTTCACTTCCTTGTTCCCTACTGCGCATGCGCGAGTCGCGCTGCGCTATCCCACTTGTCCCTGCTGTCTTCTGGGACCTGTGTGTCTCCCAAAAGACAGCGGGGGGGACGAAGTAGGTGCCAGACGTGGCGTAGGTCACCGCAGTGATCTTTGCCCGGAAGTAGGAGCAAATACCTGTATTACACAGGTATCTGCTCCCTCCTCCCCCCTGAAAGGTGCCAAATGTGACACCAGAGGGGGGGTGGATTCCGAAAAGCGGAAGTTCCATTTTTGGTTGGAACTCCGCTTTAAGTGGTTAAATGACAATTGCGGGGTAATGCTACACTATACCCAAACAAAATTGTTATCATTTTGTTCCCACAAATAGAGCTTTCTTTTGGTGGTATTTGATCACCTCTGGGGTTTTAATTTTTATGTTATAAAATTTTGTAAATAAGTACATTTAGTCCTTCACTTATGGGCACTGATAAGGCGGGGTACTGACATGCAACACTGATGGGCACTGATATGCAGCAAAAATGGGCACTGATATGCGGCACAGATGGGCACTCATAGGCGGCACAGATGGGCATCACTGATAAGGAGGCACTGGCAGGCATTAGTGATGGGCACTGATTGGCACCATTACTGGGCACAGATTGGTATCCCTGGTGGCCATGGGTGGCATACTTGGTGGTTATCAGTGGTGGCAATCCCTGGTGGTCCTGGGTGGGCATCCTCGGGGGGGCTGTGCTAATAATCAATCAGCACAGACCCCCCCCCCCCGTCAGGAGAGCAGCCGATCGGCTCTCCTCTACTTGCGTCTGTCAGACGCGAGTGAGGCAAAGTCGATACACGGCTCTTCCTGTTTACATCGTGATCAGCTGTGATTGGACACAGCTGATCACGTGTAGTAAAAAGTCTCCGTCAGAGACTCTTTACCTAGATCGGAGTTGCGGTGTGTCAGACTGACATGCTGCAGCAACGATTGCCACAATGCGCGCCCCCGGGGGAGTGCGGCAGCTTGTTATCCTGATAGTGTCATATGACATCCGGTCAGGATAACAGATCATCAAACTGGGGAAATGTGAGTTTGAACAAGCCCAGATCCAGTTCTTAGGATACATTATTTCTCCATAAGGAGTGAGCATGGATCCCAAGAAGATCAAAGCAGTGGTAGATTGGACTGCCCCTAGAAATGTTAAGGAAATACAACGATTTCTTGGATTTGTCAACTTAAAAGAAAATTTATAAGAAACTTCTCTAAGGTGATAGCATCAATTACACAGGTGAGAAAGGGATGCCCTTTGTGTTGTCACCTGAGGCAGACCTGCCTTCAGTGAGCCTAAATGGTAACTCCATTTTTGTGTAAACAAAAATATCAAATAAAAATAAACATAACATAGCATATACAATTACGACACGAGTCATATTGTTATTAAAAATTACCTTTCCTTTTCACTCTGCAGCTCTGTAATTTTCTGTGACATGCAATATGGCTACCTGGAGGTGTTCTGTACACAGAATATGTACAGAACGCCCCCCAAATATGTAATTCCCTGCTTTGTGTGATTGGATCACTGATTTCTCAAGAAGTCTGCACTAAGATTAGGGATGAGCCGAACCCCCCCCCCCCCCCCCCCGTTCGGTTCGCACCAGAACCTTCTTTAGAACCGAACTTTAGAACCCTATTAAATACAATGGACGCGGACGTTCGAAATCTAAAGTGCTAATTATAACGCCTAATATGCATGTTATTGTCCTAAAAGGGGTTTGGGGACCCGGGTCCTGCTTGAGGCGACATGTATCAATGTAAAAATAATCTTTTAAAACGGTCGTTTTTCGGGAGCAGTGATTTTAATGATGCATAAAGCGAAAAAAAAAAGTGAAATATTCCTTTAAATATCGTACCTGGGGGGTGTCTAAAGTATGCCTGTGAAGTGCCACGTGTTTACCGTGTTTAGAACTGTCCCTGCACAAAATGACATTTCTAAAGGAAAAAAAGTCATTTAAAACTGCTTGCGGCTGTAATGTAATGTCTGGTCCCGGCAATATGGATGAAAATCATTGAGAAAAATAGATGGCTACACCATCATCCCCACCCTACCCCAGCCCATTACCAGCCCCTTTGGGTCTTGTATGGATATTAACGGGAACCCTGCACCCAAAATAAAAAAAGGCCCTATATACTCTGAACAGCAGTATACAGGCGGTGCAAAAAAGACAGGGACTGTAGGTTTGTTCTTAAGTACAATCTGTTTGTAATTTGGAACAGGTACATTTTTTAAGTGTAGCTCCAGCCAAAAAATCTATTTTTAAGCTTTTTGGAGAACATAGGGAAGGGTTATCACCCCTGTAACATTTGTTTTGCTGTCTGTGCCCCTGTTCAGAACATTTCACCTCACTTTTCATCCCAATGACAAATGTTTTTGGAAAATTTGTTTTTTTTATTGAAACAAGGATTGGTGATAAAGCATCAGTGGAGAGGAGACACCTTTTTCACATATTAACTCTTACAGGAGAGAATTTGCCTTCCTAAGGGTAGATTTCCTCTCACTTCCTGTTGCCTCCTTCCGTTTGCAAGTAGGAGTGGTTTGTAAGTTGGATGTTTGAAAGTAGGGGCCTGCCATATATAGTCTGCAGAAATTTGCCCCTTAGGTGTTGGTGTTGCCACAACACTGTACGCCCTCACAGTTACTCTTGGTGGGCGCTGGAACGCCCTGCTCTCAACTATTATATCAGGAATTGTATTTACATGCCACTGTTGTACAGTGGTAGGAAAAATTGGGCCTTTGGTGGTGGTGCTGGTGCCACAACACTGTAAGCCCTCACAGTTACTCTTGGTGGGTGCAGGAATGGGCCCTGCTGTGAATTATTAGATCAAGAATTGTAATTGCATGCCCCTGTTGAACAGGGGCTGAAAAATTGGGCCTTAGGCACTGGTGCTGGTGCCACAACACTGCAACCCCTCACAGATACTGTACTTAGAGCGCAGCAATGAGCCCTGTTGCAAAGTATTGCATCAAAAATGTAGGCTTTAGGTGAATGCTATGCAAAGCACACAGTAGTACACTAAGTGAAACACTGACTGTCTGCAGCTAGCACAATCACCGGCCTGCCTGTCACAGTATAGAGAATAACTGTATCCAGGTAAGCTTTAGGTGAATGCTATGCAAAGCACACAGTAGTACACTAAGGCCCCTTTCACACGATCCGTGTCCGTGTGCGGGCTCCGCTTTGCTCAGCGGGGATCGCTCCGTCGATCCCCGCTGAGCAGGCAGATGACAGGTCTGTCTCCGCACACTGTGCAGGGACCGACCTGTCAGAGCGCCGCTCTCCCCTATGGGGGATCGGATGACGACAGACCGTAGAGTCGGTTGTCATCTGATCCGATCCGCAGACGGATGGAAAAGTAGGGTTTTCCTCCGTCACACTTTAGCGGATCGGAGCGGGTCGGATGTCAGCAGACATGTCACCGCTGACATCCGTGGCTCCATAGGGGTACATGGAGCATCCGTTCAGGTCCGCCTAAAAAACTGACAGGCAGACCTGAACGGTCCGTCCGTGTGAAAGAGCCCTAAGTGAAACACTGACTGTCTGCAGCTAGCACAATCACCGGCCTGCCTGTCACAGTATAGAGAATAACTGTATCCAGGTGAGTTTTAGGTGATCGCTATGCAAAGCACACAGTAGTACACTAAGTGAAACACTGACTGTCTGCAGCTAGCACAATCACCGGCCTGCCTGTCACAGTATAGAGAATAACTGTATCCAGGTGAGCTTTAGGTGATCGCTATGCAAAAGGACACAGTAGTACACTAAGGCCCCTTTCACACTGGGGCGGTTTGCAGGCGCTATTGTGCTAAAAATAGCACCTGCAAACCGAGCCTAAACAGCGGCTGCTGTCTCTCCAATGTGAAAGCCCGAGGGCTTTCACACTGGAGCGGTGCGCTAACAGGACGTGAAAAAAAGTCCTGCTAGCCGCATCTTTGGAGCGGTGTGTTTACCGCTCCTACACCGCTCCTTCCCATTGAAAGCAATGGGAAACCGCAGTAATACCACTGGCAATGCGCCTCTACAGAGGCGCATTGCCGGCAGTATTAACCCTTTTTCGTCCGCTAACGGCTAACTTTCGGCCGCTAACGCTAACTCCTTCTATAGGAGAGGACTAGGCAGAACATGTTAGATATTTATTACATGTTACTTTAACAGAGTTGAACAGCCCGCCCAGAGGGCGGTCCCTCCGTACATAACCCTCCACCCTGCAGCAGCAGCCTCAGTTCGTAACAAAGCAGTACAAACTAAAAAGGAGGGGTGAGTGCTGTGTCCGTCCATGGACGACAGAGAAAAGGATTTTACGGTGAGTACAAAAAATCCTATATTCTCTTTTCGTCCATGGACGGACACAGCTCCTTAATTCTTGACAGTTGGGACGTCCTAAAGCAGTGTCAAAAAATGAGGGGTGGGCACAGCAAACAAAAAACATTTTCACCCCAAACAAGCAGAGCTCCTCAATGGAGGAGTTGCAACCTCAAACAGCCGCCCGCAAAACTTTGCGGCCGAAGCTAGCATCCGAAGATGTACTCACATCAACCTTGTAAAATTTTAAAAAAGTGAGAATGGACGACCAGGTCGCCATCTTACACACTTGTGATACAGACGCTTGATGTCGGAAGCCCAAGAGGCACCAAAAGCCCTGGTTGAATGCGCCGTAACGGGAAGAGAGGCGACCGCCCATTTAAGGGCATAGGCCTGGATGACGGTCCGCTGATCCACCGAAAAATGGTGGCCGACGAGACTGCCAGGCCCTTCTGCAGACCAGACACCTACAGAAATAGTGAGTCAGACCTCCGGAACGTACCAAGGCACTTACCAAGCCGAAAGACTGTAGCGCAACCTCCTTGGAAAGCGATGGCCGAGGACACAAGGATAGAAACACCATGTCCTCATTCAGGTGAAAGACCGAAAATCACCTTCGGAAGAAAAGAAGGCTGCGGGCGTAGCACCGCTTAGTCCTATGAAAGACCAAATATGGGGACTTGCGAGACAAGGCCGCCAATTCAGAATCCTCCTGATGGATGTGATGGCTACCAGGAAGGCCACCTTCTGAGAGAGCGTCAAAAGAGGAATTTCCCTGATGTTCCCAAAGGTAGGTTTTTGAAGCGCAGAGAGCACCAGAATCAAATCCCAAGGAGGTAATGGTGGTCGCACCAGAGGAGCCACATGCCGGACCCCTTGCACAAACGTACTTACCAGTGAATGAGCCGCCAGGGGTCACTGAAAGAAAACAGCCAAAGCTGGTGCTTAAGGCAAGTTTTTGATCTACTCCGTGCTGTAAAAACAGCAGGATCCTGGAAACCAAGGAAGTCCGTGGACGCCAGTCCATCTCATCACACATAGAGACGTAGGCCCCCCCCATGTGCGAAGCTAGAACTTCTTAAAAGAAGATTTCCGTGCCCTCAAGATGGTTGAAATGACCGAATCCGACAGGCGCTAGGTCCCTTAGTGCCTGGCTTTTAATAGCCATGCCGCTAAAGCCAGCGACTGTAAAGCAGGATGAAGAATGGGACCAGGCGAGAGAAGGTCCCCCCCCATTGGCAGTCGCCAGGCACAGCCGCCACCAACCGCACGAGGTCGGCGTACCAGGGACGCTTGGGCCAATTAGAATCACCGGAATTCCCTCGGTCTCTAATCTGTGAAGTAGACAAGGAAGCAACTTCAGTGGTTGGAAGGCATAAATTAGCCGATACTGACCCCATGGGGCCACCAACGCATCTGACACGTCTGCCCAGGGATCTCTGGACCTGGCCACGAACTTCAACACTTCCGATCGAGTCGAGAGACCAGGAGAACCACGTTTGGCGTGCCCCCTCTCAGACAAAGGAGTTAAAAAAAACTCCAGATGTAACGACCATGCCCCCTGGTCCAGCATCTGGCGATGCAATAGTCCGCCTGCCAGTGTCCCACGTCGGAATGTAAACTGCCGACAGGGCCGGCACGTTCCTGTCCGCCCACCGTAGGATGTGAGCGACCTCCGACGCTGCAGCCGAGCTTCTTGTTTCTTCTTGGTTGACGTATGCCACAGCCGTGGCGTTGTCTGACTGGATCCTGACTGGACACCCTCTTAGCCTCTGAGACCACCTGGAAAGGCACATCCTGATCGTCCGGAGTTCCAGAACATTTATTTATATACACTTACACATTTTCCAACCACCTTTAGAATTAAGATGTTTAACACTTCCCACACCATTCCTACTTAGGTCATTACTGTCCATTGAAGTAATTTGGGTTCACTATTAATTACTATCTACTAATATATTATTCTTATAATCTTATACATACTCAATATTTTGTTCCCAGATATCCCCACTTCATGAGATACACACAATTCTTGCTACATGGAGACCTTTGATACAATTTGCACTTCCTGACTTTGCCCGCAGCCGCAACCCCACTATATGCCGCCTCAGCTCCCATGGAGGGGTCATGCTCCCGGCCCACCCTGTGCC
This sequence comes from Rana muscosa, assembly GCA_029206835.1. Classification (NCBI taxonomy): domain Eukaryota; kingdom Metazoa; phylum Chordata; class Amphibia; order Anura; family Ranidae; genus Rana; species Rana muscosa. The sequence continues at coordinate 213,144,812 of CM055120.1, read as the reverse complement.
AGCTGCCGAGCACTGCACTCGCTGTCCGTAATGGTGAGTGTGGTTGGTTAACCACCTATACACACACGAATATTTAATTTCCTTGATACCCCATAGTATGGTTCATTAAAACTCTATATCAGGGATATGCAATTAGCGGACCTCCAGCTGTTGCCAAACTACAAGTCCCATGAGGCATAGCGAGACTCTGACAGCAGAAAGCATGACACCCAGAGGCAGAGGCATGATGGGACTTGTAGTTTTGCAACAGCTGGAGGTCCGCTAATTGCATATCCCTGCTCTATATATATTCCTTAGGAATACTTGTCGCATCTGCTCCTGATGAGTGGACACTTCCACAAAATGCGTCGAGCCTTGCCTGATGCTACAACCACATCTTATACGGAACCATACTCATTTACTACTATTTACTATATTCAATGATGCTATTTATATGTTCTCAAGCAGGTGTATCCATATCATGTGGGTGCATGGGTCGGTGCCAGACATGCTGCCGCTGGCATTCATTATGCCAAATCTCTCTAGATATTTACTACCTATTCAATTATGTGCTGCTATATATGTACCGTTTTTTATCATGTTCATGTTTTGTACACAGCTCTTGTATATAGATGAAATATACTTTTAATGTCTTCTGATCAATCATTATCAATAAATAACAAACATTTTGTACTCTAATCTACCTCCACTATTCAATTGCTTCATTCAAAGTCCCAACTTCCTTCTAGGTATAACCGATATCGGGATGGAGGCACTTAATTGTGCTTCATTCAAAGTCCCAAAACTCCCCCCTCCCAATGTTCCAGAACATTGATCGGTAGTTGGGATTCGCTCGGAATCCAGCGGCCATGGGCCGCCTGAACCCCCAGACTCCCCCCTCCAACCGGTCAGACAGGCTTCCGTCGTGATCACAGTCCATGAAAAGGGAGGAACGACTTCCCGGACCAAAGAGCCGGGAATCTCAGTCAACTCAGAGAGGACCGGACAAGATGACTTATCTGAATCTGATGATCCAGAGACAACGGAGATCTTTAGAGAATCTCCGTCTGCAAGACCCGAGTGTGGAAATGGGCATATGGTACTGCCTCGAAGAGGCTACCAGGAGGCCCAGGACTCGCATACAAAACCGGCGAGACGACCATTTGCGGGATGTCAACAACCTCACCGCAGATTGGAGTGTCTGCAACTTCTCCAAGGGAAGAAAGACTGGCCCCTGAGAAGTCTAGAATCAACCCAGGTACTCTAAGCTCTGGGTCGGTACTAACACCGTCTTCTGAATGTTCAGTATCCACCAAACTCTCGAAGGGTCTGACTGGCTATAGACACTTCCTCTAATTCTGAGCTTGAAGCAGCTCTCAGAAAAAGGTTGTCCAAATAGCCTACGGTGGCAATGCCACGCTGTCTCAGCAAAGCTAGAATCGGGGCAAGCACCTAGGAGAAAACTCCTGGTGCCGAAGCTAGGCCAAAGGGAAGAGCCACAATTCATAGTGGTCTTTGCCTACCGCAAAGCGCAGGAACCCCTGACGCCTGACGCATATGGGGACATGCAAGTATGCGTCCCTGATATTTAAGGACGCAGGAAGTCCCCCGGATGGAGCGCAGCCCTCACCGAACGAATCGAGTCCATCCGGAACTTTTTGAATCCAGACAAAGACATTGAGGGCCCTGAGGTCAAAGATTGGAAGGACTCCGTCCCTCTTTGGGACCACAAACAGATTAGAGTAGAAACCCTGAAACCTGTCCTGCAATGGTACGGGTATGATCACCCCGCATGGCAGCCCAACGAGCCAGAAGGAGAGGCAGTTTGCGAGGGAAAAAATCTGTTTGGTGAACAAGAAAGGAACTCTATCTTGTACCCTGAGGTGACCACCTCGCAGACCCACTGGTCGGAGAGCAGGGAGGTCCACTGAGCTGCAACCTGTGAAGCCGTCCCCCCACCCTGGAGTCGGGTGGGGGCTTCCTGTGGTAGCAGGCTTGTTTGCTGGCTTGGTGGACCTGCGTATCCAGGGACACTTCCGTCCCCCAGGAAGACTTATTCCGCTTGGGAGGGTCTCCCCGACTGACAAAAACACCTCTCTCAGTGTGGGAAAGGAGGGCCCTGGCTTATGGCATGGCTCCTTCCCTGCAGTGGATTTGAGGGAGAAGCGTGCTCCTACCCCCAGGGACATCCTACACAATGTCGTCCAGTGAGGCACCAAAAGGCCTCCCACCTTAGAAAGGCAAAACTGCCAGAGTTTTCCTAGAAGCTTAGTCAGCAGACCAGCATTTTAACCATATTTGGCGGCGCTATACCACCGCAGATGCGGAGGTCCTGGAGTCACGGGGACTGCACCCAGATGTACACGAGTCCCTGTACCAACTTGCTCGGCCAGAGACACGCAATCAGGAGGAAACCGAAGCTCCTCCCCAGTCCAGTGCAATTATAATAATACATACACACACTGTGTATGTATTTGTTAGTGTATATGTTGTTACTGTGGTGCAGAGGCGCGCATGTCCTTGGAGTGTGGGAGGAAACCGGAGTACCCGGAGGAAACCCACGCAGACACAGGGAGAACATGCAAACTCCAGGCAAATGGTGTCAGGGTCCGGGTTCAACCAGTGACCCTCTTGCTGCCAGGTGAGGGAGTTAACCACTACACCACTGTGCTGCCCTCCAGCATGGGGAACACGGAGCGGCTCACCGCTTCAGACCTCCCATCAGTAGCCGTTCCCCTTCTTTAACTATGAACTAGTCAAAGAGATCAACATAAGGAAAACCTTAAACATAGCAGGCCGGTTTGTGGGACCCAAAAAAAGGACAGACTCTGCTGTGGAAGTCCCAGCTGTATCTTCCAGCTTGAGAGAGTGTCCCTCAAAGCAGTGATGCTGTCTTGAGCTGGCCCGAACGAGGGGTCCTCCACACAGGGAAGGTCCTGGTCCGCCTCTTCTGACATATCAGAACCAGGGACCTGCGCCGCAGCCAGGCCCGAGTCTGAGTCAGAACAATTTTCCAGGCGATGGCGGGGGTAGGGAGCGCTTAGCACCCACTTACGCTTGCACGCCTCTTCCACCTTGGCAACAATGACTCCAGGACTGCCTACACAGTGCCCATGGGAACCACAGATGCAGGGGCACCGGATGCTGCCTCTGGAATGTCTTAGGGAAAAACGCCAGCCTCTGGCTCCAGATCACCCACTGACAACCCTTAGGGACCTAGTCAGAGACCTGACACCTAATTTTTGTCCACCCTCCTTGCTGCACTGACCGAGGGGGGGATACCCAGGGGACTCACCGCCAGCCAGGGACTGTCCAGCACCGCTGCCCGCTCTCCATCCTCACACCGCGTGTGACTGAGAAACTGTGTGGGGTGAATAGCACTGTTCGCGCCGTTCAGGAAGCCAGTCAGCACTAGAGGCCAAAACCCCCTCCAAAATGGCCGCCGGGTACCTCAGAGAAAGTGCGCGGACCACAAGAAAATGGCCGCCCGCCTGCAGCATGGCGCGGCCACGGCAAAATGGCCATCAATGGAAAATTCAATGCAATGCATAGACCCCAGAAAAATGGCGCCAGCGCTTCAAAAATTGGCGCCCAGCAAGCGAGGTGGACGAGAAGGCCAGCAGCGGAGGCTCCCAAAAAAATACCACCCCCCACACAGAGAGCGGGCCTGGACACCCCCACGACCCCCCCCCCGGAACTGGAGCCCCCCTAAAAGGTATTCCCTGGTCGCAGCAGCCCCGCTAGGGGAGGAGGAAAAAGGGTGACAGAGGGAGAGAGGGGAAGGCAGGAGAACCTAACGACCCCCTTAGGAATGCCCAGCTGTTCCATCCCACCGAAGCAGGAGGAACTGTACTTACCCATCCCTGCGAGGACCTTCTGGTGCGTTCCTGACAGACCTACAACCGAGCAGTACGGAGTAGCTGTCGGCCTGGTCCACTGTGACTGAGACAGCAAGCCGCTCGGTCATATGTGAACCCTGGAGCATAGCTCACCGGCCACCCCTGGAGCCCTGGGGAATGTCGTGGCCGACCCCGCATGTAGCTAAGAATTAAGGAGCTGTGTCCGTCCATGGACGAAAAGAGAAACAGCTTTATTCAGCAAAACTTCAAAACAAACAGAAGAAATTACAGGCTTGGCTTGTCTTGCAATATAGGTGTACATATGGGGAGAAAAAAAAACGTTAGACTTATCGGTAACGGTATTTCCAGGAACCTTCCAGGACAGCTACTTGAGAGATGATTGGCTCCGCTCTCTGCAGGAAACACAAATCAGACACACTTTAAAAGGCCCCTCCCTTTCCTCTGTCCCTCAGTTGTATGAAGATCAAGAAAACCTCCACCCAAAGTGAACTCAGAAGAGGAAAATTAGAAAAAAAATAACACCACCACCAGGTTACATTAATGGGCCCAGTGAATAAAGAATTGGGTGGGAAAATAGACGCTGTCCTGGAAGGTTCCTGGAAATACCGTTACCGGTAAGTCTAACAGGGGTTTTCCCCCCTCACCTTCCAGGACAGCTACTTGAGAGGATAAGCAAGATTCTATACCTTAGGGAGGGACGACAGCCTGAAGTACTTTCCTTCCAAAGGAGAGGTCCTGGCTGGAGAGCATCTGGACCCTATAATGCTTGATGAATGCATGAAAGGAGGACCAGACTTTAGAAATATCATCCCATGATGCAACCGCTCTTTCTGCCCAAGATGCAGCTAGAGACCTAGTAGAGTGAGCCTTAACCTTGGAAGGAGGGGACTGCCCTGAAGATCTATAAGCTTCACAAATAGCTTCTCTAATCCATCTGGCGATGGAACCCTTGCAAGCCCCGGAACCCTTCTTGGGACCACTAAAAGAAACCAGTAATTGGGAAGTTTTCCTAAACTCACTAGATACTTCTAAATAATGCAGAAGGCATCTTCTCACATCTAAGAGACTAAATATTTCCTCCTCTGCATTCCCAGGGGAGGAACAAAAGCTAGGAAGAACAACCTCTTGGGATCTATGGAACTCAGACGACACTTTGGGTAAATACAATGGGTCAGGCCTGATTACTATCCTGTCATTTAAAATTCTAAAGAAAGGGTCCTTACACAAGAGTTTTTCTAAATCGGAAACTCTTCTCCCAGAAGTAATGGCTAAAAGAAAGGTCACCTTCAAAGTTATTAATTTCAAGGAGGCCTCCTGAAGTGGTTCAAAAGGGGCTCTGGAAGAGTATTCAACACCAATGACAGGTCCCAGGGGGGAACCTGCCCAACGACTCTTGGTGTCTGTCTAGTCCTGGCTGAAAGGAATCTTTTAATCAAATGGTTCTTCCGCTAGTCTATTTACGGCTGTGCAAAAAATCAATTTGATTTAAAAAGCCTTTCTCACCAGAAAAACATGGGAATAAAACCCTTGGAACTTTTGATCCTCCGGAACAGGGGAAACAACCCCTTCTGATTCCAAAAGGGAGACCAGGTTTAACATGCCCTGTCGTTTCTCCTGGTCTCTCGGCAGCCGAGTGAGAAAAAATCTCTGGGGAGGGGGGAGATTGAACTCTAATCTGTAACCTTCTTTTATGATCTTGAGAATAAAGGCATGTTACCTCCGCCCATTCTTTGATGAAATGGGACAGCCTTCCCCCTACCCCTGACCTGGCATCACCGAGTGCTTTTGGTCGGGGCTGAAGGAGCAAAGAGTGCCCCTTTAACTTTGTCCTTGCTAAATTACCATTTTTTCTTGGCCTGCTGCCCACCTGTCTTGAAGTTAGCTTTGTTCCGAAAGCTACAAAAGGGCTTCTTAATTTGAGGCTTAACCTTCCGAGACGGGAAACCTTTACCCTTTTCCGAAGAATGAGCTAGTACTTCCTCTAAAGCCGAACCAAACAATAGTTTGCCCTCAAAGGGAATACCACAGAGCTTATTCTTGGAGGTCAGATCCCCGTCCCAGGATTTCAACCAGATTGCACGTCTAGAGCAATTGATGAAAGCTGACGTCTTGGCCACTGACCTAACTGAGTCTGCCGCTGCGTCTGCTAAAAAAGCCAATGACTTGGCAATCAGGGGAAGGGTTTCTTTGATTTCTTCCACAGATGTGTCTGTGGAGAAAATATCATCTAGCCTGAGGACCCAGACATCTAGATTCCTGGCTATACATGTGGATGCCAGGGCTGGCCAAAGAGAGAAGGCTGAGGCTTCTCACGCTTTACGGAACAAAGCATCAGCTTTCCTATCCATCTTGTCCTTAAACACACCTGAGTCTTTAAATAAAAGATCAGATTTTTTTAGACACTTGAGACATAGGAGCATCCAGTCTAGGACACTTGAAAAACACTTCCTCAATGTCTGACTGAAAGGGAAATCTTCTCTTATGCTCTCTGGATTGAAACAACCTTCTCTCAGGTTCTTTCCATTCAGACAGGACCATGTCTTTAAGTGACTGGTGTACAGGAAAACACTTAGGCTTACGGCCCTGAAGACCCC
>CM055120.1:212508379-212533379 GCA_029206835.1 Rana muscosa | reverse complement strand
AAAATTTTATTCCTTTGGGAATTTTTTATTTTATTTTTGAGACCTTCAATCAACTGTCGGCTGGGCAACAGGTTGGGTACACTAGTATCCTCGTAGTCTTCCCTGTCCGACCATCGAGCATGCTGATCCTCACCTTGTGTGCGTGAGACTCAGTTCACGACATACCCCATGGCTCCAGGGGTGGCCGGGTTGCTTTCATGCTCCCGCGGTCCTCTCAAGATTGAACAGTACCTACTGTATCTTTCGCGGTTGACCGGGCCGACAGCTACGCAGTACGACTCTGTAATAGGTCTGTCTGAAACAAGCCAGTGGGTCCCTCTATTGGCACCAAGGGTGTTCTCCGAGGTGCTTTCGGGACGCGTAAGTAGTCTCTCCTGAAAAGAAGGTGAGTACATGCTGGCTGTGTTTCTGTGTGTGGGGGGTTCTCCCTGTCTCCCCCCAGTTATGCTGCTCTCTGCACCCTGCTGGTGCTGTGCTGTGTGGGGATGCCTGGGGGGGTCGTTCTGCCCTGGGAGGGCCGCTCCATGTCTGTTTAATATGCTGGAAAGTGTTCTGGAGGACTGTGTGTGGAGTTTTGCGTGTGCCATTGGCGCGGTATTCTAAATTTAAAAAGCGTGCCATCGGCGGCCATTTTGCCGCGGCTCAAGCACAGTGATACAAGTGCCCGGCGGCCATTTTCTTGTAGCCACGGCGCTTTTAGTTTCGTTTTCGGCCTCTAGCGGCGCTGCTGAACGGCGCGAAATACCTCTCTCTCCTCACAGATTCTTCACTCTCCTCAGGCCTCGCCCGCGCTACAGCGCGGCTCATACAGCGGAACCGAGCGCTCCCTAAGGGTGGTGAGTCCTCCGGGTATCCCCGCCTCAGCACAGCCAGTGGGTGGACTGTATTATTCACTGTAATAGTGAATAGGGTCTCAGAGGGTGGCAATATGGAGTCTGGTTCACCTGCTTCTCCCCTCTTCTCAGAGGCAACTGGCAGTGCTCCTGCACCTGCGGTCCCTATGGACCAGTTGTCGGCAGCCCTGGAATCATTCCTTGTCAAGCTGGAAGCGGTGTGCGAACGCACGGGGGCTGTAAAGCGCCCCCTCCCCACACAATCTCCACATGGGGAGTGCTCTGACTTGGATATGGGCCTAGCTACTGCTGCTGAGGACCCTAGTTCTGAGGATATTTATGTGTTTGGACAGGACCTTCCTTGTGAGGAAGACCCCTGTCTTGAACCACCTACTGACAGGGTGCTTGTAAGTGAACTCCTTGATGCTGTGAGGGACACTCTCAAGCTGAATGTTGAGGCTGAGGAACCTCAGGTGGAAACTATGACCCTTGGTTCTTTGAAAGCCGTGTCTTCAAAAAAGGTTTTTCCATATGTGCCTTTTTTTGATGCATATATTGACCAAGTCTGGGATAAGCCGCAGAAGGCTTTGACGGTCCTGCGGCGCATAGCCTTAAGGTACCCCTTTAAGGAGGACCTAGTTAAGAAGTGGGCTCATCCCCCCCAGTGGTCGCCCCCCCGGTCGCCCGTTTGAATAAGGCTACCATGCTCCCAATGGAAGGGACTCCTGCATTTAAGGATCCTGCTGACAGGAGGTCAGAAGTGGCGTGTAGAAATATGTTCACCTTATTAGGGGCCGCCTTACGCCCTATAGTGGTGGCGACACTTGTGTCTCAGACACTCACAGGCTGGGCACGGATATTGCACCAGACAGTGCAGGAGAGTAATCTCCCTCCTGAAACCATTGCCCTGGCTCACCAACTTGCGCAGGGTTTAGTCTTCGTGTGCGAAGCCACTGTGGATGCGACCCCTTTAATAACGGGGGCCTCCATTTCTGCTGTGGTGATGCGTCACCTTATCTGGCTGAAATGCTGGTCGGCTGATCTAGCTTCCAAAAAGCTCCTGGCTGACTTGCCCTTTTAAGGGCGGTAGACTGTTTGGGGCCGCCCTGGATGACATTATTAAACACGTCACAGGAGGTAAGAGCACCTTCCTTCCCCAGTCTATTAAGGGAAAGGAGCCCCAACGCAGGCCGGGCCCTTCCTTTCCGGCGAAGAAGACGTTTTTTCGTCAGTCAGATTCCACGGGTAAGCCCACCCAGACTGGAAAAAGTGCGACTGGGGGACAAAGACGTCCCTGGGTGCGTAAGCCTACCAAGCAAGCTTCCAAGTCCACCACTGCATGAAGTCTTGCCCCTGCCCGACTCTGGGGTGGGGGGACGTCTTTGCAGGTTCTCGGTGCGGTGGACCTCCCGGATCTCCGGCCGGTGGGTGTGCGAGGTGGTCACCTCTGGATACAGGTTAGAGTTCCGCTCGTGGCCCCCAGACAGGTTTTTTCCCTCGAACCTCCCTCTCCTTCCGGCCCACCGGGCGACCCTCTTGGGGGCCGTACAGGATTTGCTCGGGCGCGGAGTAATTGTGCCGGTTCCGTCACAAGAGGGGTTTTACTCAAACCTGTTTGTTGTCCTGAAAAAGGACGGTGTTCGGCCAATCCTGGACCTCAAGTCCCTGAATGCCTATGTGAGGGTACAAAAATTCACGATGAATCCATTCGCACGGTGATCGCGACACTCCACCAGGGGGATTTTTTGGCGTCCTTGGATATCAAGGACGCTTACTTGCACATCCCAATCTGCGCAAGCCACCGGAGGTTTCTGCGTTTTGCCATAGGCGAAGTCCACTATCAGTTCGTGGCCCTTCCCTTTGGCCTAGCATCGGCACCACGGGTTTTCACCAAGGTGCTGGCCCCGGTTCTAGCTTTGCTGAGACAGCGAGGAATTGTTATCGTGGGTTATCTAGACGATCTCCTTCTCAGAGCAGAAAATGGCTCAGAATTGGAGGAAAATGTGACGATGGTCAGTCAGACCCTCCGGGACTTCGGATGGGTTCTGAACACGCAGAAGTCGGCTCTAGTCCCGACTCAGCGTCTGGAGTATCTGGGTCTGCTCCTGGACATTTCGGCAGCGAGGGTGTTTCTACCCTCAGAAGTTACTGACACTTTAGTCGGCAGTGCGGGGTCTGACGTCCCGACAATGGTCGTCAATTCGCTTCTGCATGAGAGTCCTGGGACTAATGGTGGCCTCCTTTTTTGAGGCGGTTCCGTATGCCCAAGCACACACTCGGGCATTGCAGAAGAGAATTCTGTCAGTTTGGGACAAGTCCACATTGTCATTGGATCTTCAGATCCAGGTGAGTCACTCTGTCAAGGCGTCCCTGACGTGCTGGCTGAGATCCCCGGCTCTTCGGACCGGGAAGTCGTTCCTCCGAATCCACTGGACGGTGATCACAACGGACGCCAGCCTGACGGGCTGGGGAAGAGTGTGGGGAGTCCTGTCCGCTCAAGGGCTCTGGACTCCAGCCGAATCTCGTCTCCCAATCAACGTCCTGGAATTGCGGGCGATCAAGCTGTCTCGCCGCATGGTCGAAGAGGCTACAGGGGCGCTCTGTCAGAATCCAGTCGGACAACGCCACGGCCGTGGCGTATGTCAACCATCAGGGGGGCACTCGGAGCTCGGCTGCGGCGTCCGAGGTCGCCCACATCCTAAGATGGGCGGAAAGAAGCGTGCCGGCGCTGTCGGACGTTTACATTCCGGGCGTAGAAAACTGGCAGGCGGACTATCTGAGCCGCCAGTCCCTGGACCAGGGGGAGTGGTCCTTGCATCCGGAAGTGTTTCAGCTCCTTTGTCGACGATGGGGCACTCTGGATGTGGACCTGATGGCGTCTCGCCTCAATCGCAAGGTTTCGAGGTTTGTGGCCTGGTCCAGGGACCCCTGGGCGGATGCCTCGGACGTGTTAGTGGCCCCGTGGGGTCAGTATCGCCTGATGTATGTCTACCCTCCGCTGCAGTTGATTCCTCGTCTGCTGCGCAGGGTAGCGGCCGAGGGCATTCCGGTAATCCTCATTGCTCCGAACTGGCTTTGGCGTCATTGGTACGCCGACCTGGTACGTCTCGTCGCGGACGTACCTTGGCTCCTGCCCTTGAGGGAGGACCTTCTATCTCAAGGTCCTATCTTTCATCCTGCTTTACAGTCTCTGGCTTTAACGGCATGGCTATTGAGAGCCAGATGCTGAAAGACCGAGGCCTGTCAGATTCGGTAATTTCAACCATGCTTAGGGCACGGAAGTCTTCTTCTAGGAAGATCTATCACCGTACCTGGAGAGCTTACATCGCTATGTGCGAGGAACTGGACTGGCGTCCACGGACGTACTCTGTTCCCAGAATCCTGAGGTTCTTACAGCGTGGTGTTGCTCAAAGGCTGGCTTTGATCACTATTAAGGGTCAGATTTCGGCTTTGGCCGTTTTTCTTTCAAAGACCCCTAGCTGGTCATTCCTTGGTTAGCACTTTTGTGCAGGGAGTACGCCATGTGGTTCCACCTGCCAAGCCCCCGCTCCCTCCTTGGGATCTGAACTTGGTGCTCTCGGTTCTTCAGGAATCTCCTTTTGAGAATATAAGGGATATTCCTCTTTCAACTTTGTCTCAGAAGGTGGCTTTTTTAGTAGCTATCACTTCTGTTAGACGAGTGTCTGAGTTGGCGGCTCTGTCATGCAAGTTGCCTTACCTGGTCCTCCATAAGGATAAGGCGGTATTGCGACCGCCTTTTTTTCTTCCTAAGGTGATTTCGGCTTTTCACCTTAAGGACATTGTCCTTCTGTCCTTGTGCCCTCATCCATCGCATCCTAGAGAGGTTGCGCTTCACAATTTAGATGTGGTGCGTGCCTTACGGGTATACCTGGCGGCTACTGCTCCTATTCGGAAGTCTGACTCGCTGTTTGTATCTGTCTCTGGTCCGAAACAGTGTCGTCTGCTACCATTTCAAGGTGGATCAGGCAGACCGTTATACAGGCCTATGCCATTAGGGGACGGGAGCCTCCCTTCCCGGTCACGGCGCATTCCACCAGGGCAATCGGTGCTTCCTGGGTTTTCCGACATCAAGCGTCGGTTGCACAAGTGTGCAAGGTGGCGACCTGGTCGTCCGTTCATACCTTTTCAAAGTTCTACAAGGTTGATGTGGCTGCATCTTCGGATGTTTCCTTCGGCCGCAAAGTGTTGCAGGCCGCTGTCTAATGTTGCAACTCCTCCGTTGAGGAGCTCTGCTGGTTTGGAGTGAAGTTTTGGTTGTTCCTTACTTTTTTGCTCCCACCCTTTTCTTATACTGCTTTGGGACGTCTCACATGTAATCAGTATGAGAGCTGTGTCGGTCCATGGACGATAAGAGAAAATAGGATTTTTGTACTCACCGTAAAATCCGTTTCTCTGACGTCCATGGACTGACACAGCACCCACCCTTCCTTTTTAAGTTTGTACTGCTTTGTTACGAACTGAGGCTGTTGGCTGCAGGTGGGAGGGTAATGTCCGGAGGGACTGCCCCCTGGGCGGGGCTGTTCAGCTCTGGCTTGTTCTAGAATGTTTTAACATCTAACATTCTGCCTAGGTCTTCTCCTGCAAGCAGGGACATATACCACATGTAATCAGTATGAGAGCTGTGTCGGTCCATGGACGTCAGAGAAACTGATTTTACGGTGAGTACAAAAATCCTATTTTTTGTTAACCATCGAGCCTCCCAATTTGCCAGTACAGTAAATAAAATTTTGCGGTGATTCACAAATTGGAGTGATGTCAGGCAGGCGACTGGTGACACAATTGCCCAGCTAAGGGAGCAAGTTACCATGATGGAATAGCTCCTTTGCTTCTGAATCTTTCTGTCAGCGAGTCAGGCAAGTGTTCTGTCACTAGTGTCAGGTGCGCTAATCTGGCATGGTGCTTAGTCTTTACTTGTGTTGGCAGCTTGTTTCTGTTGTCATTTTAAGGTGCATTTCCATTTTTTGCAGTCAGATTGAGAAAACATTAAAGTTTTATATTTTGTTACATTTTTCAATTCACATAGAGTCCCTTAAAAAATATTGCTGTTTATAAATTTAGGTGCTCTTTTCGAATTCCAGCACTGAAAAATCCTAATTCTTCGTTTTTTTTCTTTGTCTTCTTAAGGCTGTAACATAACATTTGGGTGAAGTGCTGTTAATACTTTCTGTTTGCACTGTATCCATAAAGGAAGTCCTATTCATTGAGTCTCCACTTAAGAGAAATCCACTCCCTGAATGAACTGTGCATAAATTCCTTCCAATCCGCTATGGAAAAATAATCCACCACCATGAGATATAGTCAAAAGCACCTCTTACCAGATGCCTCGGTTGCAAAGATGCCGAGTTGGGCCAGCAAACCACTGTCACTTTGCTACCGAGCCATCAGCCTGCTATACAATATTTTATCCATGGAATGAATGATCCCCTTCTTACTGTCACGTTGAAGTTGTGTTTACTCTTTCGTCCATGGACCGACACAGCTTCTCTATTGACAAAGTGGGTATTATCCGTTAATTAGGAGTGACTAGGCAGAAAAACTTGTAAAAAGTGTTGCATCACACCTTCTACAGTACCGCCCAGGGGGCGGACCCTCTGGGTATACCCTCTCAGTCTGCACATCGCAGATCAGTTTTTTTCTGTCTAGCAAGGAGTAGGACATGGCTCCCTTCGGGCTCATTGGTCCGGGGAAAAAAGATATATATATTTTTATTTTTTTGCTACATTTGTTGTTTCCTGCGATCTTCGATCAACTGCCGACTGGGTGACAGGCTGGATCCTCGATCCTTGTAGTCTCCCCAGTTTCGGCCATCGAGCGTGTGCCGACCCTAGCTACGCGCTGGGTTTTCCACGACATGCCCGTCGCTCCACGGGTGGCCGGTGAGCCTACGCTCCAGGGCCTGCATCGGACCGCTCAGCTTCGGCTGACCTTACGGCCGAGTCGCAGCAGCCTGGCCGGTGAGCTTACGCTCCAAGGCTTGCATCGGACCGCTCAGCTTCGGCTGACCTTACGGCCGAGTCGCAGCAGCCTGTCCGGTGAGCGTCATGCTCCAGGGCATACATATGATCGTCCCTTCTGGGTCCAATCACAGCATGCCTGGCCAACAGTCACCTTCCGTGCGCGGACGATGATCTGTTTGGAATGTCTTCCAGCAGAATACATGCAGGATAGGTAAGTAAAACTCCCCTGCCTCAGCTGGGTGATTTAGCTGGACATTCCTGGAGAGATCAAGTAAGTGGTTGTGGCCCCTTTCTTCCCTCTCTCCCTGCCTTTCCCTCCTCCCTGGGCTTCTAGCTAAAGGTTGCTGGGTGCTGGGGGTCACCTAGGGGGTCCCACTGGAGCGGGGCTGGCTGTAACTAACATTTAAAAGAAATGTCATTTTTGCTTACCTGTGTTTCTGTGTCTCCATGCTGTCGGCGGCCATTTTGAGGTGGTCCATGCCAAGTTTGGCCTCTTGTAACTGCCTGGCGGCCATCTTCCTGTAGTTCGGCCACACCCACTGGCCCCTATCAGGTGATCGGCGGCCATGTTTGTCCACCCTGTATGCAGATATTGCCGTTCGGCGGCCATCTTTTTTGTGGGCTATGGCTGCCTGACCTCTATCTTCTGTCGGCGGCCATTTTCTTAGAGCCCACATTATCTTCCATACAGACGGTTTTGGCAACCATTTTGCGAGAGCCTCCGGCCTCTAGGGTGCATTACACTGGCGCGAAAATTCACACAGGAAGTGCTGATAAAAGAAGCAGACTGACACAGCAGCAAGGGGACAGCATCATAGGCGCAGCATAGCAGTACCTATCCAGGGTGGTGAGTCCTCTGGGTGACCCAGCATCTCTGCAGCGCAGGAGGGTGGCCTATTGATATCTTGCCTGGAGCCCTGTGAGTGTCAGCGTGTGGTCAGCATGGCATCTGAGCCAGATGTCTTCTCCCCTGAAACACCAGATTTAGCAGCTGGTGTCCCTGAGGTGTCTATGGACGCTATGTCGGCAATCCTAGAGGCGTTTGCTGCCAGGGTGGAAGCAGCCCACGGGAATACAGGGGGTAGTAAACGCCCCATCCCCTGCAAGCTTCTGGGGATAATTCTGGTGCAGAACCAGGTCCAGCTACGGCTCGGGGCCCAGATTCTGACGCACCAGAGACTGCAGACCGTGACCGGACAGTGAGAATGACTCAAAGTCCAGGTCAGTACACGAGACGGCTTTGGTATCTGACCTTATTACTGCAGTGCGGGATATGCTAAAATTGGAAAATACTGCAGAAGCAGCAGAGACTCCGGTCCACTTGGGTTTCATAGACCTGCCCGCACTGCTAAGGTGTTCCCTTGTGTGTCTTTTGATAAACTCTTATACAAGGAATGGGAGAACCCACTGAGGGTCTTTACAGCCCCAAAGAGGTTTGCGGTACGGTACCCCTTTTGAGGAGAGTTTTCTGAAGAAATGGACCTCTCCCCCCTATAGTGGACCCTCCGGTGTCCAGACTTAATAGAGCCACCACAATTCCTGTAGAAGGGGCTCCTGTTTTCTAGGACCCTGTGGATAAGAAGGCTGAAGCACTCGCTTGCTACCTATACTCAGTGGTAGGCTCGGCAGTACGCCCGGCATTGGCGGGGGCCCTAGTGTCTCACACACTTACTGAATGGGCAAGATTGCTACTCCAGGGGTTAAGGAGCGAGATGCTCCTCCTGATGAGATAACATTGGCCGACCTGTTGGTCCAGGGCCTTAGGTTTGTCTGCGAGTCAGACATGAATACTATTCCCCTGCTGTCTAAAACTTTGGTTTATGCAGTAGCAATACGCCACCTGATCTGGCTAAAAGGCTGGTCTGCGGACCAGACTTCCAAGAAAGCCCTGTTGGATCTGCCTTTTAAGGGCGACAGACTTTTTGGGGCTTCTCTGGATGACATCATCAAGGATGCCACAGGAAGTAAAAGCACTTTGCTTCCCCAAATTAGCAAGGGTAAGGGGCCACGCCAAGGGCAAGGGCCCTCCTTTACTGCACACAAGTGGTTTTTTCGTCCCCCTAGGGCGACAGGGAAAAGACCCCAGGCCGATAAAGCGCCTGCCCAAGGACAAAAGCGTCCCTGGTCCTGCATACCCAATAAGCCTGCGGACAAATTTGCGTCCGCATGAAGGTCCACCCCCACCCAGCTCTCGGGTGGGGAGACGTCTTCGCAAATTCGCGACTCAATGGACAGCACTAATCTCCGACAGGTGTGTTTGCGAAGTAATCTCCTCAGGCTACAAGATAGTTTCTCTCTTGTCCACCGGACAGATTCAACACCTCCAATCTCCAGCTACTACCGACCCGTCGGGAGGCCCTGTATGGGGCGGTCCAGGGTCTACTGGAACGCGGGGTAGTTATTCCAGTTCCAGAACTGGAACGGGGTTTTTACTCAAATCTGTTCATTGTGCCGAAGAAGGAGGGGGTTCGTCCAAGCTTGGATCTCAGAGCCCTCAATTGCTTTGTGAAGGTACAAAGTTTTCGGATGGAGTCGGTTCGATCTGTAGTCACGGCTCTCCATCCGGGGGACTTTCTGGCCTCCTTGGACATCAAGGACGCATACCTGCATGTCCCCATATACTCCAGACACCAGAGGTTTCTGCGATTTGCTATCGGGAAGAACCACTACCAGTTTGTGGCCCTCCCGTTTGGCCTTGCCTCAGCACCCAGGACGTTCACCAAGGTGCTCGCTCCGATTCTGGCACTTCTAAGACAGCGGGGTATCGCTATCACAGGTTACTTGGACGACCTTCTGCTGAAGGGCCCTTCAAGCTCAGAATTAGAGGTAAGCGTGTCCATTACCTGTCAGACTCTTCGAGACTGTGGTTGGATACTAAACACGCAAAAGTCAGTATTGGTGCCCACTCAACGCCTAGTGTACCTGGGGTTGATTCTGGATTCCTCAGAGGCAAAGGTATTCCTCCCTGTGGAGAAGTTGCAGACCCTCCGGGCTGCAGTACGGCAGCTGACTTCCAGGAATTGGTCGTCACTCCGTTTTTGCATGCGAGTGTTGGGCCTCATGGTAGCCTCCTTCGAGGCGGTCCCATATGCTCAATACCACACTCGAGTGTTACAGAGGGAAGTTCTGTCCAGATGGAACAGATGCCCTTCATCTCTGGATTATCAAATCCGAGTGAGCCACCTAGTCAGGAGATCCCTGGTATGGTGGCTGACAGCACCGGCTCTAATGGCCGGGAAGTCATTTCTTCCGGTTTACTGGATAGTGATCACGACGGACGCCAGCCTTACAGGTTGGGGGGGAGTCTGGGGTGTCCAGTCGGCGCAAGGTCGCTGGACCCCAGAGGAAGCCCTCCTGCCGATCAATGTCCTGGAGATCCGGGCGATCAAGCTGTGCCTCTTCAAATGGTCTCAGAGACTGCAAGGGCGTCCAGTCAGGATCCAGTCAGACAACGCCACAGCAGTGGCATATGTCAATCATCAAGGAGGAACAAGAAGCTCAGCTGCAGCATCGGAGATCGCTCGCATCCTGAAGTGGGCAGAGAGGAGCGTACCGGCACTGTCGGCCGTGTACATTCCGGGTGTGGAAAACTGGCAGGCGGACTACCTGAGCCGCCAGATGCTGGACCAGGGAGAATGGTCCTTACACCCGGAGGTGTTCCAACTCCTCTGCCAAAGATGGGGCACACCAGACGTAGATCTTCTGGCTTCCCGACTCAATCGGAAGGTATTGAGGTTTGTGGCCCGGTCAAGAGACCCATGGGCAGACGCAACGGACGCGTTGGTAGCATCGTGGGGCCAGTATCGGCTAATCTATGCCTTCCCTCCCTTAAGGCTTCTTCCTCTTCTGCTCCGCAGAGTGGAGGCAGAGGGAATTCCAATGATCCTAATCGCTCCAGATTGGCCTCAGCGTCCTTGGTACGCCGATCTAGTACGTCTGGTAGCAGACGTCCCCTGGCGCCTACCACTACGGAAGGACCTGCTGTCGCAAGGTCCCATATTCCATCCTGCTTTACAGTCATTGGCTTTAACGGCATGGCTGTTGAGAACCAGGTACTGAGAGACCGGGGCCTGTCAGACTCAGTAATTTCTACTATGAGAAGTGCTCGGAAACCGTCCTCTAGGAAGGTCTATCACCGCACTTGGAGGGCCTACATCTCCATGTGTGAGGAAATGAAATGGCATCCGCGTACCTATTTGGTTTCCAGAATCCTGCTGTTTTTACAGCATGGGGTAGACCAAAGGCTTGCCCTAAGTACGATTAAGGGACAGATATCTGCCCTGGCTGTCTTTTTTCAGCGACCCCTGGCGACTCACTCTCTCGTGAGTACATTTGTGCAGGGGGTTCGACATGTGGCCCCTCCGGTCCGCCCCCCGTTACCTCCGTGGGACTTGAACCCGGTCCTCTCGGTGCTTCAGAGGGCACCGTTTGAGAATATTAGAGATATTCCCCTGTTGACACTTTCTCAGAAGGTGGTCTTTTTGGTGGCTGTTACGTCAGTTAGACGAGTCTCTGAGCTGGCAGCCTTGTCCTGCAAGGCTCCCTATTTGATTTTCCACAAGGATAAGGTGGTGCTGCGGCCGCAGCCTTCCTTTCTTCCGAAGGTCGTTTCGGCTTTTCATCTCAACGAAGACATTGTACTTCCATCCTTGTGTCCTCAGCCGTCGAATCCTAAGGAGTCGGCGTTGCATTCCTTGGACGTTGTCCGAGCTTTGAGAGTATACATATCTGCTACTTCCCTGTTCCGGAAGTCAGACTCACTGTTTGTTTCGGTGGCTGGTCCCAAGAAGGGCCAAGCAGTCTCATCGGCCACCATCTCTAGGTGGATCCGACAGATAGTAATCCAGGCTTACGCCTTAAAGGGTCAGGCGCCCCCCTTTCCTGTCACGGCGCATTCGACCAGGGCAATAGGTGCCTCTTGGGCTTTCCGACATCAAGCGTCTGTTTCCCAACTATGTAAAGCGGCGACTTGGTCGTCCGCTCACACTTTCACAAAATTCTACAAAGTTGATGTAGGTGCATCTTCGGATGCCTCTTTCGGCCGCAAGGTTTTGCAGGCGGCTGTTTAGAGTTGCAACTCCTCCGTTGGAGGAGTGCTGTTTTGTGTTTTGGGGTGAAGTTTGTTTTTATGCTGTTACCACCCCTCGTTTTTTTCTCTGACACTGCTTTGGGACGTCCCACTTTGTCAATAGAGAAGCTGTGTCGGTCCATGGACGAAAGAGTAAATAGGATTTTTTACTCACCGTAAAATCCTTTTCTCTGAGTCCATGGACCGACACAGCACCCACCCCTCCTTTTTAAGTTTGTACTGCTTTTTGACGAACTCATCTGCGATGTGCAGACTGAGAGGGTATACCCAGAGGGTCCGCCCCCTGGGCGGTACTGTAGAAGGTGTGATGCAACACTTTTTACAAGTTTTTCTGCCTAGTCACTCCTAATTAACGGATAATACCCACTTTGTCAATAGAGAAGCTGTGTCGGTCCATGGACTCAGAGAAA
This sequence comes from Rana muscosa, assembly GCA_029206835.1. Taxonomy (NCBI): domain Eukaryota; kingdom Metazoa; phylum Chordata; class Amphibia; order Anura; family Ranidae; genus Rana; species Rana muscosa. The sequence continues at coordinate 212,521,069 of CM055120.1, read as the reverse complement.
AGGATTTTACGGTGAGTAAAAAATCCTATTTTTATTAAATGAGTCAGTCTTTACATACTTCACTATGGGAGTTTTTATTTTTTTCCTATTGGTGACCTTGAGGCTGGGAGCTGCTGGTACGGAGTGCTGGAATAGTTCCTAAACCTGATACATTGACTGCTCTATGACCATTTTATAATTGAATGGTCCGACATGCACAGTTCAAGGAGTGGATTGCTCTTGAGTTTTTTTTAGGTTTTTTTTTTTATGGACACTACTTTTATATATTTTTTTTACTTGTTTTTCTGATTGCTTGTACTTTCATACAAATGTGTGTGTGAACCTTTACATGGCATTACTATATTGGAAATAGTTCTGCTTTTTATGTGCACAATTTGTCTGACCGGTATCACGGCTCTTTTAATTTGACCTAGCGCAGTTATTTAGGAGTTACTATAAGCCTGGGTGAATAGATGTGTACCGAGTAACATGGATGTGGCATTTCTGGGTTCTCTGTGCACAGTCAGGCAACTTGTTTCAAGCTGCCTTTTTTGTTTTCTGTGTTTTAAGGTCTCTTTCGGAAGCCATGTCAGTTGAAAAAATTGCAGCCATCAAAGCCAAAATTATGGCAAAAAGAAAAACGACAATCAAAACAGATTTGGATGACGACATCACAGCATTAAAACAGAGAAGTTTCGTAGATGCAGAAGTGGATGTTACAAGGGACATTGTCAGCAGAGAGAGAGTATGGAGAACAAGAACAACTATTTTACAGAGTACAGGAAAAGTGAGTTTGGCATGTGCATTCTGCCACTTAATGGATGTGTTATTAGCAAGCATAACGGTAATGAACCTGAGATGAACCTTTTTTTACATTAAAATTTTTAAAGAACCAGGCAACAGAGATGTCAACCTCTTTTAGTTCTAAGTACCATTTAAAAAGTTAGTAGAATCAGCTGTACCGATAGAATCTAATAAAACAATACAAACCAGGCATCATGTTGGCATGTGTAAGTCAGAGAGGACCTTAACTAAAAACCCCTTAGCAACATGCTTTCTGAGGGGGGACTCAGGAAGGAGGAGCGGACAGACTACCAAAAGAGGAGGTAAGAAACTGATCTGTGCAATTTGGTTGCACAGAGCAGGGAAGTACAACATTTTATTTTAGCAAAAAATAAAATAAAATGGACCTTTTATCACTTGAAGGCTGGTGATAGAAAAGACGCATTCTGTTATGTCAAATTACTGTAAACTTGTAAATATATGCATTTATTACAACACTTTCACAAATGCAGCTATAGTTTTCTCACCATTTTTACACAATGTCATTTTCATATTTCTTCTAATAAATGTATGCATTATTTATCAATTGGGAGTGGTCATATCCTGGTTGCCTTGCTGTCTAGAAAAGCTAATGGTGACCAGGATGTCCTATTTGGGTATATCCCTGATATCTTGGTTTTGTGGGTCACCATCTAGCAGGTATTTCATTGGCTTGTCCTATGACATTTATGACGCTATAGCCACTAAATATTAAGGTCTGTCATGAACCAGAAAACTACACTCCACATCACCTTTGCAAACTGTGCCAGGAGTATGTTGTGGTGCTGATATCCACCATGCCTCTTTACTTGCTGGTCATGTGTTGAGCTAATAGAGCCACCTTTATCAAAATGGGGTTGAATGGGGACATGACTGGTCCACAACCATGGCCACATCTTTTCCCTGGCCTATTCTGTCATGGACAGTGATTTCCTGTTATGATTCTGATACTTACTGCCAGTTTATTTAAAATTGTCAATCGGAAACTTTCCAAAGAACCATTTACATATTCAAGCACTCCTTGGGTCAAGACAGCATTTTAAAACGTCATTTTTTTTTTTTAGAAAGTGTACTAATGCGTTTCCTAAAGCATGTACAAGCACTGTCCATTGGAGAGTGCAGTTCACAAACCAGGTAAAGAGCCAGTGTCATTGGCTCTGTACCACAAGTTTCTTTGACCAATCACCGCACACAATGTAAACAATGGCTGCGGTTCGCAGCCAAAGTTAAAGCCGAATTCCACCAAAAAGGAGTAGCTCTGCTTGTCTGCCTCCTCCTCCTCCCCTCTGCTGTCACATTTGGCACTTTCTAGGGTGGAGTGGGTACCTGGTTTTGACAGGTACCTGTTCCCCCTTCCGGCTCAGTTTGCCCCCCCTTCCCCCGCAGCATTCTGTGGGACACTTCACAGGTCCCAGAAGACTACGGCCCCCTCGCAAAGCGCAGCGTGCAGTAGAAAACCCTTAGTAGGCTTCCCTTAATCAGGAAGGCAACGCAAACGCCCGATAGCCGATTGAAGCATCAGCTCGGTTGAGGACACCACTGGTTACCTTTACAGAGGAGTGCCCTTACGTTTTTACAGCAGCTGTTTTTGCCTGCAGACGTTTTTTTCTACAGTCATTAAACTCTCCATGTTATCCTATGTGTCCATGCACACATAGGCTGTTATCTGCAGTTTTGGGCAGTTGCATTTTTGAGCAGTAAAAAAAACCCAAAATGAGTGGGTTCTGAGACGTTTTTCAGTTGTAAAAACGTTCTACGCTGATTTTGATAAACGCTCAAAAAGTGCTCACCGGCATTGAAAAAAAAATAAAAAATAAAGCGCAAAAACGCTATTGCAAAAATGTTGAAAAAAGTTGAAAAACTCACTGCAAAGCTACTGGCGTTTAGTATAGTGTTATTTTAACGTCCAGTGTGCATGAGGCCTAAAAGTCAGCAGCTACTGTATTTGTAGCTGCTGACTTAATTTTTGGAGCGGAGACTGGAGCTCCTCTTTAACTTTGATCTCACACACCAATCTGTAAGTAATAGAAAAGAAAGCTTCTTGGTTCCCGCCAGCATCCAGTGTGAACTAGTACTTGTCACCAAGTATAAAAGGGGGAAAAAAACATGCTTAAACTTGAATAAATGTAAGAAAAAATTTCAAAGAATAGCAGCAATAGAGTCGCACTTAAACTGACATAACACGTATAGAGGTAAAACTCAACAGATGAGAAATCGGTCCCCTGCAATTAGAAAAGATAATTGTTGAGCAGAGAAGAATGAGTCCTGCGAAGTGGCACATGGCTCTCAGTCCCAATGACACGCAGTCAAGCCGAGTCCGTCGTGTGACTATACACCACAAATATACTAGCCTGGCATTTATTTTTGCTATGTTTCATAGCCGAAATGAAGAGTGTGGGTTTTTTTTTTCTTAATTTAGAGCCGGTAGGGAACAATTGGTGCTGTTTTTGCAATGAACGGGTCAAATATTCCCAGGAACAGGTCTAACGTTTGAGGCACCAAAATATGTGTTGGCCATTGTAATCCTTTCTGTTATAATGTACAAATATGATTTTTAGTAGTCTAGCCTGACTGTGTACATTTGGTATATGCAAGAGGTCTTAAAATAGTGTTCCTTTTTTTTTTTACACGTTGTTTTAGACTAGATAAAGGTTCACTTGTATTTGTGATCAACTGCACTATAGAACTGTACTGGAACATGTTCTGTAATGTTAGTTTTTCTAAAAGCTGTTTTTTTTTTTGTTTTGGACAAAGTGGGGAAGCTTTAACCCTGAGTTTTCATAGCTCTCTTCAATCCTTTTTGCATGGGTAATTTTTTTAAAGGGTAACTCCACTTTCGATAGGATAAATTGCAAATAAAGTAAAAAAAAAAAATAGCGTATACAATTGCGACACAAGTTATATTATAATTGAATGTTATTAAAAATTACCTTTCCTTTTCAATCTGCAGCTGCTGTAATTTTCAGAAAATACTGATATGGCTACCTGGAGGTGTTCTGTACACAGAACGCGTACAGAACGTCCCCCAGAAACATAATTTCCTGCTTGTGTGATTGGCTCACTGAATTTCGCAGAAGTCTGCACTAAGATGCAAATCGGATTTCAGGCATCCCCTGCAACACAAATGTAATTTTTATTGAGATGCTCCCAATAGTAGCACGCCTAAAGGGATGCAGGCCCAGCAGCTTTCCTCAGTGCCCTGCAGGTGCACAGCTGATTGATAATTATGAAACCACTCTCGTTAGATTCATGTTCTCACATGGGCACAGATAAACACACAGGGATTTCCTCAGATTAACAAAAGGTAGGAATCTGCAACAAATTTTGTTAAAATCCTTGCAATGTACATAGATCACCCAAAGGGGAATGTGTGGTTTCTTAAACTTTTGTTATCGTGAACATTGTAACGAAGACATAAAGCATTGAAAAATCATCTGTTGAACATCTCTGCAAAGCAATACAAACACTGATTGTTTTTCAGAGGCTTGGCACTTTAGACTTAAAGGTTAAAATAATATATATATATATATATATATATATATATATATATATATATATATATATATATATATATATATATATATATATATATTTTTAAAATAAACTTTCTTTTATAATTGCCTGCACAGAGCAGCGCCGATTGCTTTTCATTGGTCCACTGGCTCTGTTTGACAGCAGAGGGAGCCTACAGGTAAGCCTATGAGGTTTACCTGTTGGTACAGTAAATGGCTTCTAAACGTGAATTGTTTAGGAGATATTTACACTGCATACAGCCAGTGACGGCATACCCATGATGCCGTTCCTTCAGAGCTTGGTGCTGTGGGAGTGACGTCTCTGCGCGTGTGTGTGTGTGCTTTTTTTTTTTTTTTTTTTCTTTTAAGCCTTCTTTGTCTGTCTGACTTAATCTATACTAAAATGGTATTAGACATGCTTTTTAAATCTGCTCAAATTTTTAGTTCTGAATGTTTTACTCCCCCTTTTTTTTATTTTTATTTCCTTTTTTCAGAATTTTGCAAAAAATATATTTGCAATTCTTCAGAATGTGAAAGCAAGAGAAGAAGGGCGTGCACCTGAGCAAAGACCTGTGCAGACTACAGCACCCACTGTAAGTTGTGTAGGATAAACCTTATATATATATATATATATATATATATATATATATATACTGTTTTTAGTTTAGATCTGTGCTAAAAATGTTGTTGTGTTTTGAATACTTAACTTGCTAGATGCCTGTTATTTAGCAAATGGAAACCGATTCCTCCACAGAGCACTGTTCACAAAAATGTTTCTGTGGTTGTCTGAAGAGATTTTTGTTCATCTAAACTTAACTCTTTTATTTACTTATTTCACAGGACCCCACATTGAGAAATAAACAACCAGCTCCACAAATTTACAATAGGTACGATCAGGAAAGATTCAAAGGAAAAGAAGGTACGTTCTGGAAGTTCTGTATTGAAATAATTTCTTGCTTGCTTATCTGTCACAACGGTCATACAACAATAAAAGCTTTCATCAGTTTTGGATTTGGGTATTGAGCGCAAACGGTTACATAGAAATTAACAGCCCAAATCTGTCACCAACAGCTTTCATCACTTTCTGATCTGAGTAACCAAACTGTCAAAATAGGGGTTGAGTTTAAATACCGTATATACTCGAGTATAAGCTGACCCGAATATAAGCCGAGGCACCTAATTTTACCACACAACTGGGAAAACATATTGACTCGAATATAAGCCTAGGGTGGGAAAATCCAGCAGCTACTGGGTAAACAATGCCCAGTTGCAGTCTCACTGTGCCCAGTTGCAGCCGTACATTTCATTACTAAAACAGCGTGTGTCTCCCGCTGTGTAATGCAGTCTGTTCGGCCGTCCATTGAAACAAAGCCCCGCCGCCTCCTCGTCCGTCCGTGATAGTTTCCCAGCATCGTATCAGTGTTCCACTATCAGTGTTCCGCCTATCAGACGAGGTGAAGGAGGGGCTTTGTTACAATGGACGGGCGAACAGAATCATTACACAGCGGGAGACGCATGCTGTTTTAGTAATGAAAGGTACGGCTCACTCGAGTATAAGCCAAGGGAGTTTTTCAGCTTAAAAAATGGGCTGAAAAACTTGGCTTATACTCGAGTATATACGGTAAATGTACTTTATTGACCAATTATGTGTTTGCATTTATTTTTTTAATGCTTTAAGTTCATCTGTATGCTGGAAATAAGAAAATGATTAAAAGTATATTCAGACGGGCGTGGCCTGACATAGCATGGAGTAGGACGTGCATGATTTGAGCTCCGTCCATTACTCCTGTACAGCCCATCCTGATCTTCAGTGTCATCCTGCACCAGCCCAGCGGGACCCCCTGGGGACCCTGAACATCCGTGGCCGCAAATCCACCATCCTCCGCTCGTACGGCGGCCTCCGCAGGGCCGCGATCCCGATCGCGGGTGCCGCATTTAGGAAAGCCCGCGGCTTCGGCCTAGCCCTGGAAGTCGGCGGCCATCTTGCTCCACCCGACCTGCCGCCTGTGCTGCTTCCTGGCCCTCCTGCTCTCAGGTAACAGCCTGCAGGGGCCCACCGAGTCCCCCTGAGGACCCCTCACACCCACAGAGGCAGATACATCAGCCTCTGACTGCGCGGCCGCCGCGTTCAGGAAAGGCCCCGGCTTCGGCCTAGTGCTGGTCGGTGGCCATCTTGCTTCACCCGGCCTGCTGACTAGTGACTCTTCCTGGCCCACCAGCCCTACAGCTCCCTACCATTCGGTATAGACTGAGCTGCCTGCTTTGGAGGGGGGAGGGATCACAGCGGATACCTGCCATGACTCCGCCAAAAACGCCAAAGGCCACCCTGGCGAAATTGGACCAGTACCGCCGCCAGGAGGAGGAAAGAGATGGCGGTGCCGCAGGCGGTGAGCAGGACGCTACGGGAGGCGACACAGCTAAACTGCTCGAGGCGATCACATACTGCCGGACGTCCCTGACGGCGCAAATAGAGGGGGTCAAGGTGGACCTTTCACTCATGCGACAAGACTTCCAGAAACTTCGTGAGCGTGTCACGACTGCCGAAACCCGCATTGGAGAGGTGGAGGACACCGTTACGCCGCTCCAAGTCAGCTCCGATCGAATGCAGCTCCAAATCAATCAGATTCTAAGCAAGCAAGATGATATGGAAAATAGGCTCCGGAGGTGCAACCTCCGTTTCATCGGGCTCCCCGAGGGAGCTGAGGGCAAAGATCCTACCACCTTCTTGGAGAAACTCCTTGTTGACACCTATGGCCGCGAGGCCTTCTCCCCCACCCTGGCGGTGGAGAGGGCTCATCGTATGCCTGCCAGATCTCCTCCTCAGGGGGCTCCCCCCCCGCACGTTTATAGCAAAATTCTTGAATTACAAAGATAGAGATGCGGCGCTGCGCATGGCCAGGGAAAAAGGTAACATCCACCTTGGAAACTCCAAGATCGCTATCTTCCCCGACTTTTCTGCCGAGGTGCAGCGCCGCCGCCAAGGCTTCATGGAGGCGAAGAGGAGGCTCCGGATACAACATCTTAAATACTCTATGCTATTTCCAGCTCGTCTTAGAGTCGAAAGGGACGGCCGTGTGTTCTTTTTTGAGGATCCTCAGGAAGTCATTGCCTGGTTGGAGCGTCCGGGGCCCGCCAGAGGGGCGGCGGAGTGACCTGACCGAGCATGTTCATCAGCACTATTGATTGCCTGTCATCATCACCAGCACATTATACGCCGCAGCGGGAGTCTGCAAATCCTGGTATGTTACCCCCCTTTTTTTTTTTTTTGTCTCCCCTTTACTGCCCGCGGCGCATACCCTATTGCTCCTTACCCCCGGGACCCCCTTTTGCCTTCCCCTGCTATAATCCTCTTTCAATTGTAACCTGCAGAGGGGGTCTCCCATACTTAGGGCCCCCACTGACTGGTTGATCCATGTAACTACCCTGGAGACTGTAATTGCGGAGCACAATCAGTCCTACACTCCACATGCCTAACACAGCGAATTTTCGCCCCCCAGCAACCGGAACACGCATCTCTTTATTATGTGACTGCAGAACTTTCTATACCACCGACCCCGCACTGTATTTCTGGTTCACAGTACAAGAAGAGCCTGTTGCTCTTTATTTGCGGGCATTGGATCTTCCACACCTCCCATGTGAGGAGATCGCTGCAGATCTTTTACGTAACAGCAAGATATTTTGGTTTTATCTGCTACCGGTTGTTACTTTCTTTTGGTTTTGGGAACATACCCGCATCAGTTGGGGAAGATGCAGGGTGGGGAGGGGGAGGTTCGTTTTTTCTTGATGGACTGCAATACAACGAAGTGCATGCTAACATTGATACTGCATAGATGGCAAACCTTGTATTCATGTAATGCTACTGTCCCACGATATGTTTTAATGTTTGAATTATGGCATCGATAAAACTGCTCACTTGGAATGTGCGTGGGCTTGGGGACAAGGTAAAGAGATCTGCAGTTTTCTCATTTCTCAAAAAACAACGAGCCGACATTGTGGTGTTAGTGGAGATGCACGTTGAGGGTCGGCTCCAGATGGCACTCCGCCGGCCATGGATTGGGTGGGCATATCATTCATCCCACTCGTCCCACGCCCGCGGAGTCTCAGTTTTGATTGCCAAGACGGTACATTTTGAGCTGTGTGATGTTCAGTCTGACCCACAGGGGCGCTATGTCTTTCTCTCGGTTAAATTGTATGGTGAACCTTTCCTACTGATGGCATTCTATGTACCTCCACCATTTAATTCTACTATAGTCACAGAGGGCTTGCTATATATGACTCGTCATCCTTCGATTCAGGCGGTGTGGCTGGGGGATTTTAACGCTACGTTGAACCCTACATTAGACAAACTGTCGCCCTCGCCATTATCTACTACAGCTCCAACCCACACTAGATTCTCCCGACTTATCTCTTCCTTTAATCTCACTGACACCTGGCGTTTTAAATTCCCGCTCACTCGAGCTTACTCCTGTTTCTCAACTACCCATAACACCATGTCCCGTATAGATTTTATATTCATTTCTAGTACCCTTGCCCCAAGATTACTGGGAGCTGAATTTGCCCCCAGATTACTTTCAGACCATAGCCCATATTTCATTAGCCTCTCCATCCCATTAAACAAACCGCCCCGTACGTGGCGCCTGAATCCGTTTTGGCTCACCCTGTTGTCGGAGGATGACGAGCTTGGTAACAGTTGGAGAACTTACTTTTTAGAGAATGACGGATCTGCATCCCCAGACGTAGTATGGGAAGCCTTCAAACTGCATGCACGTCTGACTCTGACCTCCTTTATCAACAGGCTGAAGGCTAATTCATCAGCCATACTGGACGGGGCAATGCGGGATCTGTCCTCCTCTGAACAGGGGTACATGTCGAACCCCTCTCCTGATGGAGCTGCCCGACTCAGGTTACAAACCAGGGTGGTTAATCAGCTACAACACGAGACGGCCAGGAAAAAACTTTTCTTTGCCAGACAAAAATTGTATGAACATGGGGAGAGAGCGGGTAAACTGTTGGCCTACTTGGCACATAGTGAGAATAGACCCCCTACTGTCATTTCCCTCACTGGTCCTAATGGGGAAAAGATTACGGAACCCCAGGCTGTCACTTCTGAATTTAGGGACTTCTTTTCTCAACTATATACGTCCCAGGTTTCTACCACTGACTCTCAATTGGAAGATCTACTGGCGGAAATCATCTTTCCACAGCTAGACGATGCCCAAATGGCTATGCTAGACGCACCTCTTACACTCGACGAAATAACCACAGCGATTGGGAGCTGCGCCAGATCCAAGGCCCCGGGTTCAGATGGGTTGCCCATAGAATTTTACGCCCAATACATCGAGATACTTGCCCCCAAGTTATTGTCCCTCTTCAACCATCTATTTGACAATTTCACCTTACCCCCATCGATGGGCGAGGCGGTAATTATCCTCATACCTAAGCCAGGCAAGGACCCAGGCCTCCCGGAATCTTATAGACCAATATCGCTACTCCAGGTAGACATAAAGATTCTGGCTAAAATACTTGCCCTACGCCTTAACCAAGTGATTCTAACCCTGATCCATGCTGACCAAGCTGGATTTATGCCGGGGCGTAACACCTCCTTCAACCACAGAAAATTGTATATTAACTTACAAGCGACACATACTAATGTTGGGTCCCGGGTGGTGGTGGCTTTGGATACTGCCAAGGCCTTTGACTCAGTGGAGTGGCGGTACCTTTGGGGATGCCTCCGTGGCTTTGGTTTTGGACCTAAATTTATTAAGTGGGTTCAATTATTATATCTGGCACCCAGGGGTAAAGTAGTGGCCAACGGGAGGGCCTCCCAGACATTTGACTTATCCAGGGGCACTAGACAGGGCTGCCCACTGTCTCCGCTCCTCTATGCCTTGGCGGCGGAGCCCCTTGCAATCTCCATTAGAGAGGACCCCGAGATTCAGGGTCTCTGCCTTGGTTCCCTGACTGAAAAAATTAGCTTATACGCAGACGACACGCTACTATACCTGGCCGACTCTGCCACATCGCTTCGGAAGGCGTTGCATACAATTGAACACTTTGGTCAGTTCTCTGGCCTTAAAATTAATTGGGAGAAATCTCAAATACTGCCTATGGATAGTTTCCCCTCTCCCAAGCTACAGGCACAGTTACCACTCCAGCGAGTGAACACTATCAAATATCTTGGAGTATTGGTGAATAGAACACCGGCTGACTATATATCCCTGAACATAGAACCCCTTTTCGATCTCATCAAGTCTAGAACCCAGGTATGGGCGAGACTGCCGCTCGGCGTGTGGGGCCGTATTAACATTGTTAAAATGATATTATTTCCTAAAATATTGTATATACTCTGGCACACACCCGTATACTTACCCTTGAAATTTTTCAAGTCAATGGAGGCCATACTCAAGACATTTATTTGGGGTAACAACAGACACAAGCTGGCCTGGAGAGTCCTTAAGAACCCTACTGACCTGGGTGGAACAGCCCTCCCTGACTTAAATCTTTATTACCTTGCGTCCCAACTGTCTCAACTATACCACATAGATAAAACCGACAGACTCAGATTCCTCACCCTCCTCTGTCCACGGTGGGCACAACTGACCACTGACCCACTCACTGCAATTGCAGTGGGACATAGTGGGAATAACTCCATTAGAGACCGTGGGTCCCTATTATACCAATATAGGCGCGTATGGGACATCACCACTAAAACATTAACGACCCCTAAACACAACAATTATACCCCCTTATGGCACAATAGACTACTCTCAGAGTTTCTCTTGATCCCTGACACAGAGATATGGTGCGAATATGGAATATATTATTTGCACCACATAATTTCCGATGGCACACTTAAAAACTTTGAGGACCTCCAAAATGAGTTCCTGCTGCCCAATTCTATGCTTTTTAGATTCTTCCAGGTGCGTCACGCAGCCCAAGCTCAGTTTCCCCAGCCTTTGCCACAATCTACGCCCAATGTTATTATGGCAGTGGTTAAGGGTGTGGACCCGCGAAAGCTGATCTCTGATTTTTATGTCATGCTTCTCACCCCATCATCTACCACGCTAGCTTACAGCCTTAAACCAAGATGGGAAAGAGAGGTGGGCCCACTGGAGGATGAGGAGTGGAGTGAAGCACTAGACTCGTGCAAGACTGTATCCCCCAAGCTCTCTGACAGGCTGACCCAGTTATACGTGGTGCACCGAGCGTATCTCACCCCCCTAAGAATCGCCCGCTTTAGACGACAGTTTTCTACCTTGTGCACAATGTGTAACCAAACGACGGGCACATTCTTCCATCTACTCTGGGCGTGCCCGGTCCTTCAGGGTTTGTGGAAGCAGATTGTTGACTTCCTTCATGATGACATGGGATCCCCATTGACCCTGGACCCCAAACAATGCTTACTGGGGATATTCCCCGACTCTGAGATGGACAAATTCACTAAAACATTCTTGCATGAAACATTGTTTAATGCTAGAAAAATTATAGCCAGACAGTGGATGAGACCCACTCCCCCCAGCTTCAACGATTGGAAACTAGATATAAATAACACTCTTCCCTACAAAAAGTTCATATACATCAACAGAGGTTGTCCAGATAAGTACTACAAAATCTGGGATCGATGGCTTGAGTCCGCAGACACATGCACTGATGGTCCGTAATACTATACATCCTTCTAGCGTGCAATTCCATGAATAGCGTGGACATAGGGTTTTCCACTTATTGATAGTCACTGAATCCAGTGTTCAATCTGAACAAGTTTTTTTGATCTACTGTGCCTATATATGTATAAGCCACATTTCTTGTTTTATGCATTTCTCCAGTATTGCCTTGTAACTTGCAGAATTATGTTCCAAATGTAAATTGTTCAATAAAAAACTTTTTTCTCAAAAAAAAAAAAAAAAGTATATTCAGACAGAGGCACCCAAGGATTTTTATAGTCCAAATGGTGTTTCTGACTGGTCATCATCTCGTCTTTCAATCTAAAATGCATACAGTGATCCCTTCTAAAAAAATGTATACAATTGGCTAGATCTTAGAATGAATCTAAGCTTTAATAATTCAATGTCAGCAGCTTGAAGTCCTCCAGAACAAGTATTTGCCTTTCCTTTTTTTTCTCTTTGCTTCCCTTTTGTGGATTACCCTGCAGACCTTCACCAAAAGGGGATTGGCATCCTAGATTTCTTGCAGTTCTGCTTAGCCAAAGATCCTATCCACCTACACTTTTGGGTATTGCGGACCTATTCCCATTGACCTTTTATTGAGGAGGTCCTTCCCCCTAGCAAAAAATTAAGTCAGCAGCTACACATATACTGTAGCTGCTCACTTTTAAAATTAGGACACTTACCTGTCCTGGAATCCAACGATGTTGGCACCT
>CM055120.1:212421121-212508279 GCA_029206835.1 Rana muscosa | reverse complement strand
AAAGATGGGTTCTGATGAAACAAAACCACGGTCAGGTAGACCAACTAAAATTTCTCTAGTCGTCTGTCCAGGACAGCACTAGAGAGATAGGCTCCACCTCCGGAGGCAGGAAACACATCATACCGATCTTTAAAGGGCGGCTTCCGTCCCTCGTCCTCAGTCTTTGTGTTTCCTCCACCGGAGGAGGAGGCTGGATGGAGCTCTCCTTCCCCTAAGCCGAGGCAGACTGCTAGAGGAAGGGGGAAGGAGGTCTGCGATACCTGAGAAGGTGGCAGGCTTTGTTGGGTCCCCCGGTCAGGCTGCAGTGAAGCTGGTACCGGCGCAATCCTCCGGTATAGCCCGAGGAGGGCTGACGTTCCCCGCAGGACATCCTGGCATCTGCCGGCCAGTTACTGTGGTCTCTGGCGTGTGTGTCCAGCGGGGGGCGGGCATAGGCCTCGAGTTCCGGCCTGTGGAACGCAGGAGGAGGGCGGGGACTTCCGGCGCAACACTTCCGGTTCCGGGTCGCGCGGCGAGCGTGGACGCTGGGGCCATGGCGGGAATTAAAACGCCGGCCACAAGATAGACGGTTCCTTGAAGATGATCCAGCAGCTGACTACAGAGGTAGGAGACAGCATGGAGACAATGGAACCAGGTGGCAGTGGTGCCGGCCCAGCTCAGGTAGGCAGACACTGGGGTGCCCTGGACCTACAGGGCTGGGGGGGGGAAAGGGTAATACCCCCCCCTCCTTCAGCGACAGGATCCGGGCTAAAGAGCCATGCGAATCCTGTCAGCAGCTGGTGGGGGTGCACATCGGTGTGGTGAAGGTACAATCCCCGATTGTCTAAAGGGTTTCTGACTACTTGCCCTGGTTTCTTATCTCCTTCTCTTTCCCAGGCTCAGCCTAAAGACCCGGAGAGGTCAGGGGGGAAGAAGAGGTGTCCGTCATGTACGAACAAACTAAAGGAGGGATGGAGCAAGCCCCTTTGTAAACCCTGTATTGAAAAATTGGTTTACAAGGAGGCAACAGGGGCATGTAAAGAACTAATTGCTGGGGTTCAGAAAGAAATGAAGACCATTAAATCAATGCTGGCAAGCCTTGAAACCCCAAAACCACCAGCTGCAGCCCCCCCTGATTCGGCCCCAGAGGTGGGTGACGCATCAGACGGAGGGGAACCAGATTCCTTGGACGAGCTAAGTGAGGCGGCTTCATCCAGAGATATTCCGAGCCAGGGGACAAGTTCGCCCAGATACAGGCTCTCACTCGAGGAGGTGGATGCCTTATTAGGGGTGATATGAGACTCTCGATATCAAAGAAGAGCAGGCTTCCTTGTCCTTGCATGACCAGATGTACCAAACCCTGAAAGAGGGTCAGAACAGGGTATTTCCGGTACATAATACACTGGCAGATTCTATTAAAAAGGAATGGCGGGAACCAGAGAAATTGTTTTTTCCCAAAAGTCTGAAGAGATTTCCCTTCAGTGAGGATTCCTCCTGTATCTGGAACAAAGTGCCCAAAGTGGATGCAGCCTTTTCCCAGTGTTCCAAGTCAACAGACCTCGCCTTTGAGGACATGGGTGTCCTTAAGGAACCTATGGACAAAAGGATGGAGGTACTGCTGAAAAGGTCATGGGAAGTAGCCATGACAAGTTTAAAGCCAGCAATGGCTACAACTATAGTGGCTCGTAACTTGGAGGTCTGGCTGGACCAGCTACAAAACCATCTGGAAAGTGGGACCTCCAGGAAGGAGATTCTTGATTCCCTGCCTATGCTACACAAGGCGGCGGGCTATATGGCGGACGCATCCGCGGAGTCGGTCAAGCTATCGGCAAAGACCGCTGCCTTAATCAATTCCTCACGCAGGGCTTTATGGCTAAAGTCCTGGTCGGGAGACCCGGCATCAAAAATCAGACTATGTGGCATCCCATTTGAAGGAGACCTTTTGTTCGGGCAAGATCTAGAGAAAGTGCTAGACCGTACTGCCGACAAGAAAAAGGCCTTCCCGGTCAAAAATAAAAGGGTTCAGGGGAAACGTTTTTTTCGTCCCCAAGGACAAAGGCCGATTCAGGGGCAGGCCCCTAAGGGGGTCGACCTCTGGGAAGCAGTGGGGAAAGGGTAAGCAGAAAGGTGTCCTGTTTTCCTCTCCTAAAAAGACCACCAAATCCCAGTGACTTAGTTCCAGTGGGAGGGAGATTGGGGCAGTTCCTCCCACAGTGGGAAAAGACTACCCCAAATACATTTATTCGGAGGATAATCAGGGAAGGCTATCGAATTCAGTTCAGGGGCACTCCGCCCACAAGAACGTTCATAACCTCTCCGCCCAGGGATTTTCAGAAAAAGACAGCCTTGTTGTCACAAATAGGCGACTTGGTAGACCAGGGGGTTCTTATCCCAGTGCCACAGCAGGAGATAAACCTAGGTTTCTACTCGCATGTTTTCATAGTGAGAAAACCGTCGGGCAATTTCCGCCTAATATTAAATCTGAAATCACTAAACAAATGGGTGGCTTACAAAAAATTTCGGATGGAGACAATCCTTTCGGTGAAGTCAATTCTTCCCCCGGATTGTTTCTTGGCCTCCCTCGATTTGAGGGATGCCTACTTACACGTCCCTATCCATCCGGAATCTCAAAAGTTTTTAAGGGTAGCAATCAGATGGGGAAAGCAGGTCCGACATTTTCAATTCAGGGCCCTGCCATTCGGCCTGTCTTCATCCCCCAGAATATTTACAAAAATTTTGGCGGAGGCACTGGCCCCCCTGAGACTGGAAGGGATATCAGTCACCCCTTACCTGGACGGCCTTCTATTTTTTGCACCCTCCGCGCTCCAACTGCAAGAGGATCTACGGGTGGCCATATCCTTTTTGGAAAAACTGGGGTGGTTAATAAATTGGGAGAAGTCAAACCTAACCCCGACACAGGTCCTGCAGTACTTGGGCTTCCTAGTAAACTCAGTGACGCAGAAAATTTATCTCGCAGCGGAGAAAGTAAAAAAGGTAAAGGCTACGGCAGCCTTCCTTCAAAACAATCTGGCAATTTCTATCCGCTCAGCCATGTCGGGTTTGGGTGTCCTGACGGCAACAATCCCTGCGGTACCATGGGCAAGAGCCCATTTCAGGTGTCTTCAGGCAAATATTCTGAACTGGGACGGAACGCAGGAATCGTTGGACGCGACCTTCCACCTATCCCCAAAGACCAAAAGGTCTCTTTGGTGGTGGAGGGACGAAGAGAACCTAGTGCAGGGTCTGTTTTGGTCTCTTCCGGTGTCAGTCCGAATAACCACGGACGCCAGTGCCTGGGGCTGGGGGGCCCATTGGGGATCAAAGGTAGCCCAAGGGCGCTGGGAAAAAGTGCAGTCCCAAAGGTCAGCCAATTGGAGGGAGTTGCAAGCAATCTGGGAAGGCCTAAGGGCATTTGTCGCGGAGCTGAAAAATCACCACGTACAGGTCCTCTCAGACAGTGTGGTAGCAGTCTCATATTTAAACAAGCAAGGAGGAACAAGGTGTCCCATCCTTAATCAAGATAGCGAGCGCTATCTTGGCCTGGGCAGAAAAAAATCTGAAATCCATATCCGCGGTCCATCTGAAGGGAGTGGACAATTGCCTGGCGGACTTTCTGAGCCGACACCAAGTGTGCGAATCAGAGTGGTCGCTAAACAGGGAGGTCTTCCAACTAATAGAGAAGTGGGGCATTCCCGAAGTGGACTTGTTTGCCAACAGGTCGAATGCCAAAGTTCCAGCTTACTTTTCGATAGAAAGAGAAATAGGGGCCAAAGGGATAGATGCCCTAGCCCAGAAGTGGCCGTTTCATTTATGTTACGCCTTTCCCCCGTTCAAACTTATTCCTCTTGTCCTGAGGAAATTTGTGCAGGAACGCACCACAATGATCCTAGTGGTCCCGTATTGGCCAAAGAGGCCTTGGTTTTCCATACTGTTACGCCTGACAGCGGAACCCCCCCTCATGTTGCCCGTAAGGAAGGATCTGCTATCCCAGGGCCCAGTCCTATTATCCAAGGTTCAGACCCTGAAGCTGTCAGCCTGGTGTCTGAAGAGAGTCTCCTGAAGTCTAAGGGGCTCTCGGGTAGGGTAGTAAACACCATTCTTTCTAGTAGAAAGGTTACCCAAGCGATTTATGTTAGTTTGGAAAAAATTTTGTTCTTGGTTGGATACCAAAAAGGTGTCTGCAAGTATCCCAGCCATCTTGGAGTTTTTACAAGATGGTGCGGATAAAGGACTGGCCATTAGTACACTAAAAGTACAGGTATCGGCCTTGTCAGTTTTTTTAGAGCGACCCCTGGCTATAGACCCGCTAGTGAGCAGGTTCTTCAAGGGGTTAGCCAGAATTAGACCCATTCCATTTAAAGTCCTGCCAAAATGGGACCTGACGACAGTGTTGCAGGGTTGGGCTAAATGGTCACAAGAGAAAGAGCTGTCCCTAAAATGCGTCACGCTCAAATCTGTCTTTCTAGTGGCCATAACCACTGCGAGACGCATTAGTGAGCTGCAGGCACTTTCCATTAAGGAGCCTTTTCTACAAGTTTTTGAAGACAGGCTGGTATTACGGACAGACCCAGGTTTTTTGCCCAAAGTGGTGTCAAAGTTCCATAGGGCTCAAGAAATTGTTTTGCCTTCCTTTTTTGGGTCCCCAACCAATCCAAGGGAGACAGAATTCCACAATCTGGACATGAGAGCCTGTGTCTTACAATATCTGGAGTTGTCCAAAAACATTAGGAAATCCAATGCTCTATTTATTTTGCATTCGGGAAAAAAATTGGGGTTTCAAGCTTCAAAAGGCACAATCGCAAGATGGATTAAGCAGGCTATTGTGGAAGCTTACAAAATCTTAGGAAAAGAATGCCCTTTTCCCCCCATGGCTCACTCCACACGGGCACTATCGGCCTCTTGGGCAGAGCGAGCTGGAGCAACACCAGAACAAATTTGTCGAGCAGCAACATGGTCAAATTACTCGACGTTCATGAAGCATTATAGATTGGACCTTCTCTCAGCGCAAGACCAAGCGTTTGGGAGGAAAGTCCTCCAAGCGGTAGTCCCCCCCCCCCCCTAATCTGGTAAGTTCTCGCTGATCCTCTCTAGTGCTGTCCTGGACAGACGACTAGAGAAAACTAGAGTTAGATATACCAGTAACTCTATTTCTAGGAGTCGTCCAGGACAGCAGGGATTCCCTCCCTATATGCTGTTATAATGGTGGACGAGTGTTTTTTTGTTTCAGAAGCCGTTCCGGGGAAGTTCTCGGTTAAAAGACTGAGGACGAGGGACGGAAGCCGCCCTTTAAAGATCGGTATGATGTGTTTCCTGCCTCCGGAGGTGGAGCCTATCTCTCTAGTGCTGTCCTGGACGACTCCTAGAAATAGTTACCGGTAAGTCTAACTCTAGTTTTCAGCCACAACTGCCAGGAAAATTGTTCAGGATACAAAGAAACCCACAAATAACTTCAGATGAAATACAGGACTCTGAAAACATGTGTGGCTGTTTCAAGATGTACAATAAGGAGGCACTTGAAGAAAGATGGGCTGCATGGTCGAGACGCCAGAAGAAAGCAATTATTTCACAAATGCCTCAAAGTATCCCACTTACAATACGCCAAAAGGCACAGAGACGAGCCTCAAACCTCCTGGCACAGTCATTTGGAGTGACGAGATCAAAATTTTCGCTTTTTGGCCACAACCATAAACGCTACATATGGAGAGGAGTCAACAAGGCCTTTGATGAAAGGTACACCATTCCTACTGTGAAACACGGAGGTGGATCGCTGATGTTTTGGGGATGTGTGAGCTACAAAGGAAATTTGGTCAAAATTGATGGCAAGATGACTGCAGTATGTTATCAAAAAATACTGGAGGAACATTGGCATTCATCAGCCAGGAAGCTGCGCATGGGACATACTTGGACATTCCTACATGACAATGATCCAAGACCCAAGGCCAAGTCGACCTGTCATTGGCTACAGCAGAATAAAGTGAAGGTTATCATTGAGCCACTCTGGGGAGATCTCAAACGTGCAGTTCATGCAAGACAGCCCAAGAATTTACAGGAACTGGAGGCTTTTTACCAAGGGGAATGGGCCGCTTTTCCATCTGAGAAGATAAAGAGCCTCATCCACAAATACCACAAAAGACTTCAAGCTGCCATTGATGTTAAAGGGTACATTAAGAACTGGGGTATGTAAACTTTTGATCAGTGTAATTTTGGGTATTTCTGTTGTGATTATGATTTAAAAAGAGTAAACAGTTGATTTGATGATAAATGGCTTCAGCCAAACACTAACCATGAGTGGAAAGAAGTTTTGGTGTTCTTTATATTCTTTGGAAAATGGCCAAGAAATCATAAATTCTGCCAGGGTATGTAAACTTATGAGCACAACTGTATATCTCTATCTCATACAATCCTATACCCACAGTTGATCCAGAGGAAGGCTAAAAACCCCAGCAAAGCATGATCCAATTTGCTTCAGCAGGGGAGAGACAAGTGGCTTTTCCCAGGATCAACTTTACCTATAAATGTCAGTATCCAGTTATATACATTTTAGAAAATAATCCAGTCCTTTGCTTTAAAAAAAAAAAAAAATCTACTGAGCTAGCCAGAACCTGCTCTTGAGGGAGTCAATTTCACATTTTCCCAATTTTACTGTGAAGAAACCTTTCCGTATTTGGAGAGTAAATATTTTTTCCTCCAAACGCAGAGAGTGCCTCCTTGTCCTCTGTGATGGACCACTTGTGTATTTTTACATTTTGATCATATCCCCCTCAATATCCCCCTCAAACTCCTCTCAAAAGAAAATAAATTCACTTCCTCTAATCTTTCCTCATAGCTAAGCTCCTCCATACCTTTTATCAGTTTGGTTGCCCTTCTCTGCACTTTCTCCAGTTCCCCGATTTTTATCCTTTTTTGTGAACTGGTGCCCAAAACTGAACTGCATATTCCAGATGAGGTTTTGCTAATTTGTACAGGGGCAAAATGATATATTTCTCTCTGGAATCCATACCTCACTTAATACAATACATGATTTTGCTTGCTTTGGAAACCGCAGCTTGACATTGCATGCTACTATTAGGTTTATGATCTACCAAAACAACCAGATCCTCCTCCACCATTAATTCTCCCAGTTGTAATCCCCCTACCTAGTACGTATGATGCATGCATATTCTTAGCCCCCAAGTGCATAACTTTACATTTATCAACATTGTGCCTCATTTGCCACCTAGTTGCCAAATTAATACTTTTTGGGGTACACCACTGATAACCTTAGACCATTCAGAGTTTGAATTGCTACTCTCTCAATTTGGTCCTTTTTAGCCAGTTTTCTAACTATTTACAAATGGGTTTTTCCAGACCTGTAGACTTAACCTTACACATTAGTTGTGTGTGTGGGGAACTGTCAAACGCTTTTGCAAAATCCAAGCATACCACGTCCACATCCACCCCTCTGTTCAAGGTTTTACTTGCCGCCTCCTGTCACCAACCAGGCTTCTATCTCAGATCAGTAAGACTATAGCCTGGTCATCTTTACTTGCATTCTTACATTTTCCTAAGGTCAATGTACAGTGGGGAAAATGTATAATTTGATCCCCTGCAGATTTTGTAAGTTTGCCTACTTACAAAGAAATGAAGGGTCTATAATTTTTATCATAGGTGTATTTTAAATGATAGAGACAGAATACCAACCAAAAATCTAGAAAAAACACATGATACAAATGTTATAAATTGAGTTGCAGTTCAGTGAGTAAAATAAGTATTTGATCCCCAAGCAAAACATGACTTAGTACTTGGTGGAGAAACCCTTGTTGGCTAGCATAGTGGTAAGGTGTTTCTTGTAGTTGGTTACCAGGTTTGTACACATCTCAGGAGGGGGGTTGGTCCACTTTTTTTTTTTTTTTACAGATCTTCTCTAAATCCTTAGTTTCTTGGCTGTCGCTTGGCAACTTGAAGTTTCAACTCACTCCCCCATAAATTTTCTATAGGATTAAGGTCTGGAGACTGGCTAGGCCACTCCTTGACCTTTAATGTGCTTCTTCTTGAGCCACTCTTTTGTTGCCTTGGCTGTATGTTTTGGCTCATTGTCATGCTGGAAGACCCATCCACGACCCATCTTCAGTGTTCTGGTAAAGGGATGGTTCTCATCCAAGATTTTACAATACTTGGCCCCTCAATGTGGCTATGTGTCGGCCTGTAACTTTAGAAGAGACACTGTCCCAAAGCATAATGTTTCCACCTCCGTTCTTGACTGTAGGGATGGTGTTCTTAGGGTCATAGTCAGCATTTTTCTTCCTCCAAACACTTCAAGTCACATTAATGACAAATGGCTCAATTTTGGTCTCCTCTGACCACAGCACTTTCTCCCAATTCTTCTCTAAATCATTTTAGATGTTCATTACCAAACTTCAGTATGTATTGCCGCATACTATGCCTGAGCATCTGTGTTGGCAAGTTATTCATTTGTTTTTTCCATAAAAAGAGCAGATGCTTTAATTTTCTGTAACATTCAATATGGTAACTTTGAGGCATACTGTGCACCATTGTTGTACGCAGTTCCCCAATAAATGTCATTTTCTGCTTGTTTAATTGACTTGCTGACTTTCCCAGGAGTCTGCACTAAGATGCAAATCAAAGTTTTTAGCACCTCCTGCAAAATAATTTCAGCTTTGAGATGCTCCCTAAGGGTTAATATACAGTGGATATAAAAAGTCTACACACCCCTGTTAAATTTTTCAGGTTTCTTTGATGTTAAAAAATGAGACAGATAAATCCTTTCAGACCCTTTTCCACCTTTTTTAATGTGACCTCTAAACTGTACAACTCCATTGAACCACAAACTGAAATCTTTTAGGTGGAGGGAAATAAAAATTTAAATATGGTTGCATAGGTGTGCACACCCTTAAACCAGGGCTCGACAAACCCCGGGCGCCAGGTTGCCATTGCGACTAGAATTAGCGACCTGGCGCCTGGGGCAGCACAGCTGGGAAATCCTGTCTTTCCGTGCCCCCCCCTCCGCGCCGCCGGATCGCGTCGGGCCACGCCGGCCGGTAATTGAGGCCGCGGCTTTGCGGCCTTCTGCAGGCCTATGCTTCCTTCTGTGATCTAGCGCCATCTTGTGGTGGCCGTTGGTATGACAAGACAAACAGCAATGCTAATGGAGTTTCCCTGTCTGTTTTCACTGCCATCTCCTTCCCTCTAACTAGAACCCCCAAACATTATATATATTTCTTATTCTAACACCCTAGAGAATAAAATGGCAGTCGTTGCAATACTTTCTATCACACCGTATTTGCGCAGCGGTCTTACAAGCGCACTTTTTTGGGAAAAAATACACCCAATTTTTTTTAATATTGTGAAAGATAATGTTACGCTGAGTAAATTGATACCCAACATGTCACGCTTCAAAATTGCGTCCGCTCGTGGAACTTTTACCCTTTAAAATTTTCATAGGCGACGTTTAAAAAATTCTACAGGTTGCATGTTTTGAGTTACAAAGGAGGTCTAGGGCTAGAATTATTGCTCTCGATCTACCGATCGCGGCGATACCTCACGTGTGGTTTGAACACCGCTTTCATATGCAGGCGCTACTCACGTGTGCGTTCGCTTCTGCGCACGAGCTCGGCGGGACGGGACGCGTTCCTGGCTCCTAACTTTTTTAGCTGGCTCCTAGAATCCAAGCAAATTTGTCAAGCCCTGCCTTAAACTAATACTTTTTTGACGCACCTTTTGATTTTATTACAGCACTCAGACTTGTACTCAAAAAGATTATCGGCATGGCACATCTTGACATGGTAATATTTGCCCACTCTTGTTTGCAAAAACACTCCAGTCACATTGCGAGGGCATCTCCAGTGCACAGCCCTCTTCAGATCACCCCACAGATTTTCAATCGGATTCAGGTCTGGGCTCTGGCTGGGCCATTCCAAAACTTTTATCTTCTTTAGGGGAAGCCATTCCTTTGTTGATTTTGATGTGTGCTTTGGGTCGTTGTCATGCTGAAAGATAAAGTTCATCTTCATGTTCAGCTTTCTAGCAGAAGCCAGAAGGTTTTGTGCCAATATTCACTAGTATTTGGAACTGTTCGTATTTCCCTCTACCTTGACTAAGGCCCCTGTTCCAGCTGAAGGAAAACGGCCCCAAAGCATGATGCTGCTACCACCATGTTTCACAGTGGGTATGGTGTTATTTTGGTGATGTGCAATGTTGTTTTTGGGCCAAACATATCTTTTGGAATCATGGCCAAAAAGTTCAACTTTTTTTATGTGACCAGAACATTTTCCCCTTATGCTTTTGGGAGACTTCAGATGTGTTTTAGAAAAATTTAGCCAGGCTTGGGTGCATTTCTTTGTAAGAATAGGCTTCTGTCTTGCCACTCTACTTCATAGCCCAGACATGTGAAGAATATGGGAGATTGTGGTCACATATACCACACAGCCAGTACGTGCCAGATATTCCAGCAGCTCCTTTTTGTTTACAAACGTTTATTTGGGTTAAAAGGTGGTACAAAACCGACATGACAAAAGTAAAAAAACAATTCCATAGCGTCAGATATACATATGGACTGTATAAAGTAGAAACGTAGAAATACCATTTGCGTCATATATGAACATGTAAGAAGGGAGACTGGCTCTATAAACAAAGTTACAGTGATGTGCATATATATTTGAACCATAAATTACGGAGAGGCATGTTGATCTGGGTTAAGGAACTCCTTGCTATGTGCGACCCAGGGGTCCCATTTTTGTTTATAAACCTGATTTGTGTTCCGAACAGTATGATAGATTTTTTTCCATCAAAATAATATTATTGATTCTAGTTTTGAGTTGTGTTAACGGAACTGATGGGGATTTCCAATGGAAAGCAATTAACCAGTGGACTGCTACGCATATAGTATGTATTAGTCTAATACCTTGAGTAGAGAGTCCTATAATGGGTGAGAATAGAAGGCAATTATGTAAGGTCAAGGTGATGTTCTTATCTGCAATTGTAGAGGCAAAATTCTCCAACTGCTTCCAGATATGAGTGATTTTTTCACAGCTCCAAAAGATGTGTGTAAAAGAGCCGGTGGAGTTGCATCCTCTGAAGCACAAAGGGGAGACGGTAGGAAAAATGGTGTGAAGTTTAATAGGGGTATAGTACCATCTAGTGAATAGCTTCAACGCTGTCTCTTTAATGGCTATAGACTTGGTACTTTTGTGCAAATTGTTGATGCAGTTGTCCCAGTTCACAGAAGAATATGTGAAGCCTACCTCCTGTTCCCATTTCATCATGTATGGAAGTTTGTTTATGTCTGTGTTGATAAGTAGGTTGACGTATACTTCCGAGATGAAACCTCTCTTTCTGGGGGATTTAAGACAGAGGGTCTCGAAAAAGGATGGGGGTTGTATATTCGATATTTCAAAATACGTGTCAAAAAAATGTTTGATCTGAGAAAATCTATTCCATTCAGTTTCAGGAATTTGGGATTTAGAGATAAGAGAGGGGAGGGAAATGAAATTTGTACCATCTATAAAATTGGAAAGGGATGTAAGGTTATTGTCTATCCACCAAGAGAAGTCTGTTGGGACCCGTGCAACTCGGGGAAATTTAGGGTCGCTTATAAAAGATGCATGTGGAGGGGTTTTGGACTTAAGATTAAATTTCTGGTTGTATGTTTTCCACAATTGGTATGACTGTGAGACTATTTGATTTAAGGGGTCAATAGAATAGTTTGGATTTTTGTTTCCCCACAGTAAACTTGAGATGGAGAATGGCAAGATGGAGTTCTTTTCAAAATCAACCCATGGAACTTTTGGGTTGGGGATGTGCCACTGTGCCATTTGTGACCATCTAGCTGATAGGTAATACAACCAAAAATCTGGGAGGCCAAGACCACCAGGTCTTTGAGGACTATATAAGATCGATCTTGAAAGGCGAGGATGGGAGTCCGACCAGACGAATCTATTAACGTCTGATTGGAATTTCGTGAGCAATGTTTTATTCAGTCTAATAGGGAGAGCCCTAAATAAGTACAGGATCTTCGGGAATAAAGTCATTTTTATTGCTGTGATCCTTCCTAAAAATGATATCTTATAGGATTTCCACATTTTTAATGTTGCTCTTAATTTATGCATCAATGGTATGTAATTCTTGGAAACAAGCTCATTGAATTTGGGAGTGAGATGAATTCCTAAGTACGGAAGGGACTCCAATGTGTAGGAGAAGCTGAAAGAAGAGCGTAGTGATTCTAAATCTGAAGTTGGAATATTGATTGGCATGCCCAGCGATTTGGATACGTTGACTGCTAAGCCCGATAAGGACGAAAAGATGTTGAGAGTTTGTAAAAGAATAGGTAAAGCAGTATTTGGCTGGGAGAGGAATACTAACATATCATCTGCATACATGCACAGTTTGTATGTGTTATTGTTTGATGTGTAACCTTTGATGCCTGCATTGAGTAGGATGGCTGTAGCTAATGGTTCGATTGCAAGTGCAAATAACAGTGGGGAGAGGGGGCAGCCCTGACGCGTACCTCTACCCACTTTGAAAAACTCTGAATTGCAGCCTGGTAACCTAATTCTAGTTGAGGGGCTGTGATAAAGTGCATGAAAGCCATGTACAAATTCACCTTCGAAGCCATATCTACGTAGTACTAGGTCTAAGAATTTCCAAGAGACACTATCGAATGCCTTATTAATATCTAGGCTAAGCATTAAAAGAGGTCTAGAATGTATGTTCGCGTCTTGGATAATATTTGAGACCAGTCTAATGTTGTCTGTGATCTGTCTACCAGGGATAAATCCAGATTGGTAAGGGGAGATAAGTGTAGGGATAATTTTGGCAAGTCTATTGGCTAGGAGTCTACTAAAAATTTTGAGGTCATTATTTATAACGGATATCGGCCTATAATTTTGGGGTAAAGTGTGGTCTTTATTTGCTTTTGGGATGAGGGACATGTTGGCTAATAGCATCTCCTCTGGGAATTGTCCTCCTGTGAGAATGTTGTTATATAGTTTCACCAAGTGAGGGATTAGGAGTTGGTGATATTGTTTAAAGTATGAGGATGAAAAGCCATCCGGGCCTGGAGCTGAGTTCCTTTTAAGTGATTTAATGATACGAGTCAATTCTTCTTCTGAACATGGCGAATTTAGTGTATCTATTTGAGTTTGGGTTAATTTTGGAAAGGGGAGGTTATCAAACCAAGAAAGTGAGGAGGGAGGAATGGGAGTGTTTGGTGCTGAGAGAAGGTCGGAATAAAAGTCTTTGAATATGGAGAGTATCTCCTGAGGGTGTATAACCAGTTGGTTTGCCCTGTTTTTGAGCTTATAGATGTGTGTAGGTTTTATTGACTGGTTAAGTTTGTGGGCGAACATTGTAGAATAGGAGTTGCATGATAAGAAAAATTTTGCTTTCGACCAGCGGAGCGCTTTTTCTGCTCTAAATGTTAAAAGGGAATCTAAATCGTTGCGTTTATGAGTGATCAACTTATAGATATCTGGGTCATGAGTGTGCTTATGGTCCCTATATAATTTATGGAGGTCCCTAGTGAGGGAGTGGATTTTTTCCCATTTGGTCCTATTACTTTGTGCTGCCCTCTTAATAAGATGACCCCTCATGACTGCTTTGTGGGCCATCCATAATGTAGAGGAGGAGATATCAGGGGTAGCATTAGTAGTGAAATATTCTTCTATTTCTGAAGCTATTTCCTGTTGGTGAACAGGATCTGAAATCAAAGACTCATTTAGTCTCCAGGAGTATGGGGTGGAAATGAGGCCTATGAATTTTGTACTCAGGGTAACAATATGATGGTCTGACCAAGAGCAAGGGTGTATTGTAGCGTCTAGGGAATTAGCTAGAATTATAGGGGTACAGAGGATATGGTCTATACGGGAGTATGAGTCATGCGGATGTGAGTAAAATGTGTAGTCCCTTGCGCCTATGTTTAACGCCCTCCAAGAGTCTATTAATTGCAGGTCATTTATATGTGTGGTAGTTGTTTTAGAGAAGGTTTTGGAGTTCTGATTCTGTTTGCTTCTATCGAGGTTTGGTTGAGGAACTGAATTGAAGTCTCCGCCTAGAATAATATGTGGTGGATGATATTGTTGTAATGTGTTGAAAAATTGTGTGAAGAATGTGGTTTGTGTGTCGTTAGGGGCGTATATGTTAGCCACTGTAATGTCTCTCCCAGCCAATGTACCTTTAATAATAATGAATCTACTGTCTTGATCCTTAAAGACTTGCTGAACCTCAATGGGAAAAGAGTGATGGAAAAATATTGCAACTCCCTTAGTTTTAGAGGTGGAAGTGGTATAGAAAGATTGGTTAAATGATTTATGAAAGAATGTGGGGTGTGCATCTGTCATAAAATGTGTTTCTTGCAACATTACTATTTTCGCATTCAATTTTTTATATTGCAAAAAGGCCTTTTTCCTTTTGTTGGGGGAATTGAATCCCTGTACATTGTGTGATATTATTTTAATGGTCATGATGTGGGTGTGTAATTTTGGGGAAGCAACAGGAAGGCTGATATCTGACATTTTCTACGTTGGGAGGAGAATGAAAAAACATATGTTATGAACCTGACCATGGAGAACAAGATGCTTAGAGACAAATGTAGAGATGACTCCATTCTTATCATGTCTAATCTGTCGGTTAAAAAAAACATTGTACCAGATTTAAATAACGTAATAAAGCTACAAGAAATGAAACCTATATCAAAGTTAATAAAACATTTGGGGTTAGGAAAAATTATTTTCTCTAACCGACCATGAAATAATAACGGGCCAATTGGCCCAAGACTCAGTCTTGTCAACTTACTAATGCGAACTGGGAGCTTATTGAAAGGTGAAATAAACAAAGATATAAAGAAACAAATGTATTCGCATTTCAGTTGAAAATGAGCTAACCCTCTGAGGGGAGGGAATGCTCTAACTGAGTGGGGGAAAATCATGGCGTCATAGGGTGGAGAGCCACACAAGATGTTTTTTTTTTTTTTTGTGTAAATACCTGTGTTAGATAAAAATTGATGTTAATAAGTCTCCTTATAAAAGAGAATGCACTATACTTTAGCACCGTGGACAAGGCGGGGTTGCAACAGAGAACAGTGGAGCAATATATACTTCTATATTATGCCTGGGGTGACAGTAATTAAAACATGAGGTATGCCTGTAAAATAGGTCGTTTAGAAAAAAGTAGTATAAATCTTCTTTACAGTACAAACAATTTACAAACATTTGTATGTACTAGGAAAATGAAAAGTCCCAAGAACTAGTGATCTATTAAATAATTAGTCTTAACACCGAAACCATATTCAACCCTCCCACCCCTCTTCAGAGAAGAAAGGGATGGAATATTATACATGAGGGATATAAATATCAAAGGGATTGCAGTACCATGTCTTGTCAGTAGGTGTCAGTGTCTCACCGTAAATGACACGTGCTAAGAAGAAAAAAAAAAAAAAACAAACAAAAAAAAACAATACTTTTCAGTTGAGACATTAAGCACAAATGAGTGACCATATCAAAAAAAAGCCTGTGCTTATTGCAGTAACTTGGGTATATAAAAAACTTGAGTGAGAAGTGATAGAAAATGAGAAAAAAAAAAGAACCCAGTTAGAGTCCAAAAATGACAAATAACTCTGGGAAGAACTGAAGAACATGTGAGAACCAGAAAACTTTTAAAAAGTAGTGATTTAGTTGAAGTTCAGTGGTCCGGCCTCCTGTCTGAGTCTGCGACTATTTGCCCGTGAAGCTGGGGTGTTCCAGATGGGAGCTGGACGAGATGAGGATGGGGTGCACGGGAGATTGCCTGCATCCATTAGACCCAGTTTGATTAGGATGTCTTGACCCTCTGGGACTGTGGAGGCAACGTAAGTGGTGCCGTTATGGGGAATAATCAGTTTGAAAGGGAAACCCCATCTATATCTGATCCTCGCCGTGGAGAGCACTGTTGTGATTTCCTTCATCTTCCTGCGTCTGTCTAGGGTTGCTTGTGAGATATCTGGATAGATCTGTATTTGTACTCCATCCAGGACAATGCTTCTCAGACCCCTGGCCGCCCTCATAATATCTTCCTTTACCAGGAAATCTTTCATGCATAACACTATGTCTCGAGGGGGTTTATCGGGGGGAGGTTTTGCCCTTAAAGCACGGTGTATGCGATCACAGATAAATGATTGAACATTCTGTTCTGGGAGCAGATTATGGAAAAGCTTGTTTGCATATACAGGAAGATCTGTAATGGATTCCGGGACCCCTCTAATTCTGAGGTTGGACCTCCTATTCCTGTTGTCTAAATCCTCCACTTGCTCCTGTAATTGAAGGCTGAAGAAAGTGAATCATGCTCCCTAGATAAGTCATTGAAAGCTATGGACAGTTCATCGTGCTTGTTTTCTAGCAAATCGGTTCTTGTCCCTAATGCAGCTATTTCCTGGGATAATGTGTCAGTGGACCTCTGAATCTCTGCTTGAAATTTATGTATAAGTTTAGAGCACATGGCCTCCAGACTCACATCTAAATCTGCTTTAGTCAGTGGAGGGTACTCACAGTTCTCTGTTGGACCCGAATCCAGCGGTGACTGAGATGGCTGTAGCTGAGGCTGAGCAGGGAATGAGGAAGGTGAAGAGGGCAGCGCGTCAGCGCCATTTTTAGCCATCCTGCCGCGCTCCAGAGATCTGAGGCAGTAATGGGCAAGATTATTCTGCTTCTGGCTGCTCTTCCGACCCTTCTTCTTAGAAGACTGCATGCACAGATTCTTATGTGCGGGGGTGTTGTTGGTTTGTTTCCGTTCCGGTGATTATGGCCCCGATAATGTGGCTTTTAGCCCCGTGAGACCCGGAGCTCTCTCTAGAAGCTGCTGCTCCGTCCCATGCCGCGCATGCGCCCCCTGCCAGCAGCTCCTTTTAATGTTGCTGTAGTCCTCTTGGCAGCCTCCCTGACCGGTTTTCTTCTCGTCTTTTCATCAATTGTTGAAGTTCTTGGTAAGGTCACTGTTGTGCCATATTTTCTCCACTTGATGACTGTCTTCACTTGTGTTCATTGGTATACAGTGGGTACGGAAAGTATTCAGACCCCCTTAAATTTTTCACTCTTTGTTATATTGCAGCCATTTGCTAAAATCATTTTAGGTTTATTTTTGACAGAAAAACACAGAATTGTTGACATTTTTTCAGATTTATAAAAAAAAAAAAAATGAAATATCACATGGTCCTAAGTATTCAGACCCTTTGCTGTGACACTCATATATTTAACTCAGGTGCTGTCCATTTCTTCTGATCATTCTTGAGATGGTTCTACACCATCATTTGAGTCCAGCTGTGTTTGATTATACTGATAGGACTTGATTAGGAAAGCCACACACCTGTCTATATAAGACCTTACAGCTCACAGTGCATGTCAGAGCAAATGAGAATCATGAGGTCAAATGAACTGCCTGAAGAGCTGAGACAGAATTGTGGCAAGGCACAGATCTGGCCAAGGTTACAAAAAAAATCCTGCTGCACTTAAGGTTACTAAGAGAACAGTGGCCTCCATAATCCTTAAATGGAAGATGTTTGGGAGGACCAGAACCCTTCCTAGAGCTGGCCGTCCAGCCAAACTGAGCTATCGGGGGGGAGAAGAGCCTTGGTGAGAGAGGTAAAGAAGAACCCAAAGATCACTAAGGCTGAGCTCCAGAGATGCAGTCGGTAGATGGGAGAAAGTTGTAGAAAGTCAACCATCACTGCAGCCCTCCACCAGTTGGGGCTTTATGGCAGAGTGGCCCGACGGAAGCCTCTCATCAGTGCAAGACACATGAAAGCCCGCATGGAGTTTGCTACAAAAACACCTGAAGGACTCCAAGATGGTGAGAAATAAGATTCTCTGGTCTGATGAGACCAAGATAGAACTTTTTGGCCTTAATTCTAAGCATTATGTGTGGAGAAAACCAGGCAATGCTCATCACCTGTCCAATACAGTCCCAACAGTGAAGCATGGTGGTGGCAGCATCATGCTGTGGGGGTGTTTTTCAGCTGCAGGGACAGGACGACTGGTTGCAATCGAGGGAAAGATGAATGCGGCCAAGTACAGGGATATCCTGGACGAAAACATTCTCCAGAATGCTCAGGACCTCAGACTGGGCTGAAGGTTTACATTCCAACAAGACAATGACCCAAAGCACACAGCTAAAATAACGAAAGAGTGGCTTCACAACAACTCCGTTACTGTTCTTGAATGGCCCAGCCAGAGCCCTGACTTAAACCCAATTGAGCATCTCTGGAGAGACCTAAAAATGGCTGTCCACCAACGTTTACCATCCAACCTGACAGAACTGGAGAGGATCTGCAAGGAGGAATGGCAGAGGATCCCCAAATCCAGGTGTGAAAAACTTCTTGCATCTTTCCCAAAAAGACTCATGGCTGTATTAGATCAAAAGGGTGAAAATACTAAATACTGAGCAAAGGGTCTGAATACTTAGGACCATGTGATATTTCAGTTTTTCTATTTTAATCTGCAAAAATGTCAACAATTCTGTGTTTTTCTGTCAATATGGGGTGCTGTGTGTACATTAATGAGAGGGAAAAAATGAACCTAAATGATTTTGGCAAATGGCTGCAATATAAGAGTGAAAAATTTAAGGGGGTCTGAATACTTTCCGTACCCACTGTATCTAATGCCTTGGAAATTCTTTTGTACCCTTCGCCTGACTGATACCTTTTGAAAAATGAGATCCCTCTGATGCTTTGGAAGCTCTCTGCAGACCATGGTTTTTGCTGTAGGATGTGACTTAGAAAATGTCAGGAAAGGCCTAATGGAACAGCTGAACTTTATATGGGCTTAATCGGAGGCACTTTAAATCATGGCAGGTGTGTACTGACTCCTATTCAGGCTGGGTTCACACTAGTGCGACACGACAGCTGTCCTACTTTGGATCCGACTTTGCCCCGCGACATGAAGCCGACATATGTCCGACTTTCAATAAACGGGGATCCGACTTGGATCCCCGCCAATAGCAGGCAGTGTGTTTGGTATGAATCTTGAGGGGGAACTCCAGGCCAAATTTTAAATAAAAAACCGGCATGGGTTCCCCCTCCGGGAGCATACCAGGCCCTTGGGTCTGGTCTGGATTTGAAGGGGGAACCCCCTACGCCGAAAAAACGTAGTGGGGGGGCCCCCCCAAAATCCAAACCAGGCCCTTATCCGAGCACGCAACCTGGCAGGCCGCAGGGGAAGAGGGGGGGGGACGAGAGAGCGCCCCCCTCCCTCCTGAACCGTACCAGGCCGCATGCCCTCAACATGGGGGGTTTGGTGTTCTGGGGCAGGGGGGGCGACCTGCGGCCCCCCCCCACCCCAAAGCACCCTGTCCCCATGTTGATGACAGGGCCTCTTCCCGACAACCCTGGCCGTTGGTTGTCGGGGTCTGCAGGCGGGGGGCTTATCGGAATCCGGGAGCCCCCTTTAATAAGTGGGCCCCCAGATCCCGGCCCCCCACCCTATGTGAATGCGTATGGGGTACATCGTACCCCTACCCATTCACCTGGTGGGAAAACATTTTTTCAATAAAAACACACACAGCTTTTTAAATTAATTTATTGCACAGCTCCGGGGGTCTTCTGCCGACTTTGGGGGTCTCCGGTTCTTTCTTCTGCCGGGCCTCCGCTATCTTCTTCCAGCTCTTTTGCTAGCGGGGACCGGTCTTCGTCGCCTTCTTCTCCCGCTCTCCGATTCTTCTCTCGCTCTCCGGTTCTTTCTTCAGCCGGGCCTCCGCTATCTTCTTCCAGCTCTTTTGCTAGCGGAGAGGCCCGGTCTTCCCGTTGTCTCGTCCGGCTCTCCGTTGTCCTTCTACCGGCCCCTCCACTATCTTCTTCCAGCTCTTTTGCTAGTGGAGGGGCCGGTCTTCCCGTCGCCGTCTTCTTCCCTCTTCTCCTCGATGTTGACGCGTCGCTTCCTCCCGCTGTAATACAGGCTTCTCATGACGTCAGTCACATGCTCTGGGTGGCCCTGTCAGGTATTATTGCTGTCTGTGTCCCCATTAGGGAGATTTACCCTCTATTTTTCCTGTTACTTTCATTTGGGTTGTCTATGAAGGAAAGAAATCTGATAGAGGTTATAACCCTCCCTTGCTCTATCCAAAATAGGGGAAAAAAATGTTTTGCCTATAGATCCACTTTAACATATTGCTATCATAGGGGGACTAACAGGCCACCAATTTCATAGTACTGGGCAGATGACCAGGTCTTTTTATGGAGACATCAGGGGTCTTCAGAAAATCAAGTCCTGTTAAAGGGATTGGGTATTTTTACAGCCACCCAGATCACCTTTACGTCAGTAAAGGTGTACTTGTTTTGACCACTAGGGACATTTAACTGGTTGAAGGGTACCCCCAAATCATTATCTTCTACCTTGTTTTAATATATTTTTTTTTTTTTTTTTTTTTTTTTTTTTTAAATATTACTTTTATTTTAGTATGATTTGGTCCTTACAAAAATGTGTCTGAAGTAAGCTATATATACAGTATATTATAGTTATGGGCAATAACTTGGTATGACAGTCTGTGTGCAGCTATTACAGAAATGCTTGATTTATACATGCGAACATTCTGAAGAAGGAAAAAAAAAACGAAACCCCTTCGTTTACAACCTCTTGTCTTCACATTAGAGGGGACAGATGGTGCAGAGTTTTTTTTTTTTTTTTTTTTTTTTTTTTTGCTATGTTGCAGACAAGGGCATTGATGCACAGGATTACTACAGGCTTAGCCATTATAGTTCATGGCAGTCTGTTTTCTTGCTGAAGCTATTTGAGTCACAAGACCAGAACAAGTTTGTAGATCAGCATTTCTGACTTTACATTGATTTCCTGATCTAAATAATTTTGTCACATCAGGGTACTGAAAGCAGTAGATGAACATAATGGCTTGGTAACTTGCCATTTCCAGATCGGGTCATAAATGGCTGTGTTCAGGATTTGCTCAAGAATAGTTTTTCAAACTTGGTCGTTTTCTAAAGGAACTACTGTCAGGCGTTCAGGAAGGCATTCTGCTACCTTCTAAATGCCTTTTTTATTTTTTTATTTTTTTTTTACACTTGCCAAACAGCTTGTCATGCCACATAAAATATGCTGCAGCATGTACACAATGTTTTTATAAAAAGTAATTAACTCCCGGGATGTATAATGTAAGGGGCATCAAACGCACTATAGTCCAGGGCGTCCTTTTTGTTCCTGGCTGTGTCAGTGGTGTCTGGAGCTCTGAGGCAAGTAGGCAGCCAAAACGTCACCAGGACGAGAGCAAGAGAAATGGCTGCAGCGGCGTGCGTTCGATGTATGCATGCTCCTTCCTCAGGCCTTGCGAGTGGCCATCTTGGTTTGTGGTTATGAAGAGATGGCAGCGCTGACGGGCAACAAAACCCAGCGCGCCGGGTCCCCCCACCACACAAAGGGGCCAGGCAAATGAATAAACTAGAACAATACAATTGGTAAGTGTCTGAATAGCATGATTAAAAAGTAACACGAATAAAAAATGAATTACAACTAGAAACAGAGAATTTGTTTAGTGTGTGCGTGCGTGTATATGTATATGTAAATGTATATACTAGAGGTCGACCGTTATGGGTTTTTCTCTGGCCGATGGCGATATTTCGAAATCGGGGCGGCCGATGGCCGATATATGATGCCGATTTTTGCAGCCGATATTTTAGGGCGATTTTTTATTTTTTTTTGCAGGTGGCACTAATTGGCACTGGCAGGTTGCACTGGATGGCACTGTTTGGCAGGTGGCACTGGCAGGCACTAACGGTTGGCACTGATTGGCAGGTGGCACTGGATGGCACTAATTGGCAGGTGGCACTGGATGGCACTAATTGGCACTGGCAGTTGGCACTAATTGGCACTGGAAGATGGCACTAGCAGATGGCACTGATTGTCAGGTGGTACTGGATGGCACTGGCAGTTGGCACTGGATGGCACTAGTTAGCACTGGCGGGTGGCACTGGCACATGGCACTGGCGGGTGGCTCTGGATGGCACTGGCGGGTGGCTCTGGATGGCACTGGCGGGTGGCTCTGGATGGCACTGGCGGGTGGCTCTGGATGGCACTGGCGGGTGGCTCTGGATGGCACTGGCGGGTGGCTCTGGATGGCACTGGCGGGTGGCTCTGGATGGCACTGGCGGGTGGCTCTGGATGGCACTGGCGGGTGGCTCTGGATGGCACTGGCGGGTGGCTCTGGATGGCACTGGCGGGTGGCTCTGGCAGGTTTCACAGCCGATACTGTGAAACTGCTCTCTGCAGCGCCACGTGAAACTGTATGGAGAGAGAGCAGCTCACAGATTCAGCGTGATGTCGGAGGTGGGCGGGACCCAGGGTGGGCGGGCCCCCAGCAGCTATCCAGCCAATGATCGGGCCGTTAAAGAAAGGGGCGGGGACACATACATGTAGCGGTCTGCCCAGATCCCATCCCATTGGCTGGTGTTGGATAGCTGGGTCCCGCCCACCCCGACATCCAACCTCACTAATGACCTTCTCTCTCTCTCCATAACGTTTCACACACCACGGCGCTGCTCTGCAGACAGAGTGCGGAGAAGGGAGGAGGAACCCCACGTTCCTCCTCCCTTCTCCACACTGCTGGCACAGGTGCGGGCAGTGTTAAATATCGGCCTAATTTGGATAGTAATCGGCCGATGCCGATTTCTCCAATATATGGTTGAATATCGGCCGGCCGATATATCGGTCGACCTCTAATAAAAAAAGTGTGTGTGTGTGTATATGTGCAATTGTTATGAGGATAAACAGACCATAATGCCGCGTACACACGATCATTATTCACGGCGGTTTAAAAACCGCCGTGAATAATGACATTTTAAACGAGGGAACAGCTTGTTCCCCACACACGGTCATTTTTCTCGTCATTTTTTAAAATGACGAGAAAAACGATCGTCTATGGGCTCCGCGGCAGTGTTTCCCTATGGGAAACACTGCCGCGGAAGAAATGTCAGGAAAAACGACGAGAAAAATTAGAACATGTTCTAATTTTTCTCATCGTGATTAATGCCGTTTTTCCCGTCGGGAAAAACGGCAAAAAGCCCACAGACTATCGTTTTTCTCGTCCAAAGGAAAAAATTTCATTTTTCCCGACGGAAAAAATTTCATTTTTCCCGACGGGAAAAATGATCGTGTGTACGCGGCATCAGGGTCCTGTTCATTAAATTATAAATAATTAATAGTATAATATATAAAATGTCGATATTAAAAGATTTTTTTAATATATGCATGCAAAATGTATTTATTTTTGTTTAAATAATGCATGCAAATTTTAAGGGTATGGTGGAATTTTATATTCTAATAAAGGGGATCCTAAAAGCTGTTCACAGTAAAAACATCATTACCCTCCAGTTGAAACCAATCATTTTGGTTACACCCCCTAATGCAACTGATAGTAACTTATCTGCATTACTGCATCATCTCCATCATCCACTTGTATATCTTTTTATATTGGAAACCTGTTCCACCGTAGATACAGTACAGTACAACCGTTTGATACAATCTCCTTCTCCCTACATGCATCTAATACGAAAACCCCTTTTCTCACTGAAGCAGGGCCCTATCGCCTATCCACATCTAGTGATACTACGAAGGATTACTGCCTTAGTCAATCCAGTCTTTTGTGGCAGTCACCCCCCCCCCCCCCCCCCCGCGCGCAGGAAGCATCGCTCCTCTCCCCCTACTCTGCGAGGCACCGGCATTTTAACTGTGCCTTCACAGCCAGGCGCGTGCTGTGAATGGCCAGGCAATTTTCTGGGACCTGTGACGTGTCCCAGAAGATGGGAGGGGGAGAGGTGAAATTCCTTCTGGCACCGCGGAGCCAGGGAAGGAAATGGGAGCTGGGTGCCCGTAAAAACGGGGTACCCGCTTCTCCCCCCAAAAAATTACATGCCAAATGTGTTATGTCAGGGGGTCACCTGCGTTTAAAGCAGAAGTTCAATTTTTGGGTGGAACTCCGCTTTTAACAGTTAAATTATCTTTTAGCCAGTTTTATATTATAGTAGCGTTTATCTGAGAATATGGACGCCCAAGACCACCAATTGGATGCTTCCTGCATTGACGTATCCATTACCGACATTACGCATAAAAATCCATTAGATGCTATATGGGCTTAGCTCATCTGGAGGAACTTTACACAGATGATGGTGATATGTACACTATATTACAAAAAGCAGGGTTCGACAAACCCCGGGCGCCAGGTCGCCTTTGCAACTAGAATTAGGGACCTGGCGCCTGGGGCGGCACAGATGGGGTATCGTTTGTCTCCGTGACCCCCCCCCCCCCCCCACCGCGCGATCACACCGTATTTGCGCAGCGGTCTTACAAGCACACTTTTTTGGGGGAAAAAATACACTTTTTTTTTTTTCAATTAAAAATAAGACAACAGTCAAGTTAGCCTAATTTTTATTTTTTTATATTGTGAAAGATTAATGTTACGCCAAGTAAATTGATACCCAACATGTCACGCTTCAAAATTGCGTCCGCTCGTGGAATGGCGACAAACGTTTACCCTTTAAAATCTCCATAGGCGATGTTTAAAAAATTCTACAGGTTGCGTGTTTTGAGTTACAGAGGAGGTCTAGGGCTAGAATTATTGCTCTTGCTCTACCAATCACGGCGATACCTCACGTGTGGTTTGAACACCGCTTTCATATGCGGGCGCTACTCAAGTATGCGTTCGCTTCTGCGCGCAAGCTAGGCGGGACGGGGTGCGTTCCTGGCTCCTAACTTTTTTTTAGCTGGCTCCTAGATTACAAGTAAATTTGTCAAGCCCTGACCAAAAGTATTGGGACACCTGCCTTTACACCCACATGAAGTTTAATGGCATCCCAGTCTTTTATTTATTTGTTACATATATATATATTTTTTTCACGGATCACACTTGGTCACTTGGTGTCACTGAAATTAAGATTTCATATATATGCATGTTTGCAACATTTGATATGTGTTGGTAACTGATTTTTTTTTTTTTACAAAAATAAGCGCTACACTTTTTCATATTCACCAGTTTTTGCTTTGTCTCAGCTGTGTTGGCAGCTAATTTTTTGTGTTCACTTATTGCACAGCGCAGTATATCCCATATATAATTTAATGCCATCCCAAGGACACCTATACTCAGGACCTTAAGGGGCAAATCCCAGGATTAGCTCTAATATAGTGCATGAATTACAGAGTTTACAGGAACATGAAGTATAGCCCCTCCCTCTTTCTGGATATTATTTCCTTCCCGGATCTGCAGTGGCACTGGTTACGCTCTCCTCGCTAGCCTACTGTGGTAGTGGATTTAAGCCATGATTGTCAATTTTTTTCCATACAACCCCTGGCCTCATAAGTGGCTTTGTAGTAGGGTAACGTGGAGTTCACTAATCCTTTTCAAAAAACTATCCCTGGTGCTCTTGGCTTTTTCCAATTTAATAGGATAGCCTTCCTTCTGTAGAACAGCAGGATGTTGAGCATAGTCCGCATAGCACGCAATGGCACCACGTCATCTACAAGACCCAGTAAGCAAACCCTGACAGTCATCGGTACTGACAGTAGTTCTGAAATACAAGAGGTGATATCTGCCCAAAAACTTTGAACTTGAGGGCATTGCCAGAAAATGTGATCCGCGTCAGCAGGCGAATGAGAACACCTCCAACACTCTTCTGAGGACATAGGGAAAATCTTAGCCAACCTAGCCGGGGTGTAATAACTCCTGTGCAAGAATTTAGATTGGATCAACCTGTCCCTTGCAGACACTAAATGGTTGCGTCCATAGGTCACCCCAATCCTCCCCCTGTACATTAGGAACCTCCTGCTTCCCACCTCTACCTGCACCGGGTGATCGCTAGTGGTGTTGTCTTGAAGAACTCTTTGTATGTCACTGGAGAGGCTTGGCCAAGTCATCACTTGACAACATTGTCTCAAGTGCTGAGGGCAGAGACTCTACCCTCGCCTCCCGAAACTGCATCTGCAAGGCATGTTGTCTAACCTGGAGAAACCTAAACGGGTACGAATTGGTAAGATCATGCCTTGATTTAAGTTGAGAAAAAGTCAACAGTTCACCATAGAATGTGATGTCACTCAGCGTCCTCACTCCCTTCACTGCCCAAAACATAGGATCCGGCAGGTTGTAAAAATGAGACAGGGCTGGGGTTAGCCATATAGGAGCAGACAGTGATACCCCCTCATAGCTAGGACATGGCAATTTTACCGCTGCCTCCCACGCCTTAATTGTGGCCTTCATTGTTGGCGTCAGAGGTAGATCAGACCTGGAGCCCCCCGAACAAAGCAAATCTGAGACTTTTTCATAAGACCCTAGATGGGCCGCCTCCAGTACGGTGGCCACGTCCCCATCATCCGCAAGTAACCACCTACAAGCAAAGACCATCTGACCCGCCAGGTAATACTTTTGGCAGTGCTAGTCCCCCTTGATCACTAGGTTCCTGTAAGACTTTAATACCTATTCTTGGAGGTTTAGGTGCCCAAAGGAAAGATGAAATTATACTATCAATCTTTTTAAAATACGATTTTGGGACCCATACAGGCGCATGTCTCAGAAAATAAAGGATTACAGAGAGAAATTTCATTTTTAATAAACTGATCCTACCTATCAATGACAGTGGCAATTTAGTCCAAGCCTGTACCTTTTTGCTTAAGTAGTGTTGGCAACGGAAGTAAATTAAGGCACAAGTAATCTTCAATTTGCTTGAGATGAACTCCTAAATATTTAAGGGACGTGACCCACTGCAGTGGCAGTGTCGGGTCAGCCTTGTCTCTGGCTTCAGTGTCTAGAGGTAAAATTGAAGATTTACTCCAGTTCACTTTTAACCCTGAGAATTGTGCAAAGTGATCAATAATCCCCAAGGCAGCTTTCAAGGAGTCACCCGGGTCACTAAGAAACAATGGCATATGATCGGCGTATAACGCCAGGGACTCGTCTATTGTGCCCACCCTGATGGACTGTATTTCTCTTGAGGACCTAAGAGCAGCTGCCAGAGGTTCCAGGGCGAGGGCAAACAGGAAGGGGGGATAGTGGACATCCCTGCCTAGTTCCCCTTCCCACCTCGAATTCAGAAATAGAGGACCCTAGCCAAACTTCTACCCTTGGGTGTCTATACAGCATGGATATCCACTTCCTGAACTGTGGCCCAAACCCCATTACCTCCAAGACCCTGAGCATGTACATCCAATCTACGGAGTCAAAAGCTTTTTCAAAGTCTATGGAGACAACTATTTTAGTTTTGACTTCCGCTGACTGAATTTGTAGATGGGTATAGAGTCTCCGTAGGTTTGTCTGTTGACTTGCCTGGCATAAAGCCTGTTTGATCAATATTTACTAATGGAGGGAATAACAGTAGCTAGTCCAAGTGCCAATACCTTGGCCAAAACCTTTAAATCCATGTTCAATAGAGCTATGGGCCAGTATGATGGGTATGCTGACACCTTAAGAGTTCCCTAAGGGGCCAAGCCCAACCCCACACCACAATCCCCCCTCCACCAAATGATTTGAACCAGTGCACAAAGCCAGGTCCATAAAGACTTGGATGTGCGAGTTTGGGGTGGAGGAAGTTGACTGGCCTGCACAGAGTCCTAACCTTCACCGGAACATCTTTGGAATGAATTGGAGCGGAGACTGCAAGCCAGGCCTTGTCCACATCAGTGCCTGACCTCACCAGAGGTGCTTCTGGAAGAATGGTCAAACATTCCCATAGACACACTCCTAAACCTTGTAAACAGCCTTTCCCAGATGAGTTGAAGTGGTTAAAGCTGCAAAGGGTGGGCCAATTCAATATCGAATCCTACGGACTAAGACTGGGATGCCATTAAAGTTTGTGTGCGTGAAAAAGCAGGCACCCCAATACTTTTGGTAATTGTGTATGAAGCTATGCTAACGCACAGCATCTCCCTACTTCTCCAGTACAGCACATGGCTTTTAGACCCAAATCAATCTTTAATCCCACGCATGTTAAAGGCTCTTATACCCAACATTTCTATTAAATAGTTTATTTAGAGATCCTACAAATGTGCAAATCACTCCCCAACAATTCCTCTATACGCTCCAAGCTTACCTTTTTCAAAGAAAAAAACACGTCTCTTAATCTTTCCAACAACAGTATTATAATAAAATCGACCTTCAAGGACAGAGAGAATGTGGTGCAAGTCGGGGACTAATACCTCAAAGAAGCCCACAGACTATTATTGGTCATAAATGCCTATGTTCGATTTTACTATGCAACCCTCAACCCCAGTATAGTGAAGAAGCACAAACATTAGTAACCAGTGCATTGGGTGAGGGTATTATCAATAAGGTGGAAACTTATTTTCTTAAAAGGGAATGCTATAGTACACCTTACTTCTATCCTCTAGCCATGATCCATAAAAGTCTTAACCCCCCCCCCCCTTACCAGCGTACATACATGGTGGGATACATCTTGGACACCTTTTGAAAGCATACACCTGGGAACCCACATATCTGTATGTCAATTCATTGTATACCTCAATTCCTCATGAAGTTGGACTTAAGGCAGTGCAATATTTCCTTACCGAAGACCCACTCATAAATTTTAGACATGCCCAGTTAATACTGGATGTTACACATGTCTGTCTTACACAATTATTTTTTGCTCTATGGCGATTATTACTTGCAAATATAAGTGTGTGTGTGTGTGTGTGTGATTAATAAATATATATTTGTGTCTCGCTATATCTCCTAGAGATGCGTGGATACGATTATTACCATTATTTATAGTATTTTAAAAGTTTTTATCATATAAAATTCCATAATGACCCTTTTAAATTTGCGCACACATATAATCTTTTAATATTGACAAATCTTATATACTTTTATATTAAACTATTTATTAATTTATTTTTATTAACAGGACCCTTACGGTCTCTTTGGGAGAACCCCTCACCCATTACTCTGATCATGCGTAGAGGGGTCCGTCTGGCATTTTGGCTAGGTGGACCTGGAGTGTGCCTTACCCCTGTCAGGAGCCTTGTACCCTGTAGGTTCAGGGAGGGGATTAACTTCTGTGGAATATGGACCAGAGACACAACAAAGGTTCTCTTTTTTGTGTCTTCACGTTCACTTACTGGTGTTTAGTTTTTGCACATTTACAGAGGGTCTATGAAGAAATAAAAAAAAGTGTGGTCCAAGAGTACTATTGTGTGATGAGTGCAAAGATCTCGTAGCGTCGTATTAGTGTGCCAGTACATACCACTGTGTTTTGGGAGCAGACTGATAAAGTGCACTTTTCAATGTATAAATCTGTGCTCTATACTTCGTAATCTTCAGTGTCAGGTCTGATGATTAAAATTTTTAATAGTCCATTGCTTACCTGATTTGCAGTGGTTAGTATTGGTCTCATTATTTATATGCTGTAATGCTCAATTCTTTGACTGCACAAGTGCTTTCTACCACAATCTTCAGTGTTGATCCCAATACTTCCTGGTGTCTTGGGAGGAGGCTGCTTTACTGACAAATTTACACACATACTGAAGAACAAAGTAAGTTTCTTGTGCCATTTATAATAGTGCTGGAAACTGTTAGAAGTGGCGTATGCCATGTTGACAGAATAGACAGATCTGTTTCAGGTCTATCTGCTGCTCCTGCGCCAATTTCGGTTTCAGAGGTTTGCACCTAAATAAAAAGATGGCATGTGGTTATCTATAAAGGATAAAAAACTGCGCTAGCAAACAATTAAAAATACTAATGAAACCTTAGGCAGCAGAAATGGTGTGACAACACCTCAAACAATGGAAAAGAAAAACAACTGCACCACTATTAGGAATTTAGACCAGAGCCTAATACGAATTCTATGCTTATTTAAATGCACATAACCAACTAGCAGGCTTTGCACCAAATAGTACACAAGTGAAAAATGCGCAAAAACCAAATCACTGGTATCCAGTAAGTGTATGATTGGTAATGTACAATACAATGTACAAATGATGGTGTCTATAAATAAGATAACGATCAGGGGTGGGGAGAGGAAGGGAGGGTATGACTGACCTGATGATCACTTCCCCTTTTCATGGAATTCGTACAATGCCTGCTTTTACATTGTAAAATGTGAGTTGCCTGTACTTTTATAT
Organism: Rana muscosa; assembly: GCA_029206835.1. Lineage (NCBI taxonomy): Eukaryota > Metazoa > Chordata > Amphibia > Anura > Ranidae > Rana > Rana muscosa. The sequence continues at coordinate 212,478,241 of CM055120.1, read as the reverse complement.
TAAATTGTTTTAAAACGTCTACACTTAGAGGCGCCTCTTCCCTTGCTTTTTGCACCAAATAGTCCAATGGTATTTAACAGATGATCTGAAAAAGTCCATAAATCCTTATGGCAGGGGAACCACAGATTTCACACCACAGTGACTACTCAAGGCAAACCGTGAGGTATCCACCACCAACAGAAGGGGAAGCAGCTTACCAGAGGGCAAGCCGTTTGGGACATTCGACTGTAACCCAGCCGCGGCCTTTAGTGTTGCAGTCCTCCCTTCCTATATGTCCCGTTCGGATGATCCGTAAATCACAGTATCCAGATCATACGCCCCAACATGGAATAGAGAGGGCAGACCAATAGTGTAATTCCGTATGGTATTAATTTATTAAAAGAACGTAAGGTATACTTACAAAGGTAGCAGTAAATTCAGCATATAACAATAAAATGCTGGCCGGCATATCAGGAGCCTCACTCCTCGAGCGTGGTGACGTCACTGAGCGTCCTTGACGGGTTTCGTCATCACGTAGACGTTTTCAATAGGAGTCTATTGAAAACGTCTACGTGATGACAAAACGCGTCTAGGAGGACGCTCGGTGACGTCACCATGCTCGGAGTGAGGCTCCTGATATGCCAGCCGGGGGATCCCATTGATGAAGTCTTTAACGACGAAACATGTCTGGGTGTGGCCTGCACGGTAACTTTTTGTGAACTCTGAACGTAGACACCACCACCTAGGCTGATACGACTCTGGCCGGGAAGGAGAGCGAGCAATTGGAGGGTGAGATCTGCTGGTTATTCTGGGTCCGCCGTGACCGCAATTCCTAGTACGCCATTGCAAGCCTCCTTCATTCATTTCTGTTGCTTTTTATTTGAAGTGCCTGTTTGAATTTTGAACAATGTGAGTACGATGGTTGAAGATGTGTGTGCAATTTTAAAATAAATTGTTTTTACTTGCTTCACCATTGGAAGCACTTATTCATTTTTCACGTGTGGAGTGGATTCTCTTGTAAAAATTCCGGTGGATTTGTCTATTAACCCCGGTGGGGTATCAAGCTTTTATGCCGAACATGAGAGTGTGAGGCATATCCATCTGGAGTTTTTTTTCCTTTTGGGAGTGGATTCACGGACACAAGTGGTGTGGTGAAGGAGCATAATTAAATTTTCAAGATTAAGCATATTTGTTGGAAGTACTCAAGTTTTCATCACCTGGATTTCTTTATCACTTGTACTTTGCTTTATGAACTTTTTATTCATTCATTCATTACTTTTGTTGCTTGATTATGCGTTTTGGATACATAGGACTACTAGATTTATCATTTGTCCACTTTCACTTGGTGGAATATTATTTATATACACATAGTATTTTTGATTTGTATATCACTTGTTAGGACTGTTTTTGCATTAACAGAGCGCTACTATTTTTTCACTTAAAATTCACATACCACAGTGATCACACTATACTAGCAGAGCCTGCACAGGTTTAACCGCCTCTTCCTCTGCTCTGAACGGAGCCTTAGGGAGAGATTGGACAGCAGAGAGATCGGAGCTTGCAGCTTCAGTTCTCCTTTCTCTGTCCTGTGATATATTCCTGCCACAACAGCCAAACGGGAAACCGATCGCTCATATTTAATGGAGGTTCCACACCTTTTTTTAAAGCGGAGCTCCACCCAAAAGTTGAAGCGCCACTTACCTGCCTCCTCCCCCCTCCAGTGCCACATTTGGCACCTTTCGGGGGGCGGCGGCGGGTACCTGTTTTTGACAGGTACCTGCTCCCACTTCAGGATCATCTTGCCGCGGCTGGGCCATTCACAAAGCGCAGCACATTAGGGAACTAGCTATGAAGCCGCAAGGCTTCACTTGCTGATTTCCCTTACAAGCATCGGTGGCGGCAGCACCCAGGAGCTGATGGAAATATCGGCTCGGGTGAAGACACCCTGGGATCCCTGGACAGGTAAGTGTCCTATTATTTAAAGTCAGCAGCTACAATATTTGTGGCTGCTGACTTTTTTTTTTTTTTTTTTTGAAGGAGGCTGGACCTCCTCTTTAAGCACAAGAGCCTGCTCCACTTTATAAATTTTGAAGAGTCGTACAAGTTTGTGCTCTCAACGCTTTAATTCCCCAATAAAGTCTACTTTGTGGCAATAAAATTGGGCTGGGAAATACTGGTTTCCAAAGGGACTACCTGTATTTTAGTGGCTCCTATTGAAATTTTGTCCAAGCCCGGTTTATAGAAAGGAAAAAAAATGCTGTAGGCAAGTAGTTTAAAGAAGATTTTTTTCATTTTGGCCAGTAAGGAAGGGTTATAATAAATCCCTGGCAATTTTTATTTTTGCCTACGGTGTCCCATTTGGGGGGGTGGGGGTTTACCTTCACTTCCTGTCCTATAGCCAAAACAGAAAGTGAGATGTGATCCCTGCAGATTAAGGGGATCCATTGGTGCTGCTGTTCAGATCACCAGAACTAGTGTCCCCATTGGAAGATTTCCCCTCCCTTTTCCGGGGACAACTCAGAATTTGAGCCTTTCATTTACTTTCACTTTTGGTGATAACAGTAAACAGGACTTTATAGAGTGGGTGTATCTCCCTAACAGACAAAAGTAGCAATAAAACTTGACAGGAGTTCTAATCCATCTCTACTCTTTCCAAAATAAAAAAAAGGGGCTTTATTTATACTTTTTTAAGCTTCTGTAATCGATGCATTTTTAAAATGCATAATTTGAAATAGTAACATTCCATCAAATGTGTTTAATTGCATGTATTTCCCTCTACCCTATTGCAAGGTTTGCATATTTGTACCATAGAATGTCTAACAAGCGTTTGAGAAATAACACAAGATTGTGCTATTCTCAAATGACCACTAGGTGGTGACATTGTCATAGTAAAAGTAATGATTGTAGTTCATAATGTCTGTTCTCCTGGAATTTTGAAAATTTTTATTTACTTTAAAAGGATACAGATGCATTTTATATACATATTTTTTTTAAAACTGTTAATAAAAAAATACACGCGTAACGGCTTACTACTGATATATTTATGATTCTTGGGTTCAGCAAGGAAACTTAAACATTAGCTGATTTTTATATAAATGACACTGCTTACAAATGTTTTGTTCTGAAATACTGTAAATATTAATGCAGTGTAGTAACACAGAGCATTGCTTGGTATTGGTCATTGCGTTATCAGTAGCATAGGCGGTATTCATTTCTCATAATAAAAAAAAAAAGAAAAATTCTGCAGGTGGTTGATGTTGAACAAGTATGCCCCACATGCTTATTGGTATTCATTATGAAATCTCTGTAGTTTGTTTTTTATTATCGTGTATGTAAAAATCTTTATTTTAGAAGGCATTCAAGCTATTGAAAAATTTCCTGCTTATTTTGTTACTTCATGGGATAAACCTTTGGCTTTATATAGTAAAGCTGCATTTGCATAGGTCGTTTAAAAAAAAAAAAAAAAAGCATTTTTAATCAGGTTGCCTCTCCTGCCAAGAACCTAGGTCTGGATTGCTTTACGCACATGCCAGGAGTTGGGGTGGGCAGTACAACTGACCAAAATATTATCTGCAGTAAACTGTTGCTCCAACACCACTCTGGATGCTTTTTCTGCATCAAATTTTCATGAGAATCCAGGCAAAAGTTGTTTTTTTTTTTTTTTTTTTTTTCCTTTAGGATCATAGGAAACCTTGCACATTTGCGTTCTACTGCCACCTACAGAAGTATAATCTGAATGTTCAAAGTTTCCCATGTTCCTTAGTTGGGTGCATGAGAGGAAGGAAAAAAGTTTACAGTGAGTACAAATATCCTTTTATTTTTAAGCGCTAATTCCAAAATTGCAGCAACCGAAGGTAGCCATTCCAAATTCAGTCTGCTGAAGTTATATTTGCTTAAAGCAGAACAGTCATTTTTTTCATCTTTCCATCTATTAAATGCTCTGCCCTTGTTTTAACTTTGGATTGTAAAACATTTTTTTTATGATGATAGTTACCTTATACAGCCCACTTCCTGTTTATTGTCAGGTAATTAGCCTAGGCTTATGACATGCATAGCTCTCACTCTCGTGAGTTTGCCAGTAAGGGAGGGTGAGTGAGTCATAAGAGGGCCAATGAGCTGCAGAACTGGATGTGTGTGTGTGTGTGTAAATCCAGGAAGTGAACAGGCAGCAGCTTCAGCTGCCCACAGTTAAAATGGATGCTGCCAGACTGATTGGAGGGAGATTTCTGCAAATAATATGTAAAGTGGTTGGTGGGAAGCTTCAGAATGGCAAAGATGTTTTTATTACAAATTATGTGAGCAGACTGCAGTTCCACTTTAAGATGGATCCTTATTGGTTGCTATGGGTTACTGTAATCGAGTTGGCATTTTTCAGAACTCATGCCCATGTATTTTTGTTTATGTGCCCCTGAGTACATCCCACCCCAACCCACCTCTTGCATATCGCAGCCTTCTGTGTGTAGCAGCCGCCCCAGCACCCCCTAATATTTTACCTGAGTCCCATCTCTGTCCAGCGATGTCCACGAGTCCCTTGGCCATCCAGGACTCTCCCTCCTGATTGGCTGAGACACAGCAGTGGCACCATGGGCTCCTGCTGCAGTCAGCCAATCAAGAGAAAGGGCGGGCCGAATGGCAGCTCAGTGTCTGAATGGACACATGGAGCTGCAGTTCAGCTAAGGTGTATGCATAGCCAGCTGCTTGCTGTGGGGGCACTCAACAGGAGGAAGGGGCCAGGAGCATCAAAGAGGGACCCAAGAGGAGGATCCAGGCTGCTCTGTGCAAAACCACTGCAACAGAGCAGGTAAGTATGTTTTTTTTTTTTTAACGAGACTTTACAATCGCTTTAACTACTGGCTTTGAGAGTGCAATCATTTTACAGATTGGGGGATATTTACTAAAACTGGTACACTCAGGACCTGGTGCAGCTGTACATGGTAGCCAATTGGCTTTACCATCAGGTTTTTTGATTTAAGCTTTGGCAATAAAAACTGGTTGGTTTCTATGCACAACTGCACCAGATTTTGCATGCTCCAATTTTAGTAAAACAACCCCATTGTAATAATCCCTTGTTTGTACTGCGCCTATGTGTTCTGATCTGTCTTTTTTTTCCCCAGTATATCAGAATGTCCCCTCTGGCTTTTAAGAGTAGCAAGTCTTGGTGTCTGCTAACATTATTTAGCCTGACAGCACATCTTTAGTCCAGAGCGATTTTCTTTTTACAATTATCCCTGTAATTTAAGAAGCTTTTTCTAAATTCATGTTATGCCAGTTGGCTTTTGTAAATATTCTGTGTCATCAAATATTTAGGTAAGTGTGTGTGTGTGTGTGTATATGTATATATATATATATATATATATATATATATATATATATATATATATATATATATATAATCTATATATTATAAAATGTCAGGTTTCTGTGATGTAAAAAAAAGAGGCAAATCTAAATCATTTCAGAACTTTCTCCGCCTTTTTTAATGTGACCTATAAACTGTACTACTCAATTGAACAACAAACTGAAATCTTTTAGGCAGAGGGAAGTAAAAATAAACTAAATTATGGTTGCATAAGTGTGCACACCCTTAAACGAATACTTTTGTTGAAGCAACTTTTGATTTTATTACAGCACTCAATCTTTTTGGGTACAAGTCTATCAGCATGGCACATCTTGACATGGCAATATTTGCCCACTCTTCTTTGCAAAAACACTCCAGTCACATTGCGAGGGCATCTCCAGTGCACAGCCCTCTTCAGATCACCCCACAGATTTTCAATCGGATTCAGGTCTGGGCTCTGGCTTGGCCATTTCAGAACGTTAATCTTCTTTAGGGGAAGCCATTCCTTTGTTGATTTGGATGTATGCTTTGGGTCGTTGTCATGCTGAAAGATGAAGTTCCTCTTCATGTTCAGCTTTCTAGCAGAAGCCTGAAGGTTTTGTGCCAATATTCACTAGTATTTGGAACTGTTCGTAATTCCCTCTACTTTGATTAAGGCCCCTGTTCAAGCTGAAGAAAAACAGCCCAAAGCATGATGCTGCCACCACCATGCTTCACAGTGGGCATGGTGTTCTTTTGGTGATGTGCAGTGTTGTTTTTGAGCCAATCATATCTTTTGGAATTATGGCCAAAAAGTTCAACCTTTGTTACATCAGACCATAACATTTTCCCCTTATGCTTTTGGGAGATTTCAGATGTGTTATAGAAAAATTTAGCCAGGCTTGGGTGTATTTCTTTGTAAGAAAAGGCTTCTGTCTTGCCACTCTACTCCATAGCCCAGACAATACGGGAGATTGTTGTCACATGTACCACACAGCCATTACTTTCCAGATATTTCTGCAGCTCCTTTAATGTTGCTGTAGGCCTCTTGGCAGCCTTCCTGACCGGTTTTCTTGTCTTTTCATCAATTTTGGAGGGCCGTCCAGTTCTTTGTAATGTCACTATTGTGCCATATTTTCGCCACTTGCCTGTCCTTACTGTGTTCAATGGTATATCTAATGCCTTGGAAATTCATTTGTACCCTTCCTCTGACTGATATCTTAACCATGAGATCCCCCTGATGCTTTGGAAGCTCTCTGCGGACCATGGTTTTTGCTGTAGGAGGAGACTAAGAAAATGTCAGGAAAGACCTACTAGAAAAGCTGAACTTTATTTGGGGTTAATCTGAGGCACTTTAAATGATGGCAGGTGTGTACGGACTCCTATTTAACATACATTTGAATGTGATTGCTTAATTCTGAACACCGATACATCCCCAGTTCTAAGAGGGTGTGCACACTTATGCAACCACATTATTTTTAGTTTTTTTAGTTTTGTTTGTTTTTCAATTAAAGGAGTTGTAAAGGTACATTTTTTATTTTCTAAATAGGTTCCTTTACACTAGTGCATTGTTGCTTCACTTACCTTTTTCCTTAGATTTCCCTTCTCAATATTTTTTTCTTTTGTTTTCTTTGTCTGAATTTCTCACTTCCTGTTTATCCTCAGTAAGCTGTTCAGTAAGCTGTTCTGGATGACTCCACACCACTCGGATGATGGTGTGGAGTTCAGTGAGGAGAAACAGGAAGTGAGAAATTCTGACAAAGAAAACAAACCTTTAGAAGGTAAATCAAAGGAAAAGGTAAGTGAAGCAACAATGCACTAGCTTAAAGGAACCTATTTAGAAAATAAAAAATGTACCTTTACAACTCCTTTAAGTCACACAGTTTATAGATCACATTAAAGGTGGAAAAAGTTCTGAAATTATCTATATCTATATATCTATCATTTCTGTGATGTAAAATATATCTATATAGCTATATATCTATATATCTATATATATATATTTATATTATATATAATATATATATATTATATATATATATATATATATATATATATATAATTTTTTACATCACATGTGACGATATAACAGGGGTGTGTAGACTTTTTATACACATACATACTCACTGGCCACTTTATTAGGTACACTTTGCTAGTACCGGGTTGGAACCCCTTTTGCCTGCAGAACTGTCTTAATTCTTCATGGCGTAGATTCAACAAGGTGTCGGAAGCATTCCTCAAAAACGTTAGTCCATAGGTGACATGAGGGCATCACGCAGTTGCTGCAGATTTGTCGGCTGCACATCCATGATGTGAATCTCCTGTTCCTCCACATCTCAAAGATGCTCTATTGGATTTAGATTTGGTGACTGGGGAGGCCATTGGAGTACAGTGACCTCCTTGTCATGTTCAAGAAACCAGCTTGAGATGATTTGAGCTTTGTGACATGGTGAATTATCCTGCTGGAAGTTGCCATCAGAAGATGGGTACACTAGTCATAAAGGGATGGACATGGTCAGCAACAAAACTCAGGGAGGGCGTGGTGTTTAAATGATGCTCCATTGGTACGAGGGGCCCTAAGTGTGCCAAGAAAATATCCCTCACACCATTATGCCACCACCAGCCTGAACCATTGATACAAGGCCGGATGGATTCATGCTTTCATGTTTATGCTATATTCTGACCCTACCATCTGAATGTCGCAGCTGAAATGAAGACTCATCAGACCAGGAAACATTTTTCCAATTTTCTATTGTCTAATTTTGGGGAGTCTGTGCAATTTGTAGCCTCAGTTTCCTGTTCTTGGCTGACAGGAGTGGCATCCAGTGTGGTCTTCTGCTGCTGTAGCCAATATGCTTCAAAGTTTGATGTGTGAAAAAACCTCTAAAATTGGGATTATATTGGCAACAAGAACAAATTGTATAGAAAAATAAATTTATTTGTACAAAAATGTCATTATATACAATACATGTATTATGTTGATATAATTTTAAAATGGGAAACATGAATAGGAAACAAATGATACAGTAGCCAGGATTCAAAACCTCCAGATCCTCCGGAGACTGTCAAAATGTGGCTTTATCCAACGCGTTTCAAACAGTTTACAAACTAGTTCTTCATCAGGGTTAGCTTGTATCCTTGTCTACAACAAATCATAGAAATTAATTTAGTACAACAATAGTTAACCCATTCTCCCACACCCCCAGCGGTGCAAGTAAAGGGCAACTCACTTCATCATATTCATTAGAGCATATGCACTTCCCATGAAAATCACATCAATGGCATGGATTCCTTCTTGGCAGTCTCCCCGTGTGCCTCTAAACTGCCCCATCTCCTATGAGGGATCAGAAAATTTGGGCATTTGTAAATTCCAAAGGAGGAAAAATAGATATCAAGGATGATGTCCTCTGGATAGGAGTTAATGAACTCGCAAAAAAAAACATACAAGAGGTTCAAAGAGGATGTTCTCCAGAATGAAAGGATCATCCAGGAACCTCTCACAGGTTCCTCCTGGTTGCCCAACAGATCTCCATATAGTTCCTCCGCTGTCCAGCAGAGGAGAGGGAATGATGCCATATGATGCCTCTGGCGTCCTTTTATTCCCCTCTGCTAGGCCTCATTGGTTGGATCCGGTCACATGACGCATCAGCGAGTGATGGCTGTGCGTCATGGGTATCCATGGTGATGCGGTGTGCACCAAGGGCGGGCCACGTCGGCTATGAATCCGGATCACATGACACACCAGCCACTGTTTGCGGTGCGTCACGAGTATCCATGGCGACGCTGCGCGCACCCAGGGCCGGCCGCGTCTGCATTGAATCCATGGCCACGCCTATGCCTCGGGATTGGTTGTGGCGAGCATGTAACCACACAGAGCAACCCACGTGTATCAACAAATGCGCGCCGCAAGTGCTTCCTGGGAACTGTTCTCCAGCTGGAACTGATGGCCGTGTCCGCAATCCGGAGATGCGGACACCGCCATGTTGGAAAGGGGCAAAAGAAGATAAAAAGCCCTGATGTTGGCAGGCGAGTGACCAATGGGGGAAAAAAGGGGGCACAATGGAAACTGTATGGGGCCAAGTAGGTATGGAGAGTGGATACAAAAGTAAAACCACTCAAAGGGTAATGATCCATAATCCCTCATAGATGAAAAAATGGGGGATCATAGTGGACCAGGGACAAAAAACCACCGGTGCCAAAATCTCCCAGAAGTTGCATAGGAGATTGCCAGGGCCAAATAACACACTTGTGTATGGCCCCCCCCCTGGCACCGGATAGGAAAGTGAGGCAAAAAACAGAACCAAAATGTCAAAAGAAACGTGCCATCTAAAATATAAATGTGACTCATGTGAAATGCAGGTGCCCATTACATATTATATCTGATCTAAGTCTAGTCACATTCCACGTTGGATAACAAGGTTGTGCTCTATGACCGTCAGATTCCTAAAACTACACAATATATAACAATAAAAAACATGCGTGTCCTGTGTCTCAGAACTGAACCGACTTCCACCCTCACAAGTCAAACCAGAGGAAATAACTGTAAGAAGGAAATACAGCGTACAGAGAAGTTCGATGTGTTGTGCATTCAATGATGGTATTCTGAAAACCTTGGTTTTAACGAGTAGTTGTTACTGTTGACTTTCTATCATCTCGAACCCTTTAGTCCCTTTCTTCTAGCATCGAGGCATTTTTCTCCCACACAACTGCCGCTGACTGGATATTTTCTCCTTTTTTTTTATGGCTCATTCTCTGTAAACCTTAGAGATGGTTGTAAAAATCACAGTATATCAGCAGTTTTTGAAATACTGAGACCAGCCCATCTGGCATCAACAAGCATGCCATGTTCAAAGTCGCTTAAAGCGGTTGTATACCGCAAAACTTTTTTTTTTTGTCAACCTGCAAGGCAAAGGTATAATGAGCTAGTATGACTAGCATACTAGCTCATTATCAATCACTTACCTTAGATCGAAGCCCCTGCAGCGGTCCTCGGACACGTCCTCCGTCGCATCCATGATACCCGGAGTGACTTCCGGGTATCGCCGCTCCGGCGCTGTGATTGGCCGGAGCGGCGATGACGTCACTCCCGCACATGCGTGGTGAATGGCACGATCCCCGCGCATGCGCGAATTTCCGGCAGTGTCCGGCAGGCTCCCATTCAAGAGCTGCCGCGCTGAGTGCGCCTGCGCCGTTATCTACGGCGCGCATGCGCCGTATATAGCGGTACAGTCTTTTTTGCAAATATCTCCGAGACTGTGTAGGTCTCGGAGATATTGCAAGCACCTACAGGTAAGCCTTAATGTAGGCTTACCTGTAGGTGCTTGTACAAATTTTGGGTATACAACCACTTTAAATCCCCTTTCTTCCCCGTTCTGGTGCTCGGTTTGAACTTCAAGTCGTCTAGATGCCTAAATGCATTGAGCTGCTGCCAAATGATTTAGTTGATTAGCAGTTTTGTGTTTACCAAGCAATTGAACACGTGTACCCAACAAAGTGTCCGGTGAGTGTATATATTTAATGTGTGAGTTCTGCATGTTTAACATTCTGAGAGATTGCCATATGTTAGATTAGGTTCCTGAGTGCAGAGTTCTGTGGCACCTATTAGAAGTTTTTTGTTTTTCATTTTGGCTTTCTTGTCTTTTGGCTACTTGAAAATGTAGAGAACCAAATATCAAACAGCCATGACATTTACAGAAGTGTTTCCTACACAGAGGCAATGTTGAAATGGAGATCACATATCACTTTCTGATCTCCGCTATATTCAGAAAAGTTACTTCAGAACACGGCCTGCATTTTGCTTTTTTAGTGTCCTCTCTGCCTAATGAGGTAGCGATAACCTAGTAATTGGAGAGTCCGGTCACCAGTCTGTCACCTGATGGATCTCCTCTCAAAATTTGACTTGGAAATGTTTTTTTATTTTATTTTTTACCTGAAAGCAGAGAATGTATTAAGGTTTAGAACCTTTTGCAACCACTTTAACTACACCTTGAAATCCGTTTTTAATTCACTTATTTTGAGGCTGTGTACATCTCCTGATCCTCTGCTCTTGTGCACACCGTTGGATCAGGATCGAGCTCTGGTAATGTTTTTTGCAGTACAAGTACTCCTGCAAATACTCGGTACTAGTATCGGTATCGGGACAACCCTAATTTCAAGCGAGTCTTAGATGGGCATCTTGGCAAATGCAATATTCAGGGATATGGAAAATGGAAGAGACAAAAAGGGTTACACACTGATAAACCCACGGAGGTTAAACTGGATGGACTGATATTTTTGTTCAACCTTACAAGTTGTGCAACGGTCTAATTCTGCCTCTGACTTTAGCCTGTATGCTGTCTTCTCTGGGGGAAAAAACCCCCAGATAATAGAAGCTGTCTCTCTTCACTTCCTTCCTGAGCAACTTACTGTGAGTTAAAGCTGGTTTCAGCTCTACTGTCACTTTAAATAGTCCCTTTGGGCCAAGCTGGCCCAAGAGAACTATTTTCTATCCTAAACTGTGTGCCCGCTGTGTGTACCTTATAAATGTAGCCTTTCTAGGGCTTGCGCTCTTAGCCCGCCTCCTAAAGCTATTGGATCTCCCTGCTGTCAACATTCCCCACAGAATGAACTTGGTGGGTGTGCTCGTTCTGTCTGGAACGTTTGTGGACGTGGCTTTTTTTTCCTCCTAGTTGGAGGACATTTCCTGCATTAAACTTTTATGCAAAACTATCAGTCTGGGAACGCTCCCCCTCCTAGCCACGCGCGCGAGCGCGCACACAGCTGCATGATAGTAAAATTGCTAGGAGAGCTTAGACTTTATTTCCACATGGGCATGCTTCTTTATGGAGCTTTGCATATATGTTCTAATACTTTGTATGATTTTACATCTTGTCGGAGCGCTCTGGCACACAAACTTAGCAGCTGTTGCAGATCAGGATGGTGGGAGATAATCTTTGGGCAACAGGTGGCTTAGGTTGTTCTGATCTATGAAACAAATACTTATTTGCAACTGAGCCATTGCTATGACTAAGAATTAATATAAAAACACTGTGCTATACACATAAACAATAGCAGATATTACTACAATCTTAACAAAAATTTTGTGAATGAATAAAGGGAAAACAGTGCAGCGCTAAGAATCAAATGTTGAGTATTGACATATCAACATACTGTGATATATAAAATAAATTGTGATTAGTATATGCAAAAAAACTTTAACATCATCTGTTAGTGTCTCTAAATAAAGAGCACTGTGCAAATTGTAAATCAACATTGGTAGTATAGTCCCATTGTACAACCGTTTGGTATGTTTATGCTTGACAGCATCTATAAAAAACAGAGCCTCCACATAGTGAAAAACCGTATGGTTACGGGTTTATTTTAAATAAAAAAAAAAAAGCTTTACATAGATTCCAAAATGTATTGCATCAAGTAAAAAAAATAATCTCCTCTGATCACAAAAGCATAAAATTCAAAAAGGCGCAATGGCATGGAAAGACTTCAAATCAACGCGTTTCGTCTACAAAGACTTCAACTGGGGTATGATATTTTTATTCTAAATAAACTCGTAACCATATGGTTTTTCACTATGTGGAGGCTTTCAGTTTTTTTTATGGATGCTGTTAACCATAAACCTACCAAACGGTTCTGTGGTGCCTTCTGATAAGTGTATTTAACCACTTCACTACCGGGCATTTTCACCCCCTTCCTGCCCAGGCCAATTTTCAGCTTTCAGCATGGTCACGCTGCAACGTGGCTCCCAAACAAAATTGACGTCCTTTTTTTTACCACAAATGGAGCTTTCTTTTGGTGGTATTTAAGCATCTCTGCAGTTTTAATTTTTTGTGCTATAAACAAAAAAGAGCGACAATTTTGAAAAAAACACAATTTTTTACTTTTTGCTATAATAAATATCCCATTTTTTATTTTTTATTTTTTTTCTCAGTTTTAAGCCAATATGTATTCTCTACATATTTTTGGTAAAAAAAATCGCAATAAGCGTATAGTGATTGGTTTGCACAAAAGTTATAGCTCCTACAAAATAGGGGATAGATTTTTTTTTTTTTTTGTCAGTACTGCGATATTGCGGCAGACAGATCGGACACTTTTGACACTATTTTGGGACCATTCACATTTATACAGCGAAAAGTGCTATAATTATGCACTGATTACTGTATAAATGTGACTGGCAGGGAAGGGGTTAACACTAGGGGGCGATCAAGGGGTAAAATGTGTGCCCTGGGGAGTGATTCTAACTGTAGGGGGAGGGGACTGACTGGGGGAGATGACCGATCGGTGTCCCTATGTACAAGGGACACACCATTGGTCTCCTCTCCCTGACAGGGCGTGGATCTTTGTGTTTACACACAGAGATCCATGTCCATGGCTCTGTAGCTGCCGATCGCGGGTACATGGCGGACATTGCGGCCGCCAGGCACGCGCATTCGTACCTGAGTGACGCGGCGGGCACGCATGCGCCCTGTAGCGACCGGGAGGCCCGAGGACATCATATGACGTCCACACAGGATGGCAGAGCCACCTTGTGGATGTCAATAGGCGGGATGGGAAGTGGTTAATCTTCTCCTCTGGGTGGTGGATGCACACACGGTGACTCCTTTTAGTCCTACACTCCTGGATTCCTTCCCATCAATATATACTAATGGATTAATGTTTTAATTACCAATGGGACTATACTACCAATGTTGATTTACGATTTGCTCAGTGCATTTTATTTAGAGACACCATCAATCAGATGATGGTGTTAGATGTTTTGTATATCACAGTATTATGTCAATACTTAACATTTAATTGTTGGCACTGCACTGTTTTCACTTTATTCATTGCTATGACTACCGTATATACTCGAGTATAAGCCGACCCGAATATAAGCCGAGGCACCTAATTTTACCACAAAAAAAATGGGAAAATGTATTGACGCGAGTATAAGCCTAGGGTGTCCATCTGCATGCCTCACTGTGCCTCACTTTGCCTCACTGTGCCCATGCCTCACTGTGTCCATGACTAGACGGACGTTTAACATGGGATTCTATGGAAGGGGTGCCCGGCTTTGAAAAATCGGTGCTCCCCGGTCGTAGGTCCCCGAGACCAAAGACCTTGTACACTTATAAAGGAGAAATGGGGCTACATGTGTGCCAAGTTTCGGGTCCAGGGGACCTACTACCGGCCGGTACCGCGTCCCCAAAATTACCAGAGAAATGATCATTTAACATGGGAGTCTATGGAAGGGGTGCCGGGCTTTGAAAAATCGTTGCTCCCTGGCCGTAGGTCACCTGGACAACAAACTTTGCACACTTGTAGAGGAAGAGTGAGGCTACATGTGTGCCAAGTTTGGGGTCCAGAGGACCTACGGCCGGCCGGTACCAGGTCCTCAAAATCCGGAAAATCAGGTGCAAAAAGGTGACTCGAGTATGAGCCGAAGGGGGCATTTTCAGCACAAAAAAATGTGCTGAAAAACTCGGCTTATACTCGAGTATATACGGTAATTTAGCGCTGGCAGATTTTACCTATTGAACACGAGCCTTGGAGAAAAAAAAAGTTCACTATTACAATTTTTTTTTTTTTTTTTATCAGTGCTGAATTGGCCATGGAAATGGCTGTTATAAATTGGGATTTGTTTCATAGATCAAGACAGCCCAAAGCTCACCACACACAGTACAATCTCCTGTAGATCTACCAACATAAGGGCTTGCCTAATTGGATACACATTGTTTGGATAAGTTAGGCTGGAACTCAAGACATAGCTTTGGTAAATCTGATTTGTCCAAAAAATGTTTGGTCAGATTGTAACTTGTATGGTGACTCTAAGACGCACATTGCCCAAAAATCATTTCCCACAATCATGATCTGCTCCTCTCACTTGCATGTATCCCGACTATTAATAATCTACGGTATACAACTTCTATCTGTTACACCAATCCTACTTAACCTCAGTCAAGCTTCATGCCATGCACCACATACCTGCTCCGAATTGCACTGATGTGATTGTTCGCATGCTGATTTTGCCCATGTCATATGGTTATTCCCTGTTATTGCCAGATATTGGCAACATGTCGTTTTTTATCTGTACCTGTACCCCAAGGGTATGCCTATTGGGTATCCTGGATGGAGATCAGTGGCTGAGATGGGTCAGAAGTTGAGGGGAAACACTTTGTATTAATTTACGTGCTATAGCTTTGCAAGCTAATAAAATCTACTCCCCTTTCTGTACGCAAATGGACACAGTCATGATCTGCATCAGCCCACAAGCTGTCAATTCTGTGAGTGCCCAGACAAGATGATGTAAAAAAACAAAACAAAAAAACGTGTGTATGTGTGTGTGTGTGTATATATATATATATATATATATATATATATATATATATATATATATTTTGTATGTGTAAATATCTCTTTAGTAAAGAAGTGTCCATATAAAACTTTACCTCTCCTGGCGGTGTTACGATCATGTAAGGTAGCTGTGCGAGCCATTAAGGCTGTAACACACTGGCCGAATATTGCATGGTTCAACAGAAACCGGCCAGTGCGTAGAGCAGCCTGTTTGGCTCTGTTGAATGGGCATGCTGGAAAACCAGCATCCGATCAGCTGCGAGCGATGACTGGTGGAGAGGCAGCCTGCTGGGTTGAATGGGAAAAACGACCTGTGTGTACCAGGCTATAGGAGAGGAGCATTCCCGGACTAATTGCTTTTGCATACTCTTTGCAGGAAATGCTCACAACACCACTAATCACTGTGCCCCAACTTGGCATAATTTCACCCCTTGTTAGAGCAGAACCAAGGCACATATTCCTAGCTTCTCCTACAGAACAGGAACTAAAAGCAAATGCCGACAACCGAAGATCTCAATGAAAACTTTAAAGATGAGTATTTTGTTATACTACACATTTTTAAAATAGAATTGTGTAGATGGCATGCATCAGTAGACTGGGTGGGGACAAGGCAAGGCTTTTAAACCTTATACTAAACTTCAGCTTTAGCAGATTCAATATGTGATTGCCATGGGTTACTGCACCACAGGTGTACAATGTATACCCTGCCATGTTTGTAAGCTGCAGCAACTGAGCTTGATTTGCAAATGTTTTTTTTTTTTTTTCCTATAGTCATCTGTGCTCATTTTGCATATGTTTGGCATGTCTCTGGCTATATTGCAGTCACTAGGTTTTGAATATCAGAATTCAAAGCAAGTTGTTTGAATACCAATTTACATGTGCCTACAACTGCAACTTGTAATTCATGCTCCCTCATATATTCCTGTAAATTATTTTTCTATCCATTCTAACAATCATCTGTTATGTTTTTAGTATTTTTATTTCCTTCCATGTGGCAGCCCTGAATTGTGTATTTTATTATACATTCTAACAGACTATTCTAGTCTGTACACATTGGGGGAATACAGTAAAGCTGCTGCACCACTTTTCTGATGTTAATCCCTCTTGTTTTGTATTGTGTTGTATTGCCTCAAATTCTTATATAAATTCTTGTATTGCGGCAAACTCATGAAGCACATGCAACGCTTTTAATTCCAACACCAACTCATGCACCAAATTCAGGTAGTTTCTAAAATGCACCACTTTTGCATGGTGGCGCAATGAATAAAATACAGACCGTATCTTACAAAAGTGGAGCTAATTAGGACAAACTCTTTGGCGTACTGAGAGAAACTGACGCAGACAAATTTTGGGAAAGCCTGTCATGCGTTCTAAAATTTCCAGACAGGTATATGGTCTTGGTGTATGTTGCACCACTTTTTAGAATGCATGGAAGATGCTTGCAAGACAGCGCTGGTCTTTATGAATTTGGGGGGGTTGTTTTCACGCAGCATTGATTTTCATATATTAACTACTTCCCAATGTGAGGCTGTTTATGGGCATCCTTGGGTTTTAGTAGTTTATACCGAGGTAATGCCTGCACCTACAGGCATCATCCTGGTATGCATCTTTTCAACCGGCAAATCCCTATTGGGCAGAAGTGATCCAAGTGTCTAATTGGCCACGCAATCCCTTCTGCGGGTGCTTTTAAAGCGTGACATGTTGGGTATATATTTACTCGGCGTAACGTCTTTCGTGAATTTAAAAAACAAAACACTAGCCCAAATTTTTTTTATATTGTGACAGGATCTTTTCCCCCAAAAATTGTGTTTTGAAAAACTGCTGTGTAAATACCGTGTGACAGCTCTTGCATGCATGCATGCATGCATGCATTGTTTACCTACAGGTGAGCTTTATTATAAGCTTAGCTGTAGGTAAAAGTAATGAATGAGGATTTACTACCCACTTTAATGATAGTAATGGGTTTCTGCCCTTTGGGAGCTCTCCCTATATAGAGATGACCCGAACACTGCACTTTGGTCCATTATTCCCACCAATTATTTGTTTTCAATCTATAAAAATAAAATAAAAACCTTATGTTTTAATTGTCCTCCTTTCATTGATTTAAAAACAAATGGTCATTTGCTGCTATGTAGTACAGAAATTGCAATAAACTAGGCATCGAGATGTTCTTTGAGGTGGTCATGAGTTTTTAATTAAATTTTTATTTAATTTTTATTTTATTTTTATTTCCCCCCCCCCCCTCCCTTTTTTTTTTTTCAGCATGGGGTCCCCCTTAAAGGGCCTTGTTTTGGATTGTGGGTGGACCCCCACGCTTTATTTTTAATGATAGGCTCCTTTGCTTACTTTCTGCTGTCATCTGAGAATCCCCCCCGACTGGCAGCAAGGATTCACAGTCGCTGGTTGTTCGGGTGACGGTTCCTAACAATTAACATAATTATGCAGCACTGGCACCTTTTCCAAAAATGTGCTGTGCTGCATTAATGTGAATGAACACCATAGTGAATAATGTGCTTTCCATTGTCATGTGATGTGTGACACGAGCTGCATTGAAAATCACACTATTGTGAACCAGACCTAAAACCTAGACACTGAAATATAATACTTTGAAGCTTACCAGTCGTTAAACCCTGGTTCACACTGGTGCGATTTGACATGCGTTTTGACATGTCAAATCGGAATTTTCCGGCAATGACACCGTCCTAATCGGTGCGACGCCGCATCTGTGGCGCTGCACCGATTCAAAAAGTAGTTTCTGTACTACTTTTTGCGATTTCGTGCCACGATTTACATTGACATCTGTGCAGAAACCTGCACAGATGTCTCTGTAATTGCGGCCGAAATCGGGACTGACAGGCGGGAGTGAAATTGTCTGAGTTCAGCTGAACTCGCACGGCTTCACTCCCGCTGCCCAGTGTGAACCTGGGCTTAATGTGGTAGTTAATTTTCTTCAAAAAGACAAAAGAGGTCGCCCTGGGACTTTGAATGAGATAAGAGAGGTTTAGCCAATGTTCACAGCAAACAATGAGATAAAAATCAATTAATTTGTTTCAAAGTGTTATGTAACGAAGCGGCAACAACGATTGTGAGTTACCCAGCATAATGTACACAGCACAGATGAAGGTAAATGTATAGAGATTTTTTACAAATGTTATGCATCAATGAGCAACAGTAAAACTTGAAAGTTGCTGGGCCAGTGGATACACATATACAATAAGGAAATAAAATGTACATACATATAAACAGGGAAATATGTAGACATGATGCAGACATCGATAATATCCAGCATGTACAGGCATAAAACAAGCATCAATGAAGCCCTACTAGTTTTCGTGAGACCCTGCTCGCTTCTTCAGGGGCAGATGCGTGAATGTTGTATCGACAGGCTGAAATGAATTGCCAAACGCTGAAAATCAAGATGGCGGCCGTGTAGTGCATCCAGCTCGGGAGCTGAGGAGACGGAGCAGACAAGACACAACAGGGGAACATCCGGAGGATCAGCATGGGTCTGGATAGGGGTATTTCTCACTGCAGTCTCACTAAGCCCCTTGAAATCATGTCTAGAAAATATCTGTTTGTTCTTAAGGATGTGACCACTCTATCCCACCATCAAGTTGTGAATCAAAGTCCCAGCCGTGCTGAACGTCCAGATATGCCCACAAGGACCCAAAGGCTCCGCCCCCAGCATCATGTACGGGCAGCGACGCATAGGCGTCAGTGAGACGTCAACTGCCAGAGGCGGTGCGCAACTGCAGTGAGAAATACCCCTATCCAGACCATGCTGATATTCAGCGTTTGGCAATTCATTTCAGCCCGTCGATACAACATTCATGCATCCGCCCCTGAAGAAGCGAGCAGGGTCTCGCCAAACTAGTAGGGCTTCATTGATGCTTGTTTTATGCCTGTACATGCTGGTATAATATCGATGTCTGCATCATGTCTACATATTTTCCTGTTTATATGTATGTACATTTTATTTCCTTATTGTATATGTGTATCCACTGGCCCAGCAACTTTCAAGTTTTACTGTTCATTGATGTATAACATTTGTAATTAATCTCTATACATTTACTTTCATCTGTGCTGTGTACATTGGCTATTATGCCGGGTAACTCACAATCGTTGTTGCCGCTTCGTTACATAACACTTTGAAACAAATTAATTGATTTTTGTCTCATTGTTTGCTGTGAACATTGGCTAAACCTCTCTCATTCAAAGTCCCAGGGCGACCTCTTTTGTCTTTTTGTGTACTATTGGGGATAAAGGTGTCAGAGGGGTCACCTTTATTTTCTATTTCTAGTAAATTTTCTTAGCTGCCCTAGCACATTTGCATGGACTTGACTAACAAATTAAAGCTTAACTCACTTTTTCAGCTGTTACAGCAAGTTTTTTGATTGTTTTTATAAAAATGGATGTGGCCCTACAGGTCACCCCAGAGATTTAAAGCGAATATCCATATTGGCTTAAAGGCTGACATGCTGATACCAGAACAATACTCAAATTACCCAGCACTTTATTCAGCTAGGCAGCACAGAAGACTAATTATACTTTTTAGCCTTTCAGAGTAAGAATAGAGGTTTTTGTTGCATACATTTGCACATAAATTCGAAGCCACGCTGTCTTTTCAAGACTGCCCTGCAAAGCGTGACCCCTAATTCTAAATGATCTGAGCTTCTGACTTTAGAACTCAGGGGAGGGGCAGCTGCAGAAGTTAGTTATGGGATTAATAACTGCCACTTTGTTCTTTCACCTGCTTAATTCTCTCACCAAGTCCAGAAGGATTTTTATTTTTATTTTTAAACCAGCTAACAAACATCCTAAATAAAATATTTACTAGCTAATTTACCTATTTAAAACATTTTGTTCTGCTGTTATCCAGTTCTCATTGACCTTCTTTCTAGGTCTCGTGTTGTCATGTCTTGTTAAATATCCTTTGCCAGGTTAAAGGTTGAGTATTTTGACTGTATATTTGGCTATATACCCAGGTAAAGCAGTTTTATACTCCTCCCAAAAAAAAAATGCAGCTTACCGATTCTTAAACATGGTGGCTGCAGTCGTTTTTTTCTTTTTCGGGCTTTTTTTCCACTTTATTTGCACCCAGCTATCCAGCCAGTGACAGATTTCCTGTCTTAGGGTGTCTCCAGTCTGGATGGAGGAGCAACAGACTTCATCAGAGATGAGAGCATTCAGGTGGTTGCATTTTTCTGTTTCATAGTAGTTGCTCTACACCAGGGGTCTCAAACCTGCGGCCCTCCAGCTGTTGCGGAACTACAAGTCCCATCATGCCTCTGCCTATAGGAGTCCTGCTTGTAACTGTTCAGCCTTGCAATGCCTCATGGGAATTGTAGTTCTGCAACAGCTGGAGGGCCACCAGTTTGAGACCCCTGCTCTACACAGTGACCATTGATATTCCTCTCAATGCCTTGCATAGGCTTATTAGTAGGGGACATTCAAAGTTATTTTACATACAAATCCTTGGAAACCATTTGTAATATATTTTTCAATCTATATACTTCATTGTGTTGTCTATAGATCCACTTTAAACCAATAGAAAGTAAGACTTTATAGTTCCTGGGTGTTCAAGTTATTGGTTAATGACCGTGTGATAGTCTCCGGGACTTCCCAAATCTTTTGTTTACATTAGACCATTATAGATGTGCATAGAAATTAAAAGCGGACACATGATGGCTACTTTAAAATTTTATTTTGCACTAAATCCGTTACAACATCTTTGAAATGCTAACACATTTCGGCCTAGGCCTTCATCGTAACATGATGCTATGAGAAAGGCTTAGGCCAAAACGCGTAAGCATTTCAAAGATGGATCGTGTGCTGGCTTTTGATTTCTATGGATTCATGTTGGATGGCATAGCCAGAGCATCGGCACACAGTCCATCTTTTTATTGCGCTAGAGCTTGGGTGAGTTCTTACACTTCACTATAGATGTGCCCTTTTAAACCTGACCTGGGATCAGTTCTCCAGTAACGGGGGACCTGGCACAGGATGTAGAAGGAAAAAAAAAAACTTTTTTTTTTTTTGTTTAACATTTTACAGTGTTTTAACTGATAAGAACTTTAGTGGCCATCCAGCTATAGGGTTACCAACCTGCAAGTCTAGGGTTCCACCCTGGTAGCTCAGTAGAGAGAAGGTATGCGTTTTTCTTTCCTTTACAATTTGAGTTAAAATCTTACTGGAGCAGTGTTGGACTTCAGCAATGCTAGCTTTACTGCTGGTTGTACTAGGTGAAAATATATATTACGCTAAAGATGTGTGAACACCTAGATTTTTAGTTATTAATTCTAAATTATGTTACAGAATCACAAATGAAGACTTTAAGTTAATAATGTCAAATATGTACCCTGTGATTCAAGAAATGTCCCACACCCAAGCGTGTGATCATGCTTGAAATTAAATGCTCATTTTGACATCTTTAAAGATCCAGTTTTGTAAAAAGTGCCAAATATACATTACCTAGATTTCCCTTACAAATGTTCATAGAATTTAGATTTTATGAAATAGTGCAGCATCTCTTGAGTTTAACACGGTGGCTTTTTCGCCCCATAGTGAAAGTTGTCTAGAATTTTATTATAAAAAGGACCACAAATATTGCTTCGTATTTGTATTAAAAATGTGTTCTTTTGTATTTTATTGGCACATAAAATATCAGGTATACCACAGAAGTGTGCATGCTTCTTATTGCACAGAATAAACACACATTTTCCCCACAGTTTTTTCTTTTCATCTGTTTTCCCATATAGGTTTATATACTCTTAAAAATAAAAAAATAATTTTTCACTCCATTTAAATTTTAGTTAAGGTTGTCACTGCCCATGCGTTCATATTTCCAGTTTCCATTTTTTCCCAGTCACTTTTGTCCTTTTTAGTGCATTTTACGGTGCCGATACCTACTGGCTTTTTCCTTGGCTGCGTTGGCACAAGCATTGTGCTTATTCTGTTGTAAATGATTCCAGTATTTGATCAATTCACCAGGCTGGAATTGATGAGAGGTAATTAGGTGGCTATATTTACAGCTAGAATATGAAACTCTCCAGTGATTGAATACAAATTCATTTGGTGGGGGTATAGGGTCAATGCGCAGCTTGGCTAGACAGATACCAACATACACATCCTCTAAATGTAATCGTCTAATACTCAAGGAGACCTTGAATATTTTTTCTGCTAGATCTCCAGAGAAAACATACCCAGTTCCCGAACAAAACACAGGATAACGCTCACTTGGATACAAATCTGGTGACATGTACCACTTGCTTTCTTTGTTACGGTTGGGTGCATAGCCTCTCATTAAATACCCTGTAAAATAGTTGGTTCTTGGTGGTTGGTCTGGCTTCAGTAGTTTGTTTATCAAGTATTCTGTATTAACAAACATGTCACTGTCTGTCTTCATGACATATGGGACATGGGAGCAGTATGTTGCTACCCAGTTCATACCCATAAGTGTCTTAATGGTGAGATTGTAATAAGTGTCTAAGTATTCCTGCTGGATGATATCGTGATACTGCCTACTTTCATCCAGTATGGCCTGTTCAATTAACCCATTTAACTTGGTGTGTAAACCCAGAAGGAACAACCTTACAATCTGGATTCCTGGTGCAAGACTTTCATTTCCCCAGGTCTGTCTAATCGCCTGTCGAGCTTCAATTTGTCTTGGTTCTGCAGCTATGAGGAGTATTAAGAAAGGCTTTTTCTCCTGACATTTCTCTGGCTCATTAATGATATATTTGTAATGGTATACATTTTGTCGACCCCAGCCCTTTTCACTGTAAACACTCCCATTGGTGCTTAAAGTATTCTCCAGACCTGTAACAACTTGTTGTTGTGACTCTGTGTTACTTAGGTTAAAAGTGGTATGAGGCTTCCATGTTTGTGGAATGGCATCCTTCCAGATATTCCTTAGTGAGCTGTTGGTTTCAGCTTTGGTTGCTTTGAATCCACGAATCAAATGCGTCACTGGATTTTCTTTTAGTCCAACTCTGCCAGTGAACGAATTGTGATGGTTACAGAACAGCAATGTGGCGAACAGAAACACCAGTGATAAAAGCCCAGTGAGATGGGTGCGAAAAAGTGACCTTTTACTATTCCAGGTCATTTTGCCAAGACAGCAATGACGTCTCCTCCACTGAAGCATGCTTTTGAAATCCCAGTGCAGTTATACTGCATCTGCACTAATTTCCAGTTTATCAATCCCAACCCAGTAATGGGGCAGTCTATATCTCAGTGGCTTTCTTCATTTTCCGGTGTTCTGTGAACCATTTCCTATACGTTCTGTAGAAAGAAAGAAATAGATTGTAAAGATCCATAAAAGTTAAGTCATCAATTTTATACGGTTAAATTAAAAAATCTCTAGTTTCTTACTCCCAGGTTTGGCTACACAACTTTTCTATTTTCATAAATGGTGGCATAGTGGTTGGGGGAACTTATCATGTACAGGTTTCAGAATTGTAATTCGGAGCCACGTTTCATTAGTCACAGAACACTGCTTAGCTGGTTTCCCACGGACAGCGACCGGTTTAAAAAGTCAATGAAAAGATTTAATTGTCAGGATGTATTTTCAGGGCTAGTAACTTCCTTGTCCAGTCTTGTAATAATGGAATTTTTTAAATTTGAAACCATTAGCTTGATGTGTAAGACACGGGTGCATTAGTTAATTTTTTTAAAATTAAAAATAGGGGAGATCAATAGGATTTAAAGCAAGTAGATGACATTTTTTGAAGGCATCATAAATGCTTCACATTTCAATTATGATGGTTCCTCTAGATGGAGCTAGAGTGGCATGTTTTTTTCATACATCTATCTCTGCATCAGGTCAATCTGTTTTTAGAATGAATTCTGTTAACCACTGTCTAGAAGTAACTGCTCCAAACACAAAAGTCCACACTGTGTGAACATCTTCAACCATTACAAATGTATTTCCTATTGTAATATTACAAATATGACAGTGCCCCAATATGATCTGTGCATTTCAGGACTATTCTAAGGCACATGTATGTATATAACTTTATACATGTTCAGTTTAAAGCAGGGGTCTCAAACTGGCAGCCCTCCAGCTGTTGCGGAACTACAAGTCCCATCATTCCTCTGCCTATGGGAGTCATGCTTGTAACTGTCAGCTGTGCAATGCCTGATGGGAATTGTAGTTCTGCAACAGCTGGAGGGCCACCAGTTTGAGACCCCTGGTTTAAAGTGTTGCACCAATTTACAAAGGTAATTATGGTATTGTACTAAAAGATTTTTCCATTGTCCTGGCATGCTCCTTAATCTGAATCTGCAAGAAAGATTTAGTAAACTGCAGGTAACTGTTCCCCCTATCATAAAACCGGTAGTATTTAATACTGTGTTATCTTTGGATAGGGATGGGGCCTCTTTCTAACTGGTGAAAAGAGTCAGAGTAATAAAGATGTGATAGCTTTTCGGATGCATAAAAACACTTGGATTTTTCTATTTAATCGTTTCTATTTGTTGTAAAAACTTATTTTTTGTGAACAATTACTTTTCACTTCACATATACCCAAAAGGTGTGTGTGTGTGTGTGTGTGTGTGTGTGTGTGTGTGTGTGTGTGTGTGTGTGTGTGTGTGTGTGTGTGTGTGTGTGTGTGTGTTAGTGTTAGATTCTCTTAGGAATATTAGATTGTGAGCTCCTTTTTGGGGCAGACACTGGTGTAAGTTGCTTTGGAAAATCTATATAAATGAAATAAAATCTAAAAGTTTAATAGAATCTCAGTTCTTATAGTTTTATGATTTGTAAAAAAAACAAACTGCTGTACCTTGATGATTATTATTATTTTATTTACTCTTGTTGAGAAAATGCAAGTCTTGTAAGTATTCTCTTAAGGAATCAAAACTGAAATAGTATTTTATATTGCTTGAATGTTGGTTGAATCAGCTAAGCATTTGTCTGTTGCTACATTTACTGGAATGAATTGGGCCATGCAGAATTAATGTGTTATTTTTAACAATCTGCAAGTCTTGAAATACACTTATCCATGGTTGCCATGCAAGATGTATAGATCTGCATCAGAATGTTTTTTATTTATTTTTTCCCTGACCAGCTTAACCTGTATTCCAAAATATCCCTCCCCAGCCTCTGAATTTTGTACCGTAAAACCATTTTCATTACCAGCTTGCAGTGCCCAGGGCAAAGTAAGCACATTTTATATTGGCCACACTTCCATGATTTATAGTGTCTTGAAAACATTGGGAATGAGTGCAGTTCCTGCAGTGTTTTACATGCAAAGAAAGCTGGATTTTTTTTTTCATCCTCAGAAGTGTCATTAGCAACGCTGTCACTGCTAATTGTATTAGTCAGAACAATAATTTTAGTCGCTAAGATGCAAATGTTTTTCAGTTATTCTTTCATTTTGGAATCTAATTTAATGATGCACTGATCTCAACAGCATGCTAGGTTCATCAGACAGGAGATTACTTCAGATAAGGATTAAATATGACCTACTTTAAAAGGGATTTATTTCATCTCATATTGCAGATTTTCTTCTCCCCTACCAGATTCCCATGTTATATTTTTGTAGCCGTCTTTCACATCTAATATCTCACAAACAGCTGTGCTTAACGCACAATAAATTATGAAGATTAATATTCCACTTTTACCCACCCCAAAAACAATCCACAGAAAACATGGAGGACAATCAAATCCTTACAAACATCAGTTTAACATACCTGTGTTTTATTTAACAAATTCATTGTTGTAGGAATATACCTATTAAAAGATGGATAGTTTTGGCATGTCATCGCTTGGTCAAACGGATTGAGCAGAAACATGCGCACTTCAATCTCTCTTCTGTGAATGCTTGTGCCTGCTGTCCGTCTGCATGCAGCTTGCCCTTTCGCCTGCTCCAGTCCGGGGCATTGTGCTTATTCCTCTAGCAGAGAAATTACAATTTCTCCAGCATTTTCCCCTCTCTGTGCACACCCAGATGGCTTCCCAGTCGCTTCTGCTGTATTGAAATCTTTCACAGATCTCGCCTTTTGTCCCTATTGCAGCTTTCATCCATCTGTGTCCATGCCAGCACTGCCAGACCTTTGTAACGTTGGAGAAAACACCATAAGAACATAGTAGCCGCGTTGAATTAAATAGTAGAGAGGATTTACCTCTTTTGTTGTTGCTAGGCAGCTTGAGAAGAAGACGGAGCTTCTTTCAGGGGGAGGGCTGTGGTCTAGAGAAGCAAGACGGCTTCCCAGGCTGCTACTGCCTCTCTAGGAGGCAGTGGTTTATATGTGGGCTTTGACTTATGCTGTCTTCTGACAGAGCTGAATTTAACGTCACAGCTTCGATAACCATCACGTGACAAGTTTGCATTCATAGCTCCTGGTCTGGATGCAGCCAGCCCCTATGCTTTCTACTTATGAGCATCATTAGAGACTGTTTGGAGTCTTGAATATATAAAGCAGTTGTGTTAACCTTTGCAGCATGATCTGCTTATGTATGCTATGAAATCGATGACTTGGGCATCTGCCTTTTTTTATTTATTTTTTTAACTGGGAGAACAAAATGTATGCAGTGGTTTAAGTCCATTCGTTATGCACTAAAGCAAATGGCTCTTTATTGTATCCTTACACTTATTAATGACTGTTGCAGTTTGCATACCACAATCATAAACGCCTTTTCCATCTGTTGTGTACTTGCATTAACTGCTGCGTTATTTTTTTTTATATTTCTGAAGACTGGAATGTATGACAGGTCTTTTAATCCCCAAAGCGTTATTATTCTTTGAAATCTTTTCTGGCTTATTGGTTTATGACATTGTACAGTTGGCCACTAGAGTCAGGCTTGTTTTATGTGATTATTTTTATTTTTTCTTGCACCAGAAAATAAACAGTTATTGGGTGTGTAAGCATTCAATCCTTTTTTTTTTTTTTTTTATATATGTTATAACTTTTAAAGCAGAGATGTGCTTTGCCTACTTTAGGCCTCTTTTACATGTACTTCAGCGTACATCTGTGCGAAGGATCATGTTTGCCTGCATGGGGATGTACAGGCAGCATCTGCACGGCCACGGCCACTGCTCCCAATTTGACATCTGTGTGGGTTTTTCCCCCAAACTCGCACTGCCTGCATTTGGGGGCACTCGCATGGATGTCTAATTGGCCCTAGCTGCTGTGTCCATGCTTCAGCTGTGTCTCAATAGACATGAATGGGACTGTGTGCATGCAGATGCACAGAACACCAGTGCATCCGGTGCGGGCAAACACTGCGCTTTGCTTAACGTGGTTCTAAAGGATTTTTAACTTCATGCATTCTGTGGCCATTTTGGGTGGTGTTTTGGCCTCTAGTGGCCAGATTCTCGGCGCAAACGATTCCAGCACACTTCCTGAGGGATGGCACGGGGGACAGCAGCTTAGGAGGCTTAGGCGGACGGCAGCTGTGCGGTACCTGCTCCGGGTGGTGAGTCCTCTGGGGAGTTCCTCATCTCTCTGCGGCAGCTAGGAGGGTGGTCCATGCGTCTTGCCCTAGGGGTGTCAGGCGGGTGGGTCAGCATGGCGTCGGAAGCCGACGCCTCTTCCCCAGACATATCTGAATTGGCAACTGGTGCCCCTGCACCTGCTATTTCTGTGGACGCTATGTCTGTGGTCTTGGAGGCCTTTGTTGCCAGGGTGGAAGCGGCGCGTGGGAAAAAGGGGGGGAAAAAGCGCCCCTCCCCTCGCCATCTTCTGGGGATACCTCTGACGCAGAATTGGGCCCAGCTACTGCTCCCGGCCCTGGTTTTGATGTGTCAGAGGCTGCGGACCTCGACCGTGCGGACAGTGAGGATGACTCTGGCTCAGGGTCAGCGCATGATAGGGAGCTTGTAGGAGCACTTATCACAGCCATGCAGGATACCCTGAAAATGGAGGATACGGCAGATCCTTATCTGGATAAACTTTTGTACACGGAATGGGATCGGCCGCAAAAATTAATTTTCAGCCCCAAAATGTTTAGCAGTCCGTTATCCTTTTGAGGAGAAATTCCTGAATAAATGGACTTCTCCCCCAACAGTGGACCCCCCCTGTGTCAAGACTGAACAAGGTGACCACGATAAATGAGGAAAGGAAGGTGCGCCAAACTAAGTGCAGTATTAACGTTTTAATAACCATTAATAAAAACAGCCAAATGGCTACTCACAAATAGGAAGAAGTAATCAGGCATGTAGAGTGTAAATAGCATACAAGGTCCGGTGTCATCAACAGTCCGAGGGAAAGATGTAGGTCCCAGATGGAGAATAAGGCTGAAGGCTGAAGGCAGATGTAGTGTCAGCAATGGAAGTCCTGGGCGTAGAGATGCTGTACGAGTGAGTCTTGTTATTCTTCCTGTAGTGGAGGAAGATCCAGGACGATGCGCATCAGCGTGCGCTTCAGCGTGGAGCACAGCGTGCCGTCGGACCGGAAGTGACCGGAAGTGACCGGAAGTGACGTGGTAAGAAGAACGGACCAATAGGATGACGCGTTTCTCAGCTTCCGCTGTTTCATCAGATGGATCTGATGAAACAGCGGAAGCTGAGAAACGCGTCATCCTATTGGTCCGTTGTTCTTACCACGTCACTTCCGGTCCGACGGCACGCTGCGCTCCACGCTGAAGCGCACGCTGATGCGCATCGTCCTGGATCTTCCTCCACTACAGGAAGAATAACAAGACTCACTCGTACAGCATCTCTACGCCCAGGACTTCCATTGCTGACACTACATCTGCCTTCAGCCTTCAGCCTTATTCTCCATCTGGGACCTACATCTTTCCCTCGGACTGTTGATGACACCGGACCTTGTATGCTATTTACACTCTACATGCCTGATTACTTCTTCCTATTTGTGAGTAGCCATTTGGCTGTTTTTATTAATGGTTATTAAAACGTTAATACTGCACTTAGTTTGGCGCACCTTCCTTTCCTCATTTATCTTCCAGAGCCTGCTTCTGCCTATGGTAGCTGCCGCTGGTGCATACATCATCTGATGGACATTGGAATAATTTATAGTGTATTTTCCAGTGACATTTTAACTCCTATTATACCAGAACTATTTTGCGCCATTTTACCTTTTTCAAGGTGACCACGATACCTGTGGAAGGGGCTCCTGCTTTCAAGGACCCCGCAGATAGGAGGGCTGAGGCAGTGGCACGCTCCCTGTACACAGTGGTGGGGTCAGCGGTGCGATAGGTCGTGGCCGGGGCTCTAGTGTCTCAGACACTTACTGAATGGGCAAAACTGTTGCTCCAGGGGTTGGAGGAGCATCAGGCTCCCCCGGCCTGTGTGGAACAGTTGGTGCAGGGCCTTAAATTTGTTTGCGAGTCAGCCCTGGATACGTTGCCCTTTCTCTCCAGAGCCTTGGTCTATGCGGTGGTGTTGCGCCGCCTGGTCTGGCTGAAGTGTTTGGTCCGCGGACCAGTCTTCTAAGAAGGCCTTGGTGGACTTGCGCTTTAAGGGTGAAAGACTTTTTGGGACCTCTCTGTATGACAAAGGATGCCACGGGAGATGAAAGCACTCTGCTCTCACAATCCAGTAAGGGTAAGGAGCCTTGCCGTAGGCAAGGCCCTCATTTACCGCCCACAAGCGGCTTTTTCGTCCACCTGGTGCTGCAGGTAAGCGCTCCCAAGCCACCTGAAGGGCAAAAGCGTCCCTGGTTCCGCAAGTCCAACAAGCCTGCGGACAAGTCTGCGTCCGCATGAAGGTCTGCCCCCGCCCGACACTCGGGTGGGGGGCCGTCTTCGCGGCTCTGTGGACATCTCTGCTCTCCGACCGGTGGGTTTGCAAAGTGGTTTCCTCGGGGTGCAAAATAGTTTCTCTCTTGCCCGCCGAACAGATTTTTTCCATCCAACTTCCTCCGAGTTGTCGGGAGGCCCTGTTTGGGGCAGTTCAGGATTTGCTGGTGCGGGGGGTGATCGTTCCTGTCCCCTTACAGGAACGGTTTCAGGGGTTTTACTCCAATCTGTTTGTGGTCCCCAAGAAGGAAGGGGTCTGTCCAATCCTGGATCTCAAGGCCCTCAATTGCTTTGTGAAAGTGCAGATTCAGGATGGAATCAGTCCGCTATATCGTCGCTCTCCACCCGGGGGATTTTCTGGCGTCCTTGGACATCAAGGACGCATACTTGCATGTCCCCATGTGCTTCAGGCATTGGAGATTTCTGCGCTTTGCGGTCGGGGAAGACCACTATCAATTTCTGGCTCTCCCCTTTGGTCTGGCTTTGGCGCTGAGGGTATTCACCATGGTGCTCACCCCGATTCTGGCCTTGCTGATGCAGCGTGGAATTGCTATTGTAGGTTACCTGGACTACCTTCTTCTGCTCTTCAAGCTCAGAATTAGAGGAAGATGTGTCTATCTCCTGCCGGATCCTCCGAGAATTCGCTTGGATGCTAAACATTCAGAAATCGGTGTTGGTGTCGCCTCAACGCCTAGAATACCTGGGGCTGGTCCTGGATTCCTCAGAGGCGAGAGTTTTTCTTCCCAGGGAGAAGCTGCAAATGCGGACTGCGGTGCAGCGGTTGACATCCCAAAAATGGTCATCGTTCCGCTTTTGCATGCGAGTCCTGAGTCTCATGGTAGCCTCCTTCAAGGCAGCGCTGTATGCTCAATTTCACACTCGAGTGTTAGAGAAATTCTGCCGAATTGGGACAAATGCCCATCGTCGCTGGATTGTCAAAACCTGGTGAGCCACCTGGTCAGGACCTCCCTGGTGTGGTGGCTGACGTCTCAGACTCTTCAGGCCGGGAAGTCGTTCCTTCCGTTTCACTGGACGGTGATCGCAACGGACGCCAGCCTCTCAGGCTGGGGGGGGGGGGGGGAAGTATGGGGAGTTCAGTTGGCTCAGGGGCGCTGGACTCGGGAAGAATCCCGCCTGCCGATCAATGTCCTGGAACTTCGGGCGATCAGGCTGTGCCTCTCCGAGTGGTCTCAGACTACAAGGACGTCCGGTCAGGATCCAGTCGGACAACGCCACAGCAGTGGCGTATGTCAACCAGGGAGGAACAAAAAGCTTGACGGCAGCGGCGGAGGTCGCTCACATCCTGAGGTGGGCAGAACGGAGCGTGCCAGCGCTATCAAGCGTGTACATTCCGGGCGTACAGAACTGGCAAGCAGACTACCTAAGTCGCCAGACGCTGGACCAAGGAGAATGGTTGCTACACCCGGACGTATTTCAGCTTCTGTGTCTGAAATGGGGCACGCCAGACGTGGATCTCCTGGCGTCACTACTCAATTGAAAGGTGTTGAGGTTCGTGGCAAGGTCAAAAGACCCGTGGGCGGACGCATCAGACGTGTTGGTGGCGCCGTGGGGTCAGTATCAGCTACTTTATGCCTTTTTTTTTTTGTTCTTCTGAAGCTTCTTCCCTGTCTACTCCACAGAGTGAAGGCCGAAGGGATTCCGACGATCCGAATTGCTCCAGATTGGCCTTGTCGTCCCTGGTACGCCGACCTAATGCGTCTGGTAGCAGATGTTCCTTGGCGCCTGCCACTGCAAGAGGACCTTCTGTCGCAAGGTCCCATTTTACATCCGCTGGCTTTAACGGCATAGCTATTGAAAGCCAGGTGCTAAGGGACCGAGGTCTGTCGGACTCTGTTATCTCTACCATGCTGTGGGCACGAAGTCAACCTCCTGGAAGATTTACCATCGTACGTGGAAGGCTTACATCTCTGTGTGAGGAGATGAGGTGGCTTCCGCGTGCATATTTGATTTCCAGGATCCTGCTGTATTTACAGCGTGGAGTGGACCAGAATCTCGCCTTAAGTACTATTAAGGGGCAGATTTCGGCCTTGGCTGCTTTCTTTCAGCGACCCTTGGCGACGCACTTTCTCTAGTGCGTAGGTTTGTGCAGGGGGTTCGACATGTGGCCCCTCCGGTACGTCCTCCACTACCTCCGTGGGACTTGAATCTTGTCCTCTCGGTACTTCAGAAACCACCGTTTGAGAACATTAGGGAGATTCCCTTGTTGACTCTCTCCCAGAAGGTGGCCTTTTTGGTGGCGATTACATCAGACGGGTTTCTGAATTGGCGGCCTTGTCATGCCCCCTCCCCCCACCATCTTCTGGGAATAATTCTGATGCAGAGCTACAGGCCCGGCTGTGGCTCATAGCCCAGATTCTGATGCATCAGGGACTGTGGACCGTGACTGGTCGGACAGTGAGAATGACTCCAGGTCCGGGTTCCGTAAGCCGCCCTGCACCGTCAAGGTGTTTCCTTGTGTCCTTATCTTGATAAGCTTTTATACAAGGAAAGGGAGAACCCACTGAAGGTTTTTGTAGCCCCGTAAATTTTTGGGGTCCGGTACACCTTTTGAGGAGAATTTCCTGAAAAAATGGTCCTCTCCCCCAATAGTGGACCACCCTGTGTCCAGACTTGACAAAGTTACCACGATTCCAGTGGAAGGGGCTCCTATCTTCAAGGACCCGGTGGCCAATAAGGCTGAGGCACTCGCTCGCTACCTATACACAGTGGTGGGCTCAGCGGTGCATCCAGCATTGGCTGGGGCTTTGGTGTCTCAGACACTTACTGAGTGGGCAAAGATGCTACTCCCAGGGGTTAAAGGCACGTGAGGCTCCTCTGAATGAGTTAGCTTTGGCCGACCAGTTGGTACAGGGCCTTAAATTTGTCTGAGAGTCAGACATGGATACTATCTCCTTGCTGTCTAGAGCCTCGGTTTATATGGTGGCATTACGCCGCCTGATCTGGCTAAAGTGCTGGTCTGCGGACCAATCTTCCAAGAAGGCCCTGTTGGATCTGCCCTTTAAGGGTGACAGACTTTTTGGGGCCTTTCTAGATGACATCATTAAAGATGCCACAGGAGCTAAGAGCCTGTTGCTTACGCAATCCAAGAATGGTAAGGAGCCACGCCAGAGGCAAGGGCCCTCCTTTACTACACACAGTTTTTTCATCCTCCCAGGGCGGCAGGTAAAAGACCCCAGGCCGATTTAAAGCGCCTGCTCAGGGACAAGTGTGTCCTTGGTTTCGCAAACCCAACAAGCCTACGGACAAATGTACGTTTGCATGAAAGTCTGCCCCCACCCATCTCTCGGGTGGGAGGACGTCTTTGCGACTCAGTGGACATCTCTGATCTCCGACCGGTGAGTTTGCAAAGTATTCTCCTCAGGCTACAAGATAGTTTCTCTTGTCCGCCGAACAGATTCTTTCCCTCCAGCTTCAGCCGACCCATCGGGAGGCCCTGTATGGGGCGGTCCAGGATCTGCTGGAACCCGGGGTGATCATTCCTGTCCCAGTAGAGGAACGATTTCAGGGGTTTTACTCGAATCTGTTCGTAGTGCCAAAGAAGGATGGGGCTCGTCCAATCCTGGATCTCAAGGACCTCAATTGCTTTGTGAAAGTACAAAGATTCCGGATGGAGTCGGTTCGATCTGTAGTCACTGCTCTCCATCCAGGGGACTTTCTGGCGTCCTTGGACATCAAGGACGCATACCTACATGTTCCCATATGCTCCAGGCACCAGAGGTTTCTGCGCTTCGCAGTCGGGGAGGACCACTATCAGTTTGTGGCCCTCCCGTTTGGCCTGGCATCGGCACCCAGGATGTTCACCAAGGTGCTCACCCCGATTCTGGCCTTTCTAAGACAGCGGGGCATCGCTATTGTGGGCTACTTGGTCGACCTTCTTCTGAGGGCTGCTTCAAGCTCAGAATTAGAGGAGAGCGTGTCTATAACCTGTCAGACTCTCCGAGACTGTGGTTGGGTTCTGAACACAGTCAGTTTTGGTGCCGATTCAACACCTAGTGTATCTGGGGTTGACTCTGGATTCCTCAGAAGCAAAGGTTTTCCTTCCTGTGGAAAAATTGCAGACCCTTCGGGCTGCAGTGCAGCAGCTGACTTCCGAGAAATGGTCGTCACTCCATTTTTGCATGCGAGTCTTGGGCCTCATGAGTAGCCTCCTTCGAGGCGGTTCTGTATGCTCAATATCACACGAGTGTTGCAGAAGGAAATTCTGTCCAGATGGGACAAATGCCCATCCCTGGATTATCAAATCTGGATAAGCCACCTAGTCAGGACCTCCCTGGTAAGGTGGCTGATCAGGCTGTGCCTCTTTAAATGGTCTCAGAGGCTGCAAGGGCGTCCAGTCAGGATCCAGTCGGACAACGCCACAGCGGTGGCATATGTCAATCAAGGAGGAACAAGAAGTTCAGCTGCAGCATCAGAGGTCGCTTGCATCCTGAGGTGGGCAGAAAGGAGCTTACCGGCACTGTCGGCCGTGTACATGCCGGGTGTGGAGAACTGTCAGGCGGACTACTTGAGTCGCCATATGCTGGACCAAGGAGAGTGGTCCTTACACCCGGACGTGTTCCAGCTCCTCTGCCAAAGATGGGGCACGCCAGACGTAGATTTCCTGGCGTCCCGACTCAATCGGAAAGGTATTGAGGTTTGTGGCCCGGTCAAAGGACCCATGGGCAGACGCGTTGGTAGCACCGTGGGGTCAGTATCGGCTAATCTACGCCTTCCCTCCCATGAGGCTCCTTCCTCATCTGCTTCACAGAGTGGAGACGGAGGGAATTCCAAGGATTCTGATCACTCCAGATTGGCCTCAGCGTCCTTGGTACGCCGATTTAGTACGTCTGGTAGCAGACGTCCCCTGGCACCTACCACTACGGGACGACATGCTGTCACAAGGTTCCATACTCCATCCTGCTATACAGTCACTGGCTTTAACGGAATGGCTATTGAGAACCAGGTTCTGAGACCGGGGCCTGTCAGATTCGGTGATCTTTACCATGAGAAGTGCTCAGAAGCCATCCTCTAGGAAGGTTTACCATCGCACTTCAGACACGAAGCCCTGATTGGCTGACTTTGACAGCTGCGGGAGCCAATAGCGCCTCTGCTGTGTTTCGGCCAATGAGGAGTGTCCCAGGCAGCTTAGACATTTATGGACATCGCTGGAGAGAGATTGGACTAAGGTAAGTAATTAGGGAGGTACTGGGGTGGCTGCTACACACCAGGATTTTTATCTTAATGCATAGAATGCATAAAGATATAAAAAAAGAGGAAAAAAATAAAAAACTTCTGCCACCTTTTAAGAATGAGTACAGCTTTGTGCGTCGAACTCAGAGATTTTTCAGTGAGTTAAAAAAATTTACAAAATCCTATTTTTTTTTTTATCTGGATGCTCAGGGGCTGAGCATTTATCAACGGCAACTCCAATAGGCACAGAGGGTGTTGAGTGTGCACTTATCATTCTATGCTTGCATAGCGGTGTCTGTGTGTTTGTTTGTTTTTTTTTTTTTTACCCAATCGCTTTAGTATTACAATTCAGGAATAAATTGTAAACTTGCTTTGTAATGCAGAGTTGATTTGGGATGCATGCATTGTATTACATTTTTTGCTTTTTCAATGCCTTGACAGATGTAAGAAATGTTAGTCGGCCCTAATCAATATTTTGAGTAGTTCAGCACATTTTAATTTGAAACCCTGTTTTTTACTAAGCTTTCTTTTGGTGATCTTTTATCACCACTGGGTTTTAAGATTCCTGCATCCATCATTCGCTACAAAGCTGCTGATCTAATAGGGTTATCCAGTAGTCTTGGTCAAAATTTGTCTGGTTCCTGTTAAACCGGACCAATTTTGATTTGTGTGTACCCAGCGTAAGCCCTTAAAGACTGTTACCTCAACATTTAATTTTCCTGATATGTGCCTGCTGTACCATGTACTTGTTTGAAAAAGTATCCTGTTCTTTGTATTGCTTCCTTTGTGTGAAATACCTGGTGTTTCTGCCAGTACCTCTGCTTACCTATTAAAAAACTGACCGCACTAGGCTTGACAGCAGAGTTTGGTCAGTTTTCTGGCTGTGCTGGGAACTCGGTCTGCTCTCCCCCAATAAAGACTTATGCTGACGGGCCAACCTCTGCACAGCCATTCACTTGGAAGACCGGAGTCCTGCTGTTTCTCCTCTCTGAACTCCCTATGCAGCTGCGAACAGAAGGAATCTGATCAATTTAAAAAAAGGCAAAGAGTGTGTTTTTATCATTTTATTTTTTTATTTTTATGTCTATACAAATGTTTTGGCTTTTCATTTCTATTTTTAACTGAATGGGTTGTTTTGCAAGGTGAAAGTTCACATATATTTTAAAATGCATTTCAGAATAATTTCCTTGTCCTAAACAATATTTACATTTCTCTACAGGAAGGTGCATCTGCCAGGAAGACTCAGGCTCCTGCTGCACAGCCAGTGCCAAGACCAGGTAATTGCTGCAATTTTCTGTCTGCTTTGCCTGCATCTGGATTTTTACGGTTCACGAAATCCGCCACTCCAGTGAGGACTGGAGGGGCAAAGCCCCCTTTTTTTTTTTTTTTTAAAGTGGAAGACAAGTCAAAATCTAATCTTAAATCTACTCCCACCCCCTTTCTAACCCTAATCTACCTACCCTGCAAAAGGAAAGATGTCTATACCTAACTATTCGCTCCAGTCCGATCACATGACCAGCTTCGGTGTAGATGAGGGACAGCCGACAACATGCCCCATAGTAGGCCTATGGCTGATGTCATCATCCAGGTTCTGCAGCCGTTGTGTGCAATCACTCCTCTATACAGAAGCCAACACTGGAGAGATCATGTGACAGGACCGACGTCAGAATAGGTAAGTATAGACATCTCTCTTTTTATAGGGTTGATAGAATAGGTTTAGAATGGAGGTGGGAGTAGATTTAAGCTTAGTTAGGGTTTGACTTAACACTTTAAAGTAATATTAAAGGCTTTCCTTTTTTTTAAAAAGAAAGTGACAAGCAGGTTATATTCACCTACTCTGTGCAGTGGTTTTGCATAAAGCAGCCCCGATCTTCCTCTTGGGTCCTTCGCCGGTGCTTTTGGCTGCCGAATGCCCCCAGAGCAAGCGGCTTACAATGGGGGCACCCAGGCAGGCTTCTTTCTGAGCTGCTGCTCTGTGTCCATTTACACATAGAGCTGCTGCTTGGCCTGTCCCCACTACTCTTTCCTCATTGGCTCACTGGCTGTAAATGACAGCAGTGGGAGCCAATGACTCCCCCTGCTGTCTCAGCCAATGAGGAGGTAGAGTCCCCAGAGAGCCTAAGCTCTTGTGCACATCGCTGGAACGAAATAGGGACCAGGTAATTATTAGGGAGGGCTGAGGGGGCTGCTGCACAGAGGAGGTTAAAAAAAACTTGAGACTTTAGAACCACTTTAAGCACTCTCAAAGGTCCGGTGTCGGCTTTATCCATTCCCTTTAAAAGGCCTCTGCTTTCACACTCCCCTCTCCAAGATGTATGGCTTAAGCCTCTTTGCAGCACTCCTGTGCTTTTCTGGGATAGCAACTTGGTTATTTCTGCCATGCAAAAACCACATTTGAAACTAGTCCTTTTGGTCACCATCACCTGTCAGAGGTGTTTCTGAACTGGCAGCTCTTGCCTATAAAGAGCATTTCCTCATACTTCACAATGACAAGGTTGTCTTACGCCCAGGGCTTTTTACCAAAGGTGGTTTCAATATTCCACCTCAATGAAGACATTGGGTTCAATTCACTAAGCGTTAAATAACGGCCAAAAAATTTGCTAAAATCGCACTTGTGGTAAAGCAGTTTTGAAAGTGCAATTCACTGAGAATTTTGCGTTGACTAACGAATGCGGTGTCTGTTCGATTGAGTGGTAATTAGCGCATTGAGCTGGTTGCTAAGGAGCGGGGCGGGAAGCTGGCCACTGCATCCTTAACAGATGACTCATCAGCTGTCAGTGGGTTCTCTGCTGACAGCTAAATGTAAAAAAATAAATAAAAATTCCAGCAATTTAAAAATTATGAAAAAAATAAAATAAACAGCATGGGGTTGCCCCCAATGCATACCAAGCCCTTCTGGTCTGGTATTGATTTTAATCTATACCAGACCCTTATTCGAGCATGAAGCCCGAAGGGTCAGGAAGGTGGGGGGCACGCATGACCATAGCCGTTTTTGACAAATGTCGCATGTGTTGCCACCACCAAAACCCATGTGATAAATATTGCATGTTTTTTTTTTTCTTCTGTTTGTGAATTGGACTTAAAAGCTTACCGCATGTTTTTTTGACAATATTTACCGACACATTTTCCATTTTGCGA
This sequence comes from Rana muscosa, assembly GCA_029206835.1. NCBI lineage: Eukaryota > Metazoa > Chordata > Amphibia > Anura > Ranidae > Rana > Rana muscosa. Next base: position 212,439,590 of record CM055120.1, on the reverse strand, counting down.
TTTTTAAATACCACATAATTCTTCTTTTTTTTTTTTTTTTTTTGTGAATTGGACTATTTCCCGCGTGCAACAATTTATGCAAACTTGTCATGTGACCATGTTCCCACATGCAATAAATGTTAGTGAATTGACCCCATTGTCCTACTGCCCTGGGCCTAAGCATCCAAAGAAAATCTTTCTACGGTCTTCTGGACCTCGCAAGAGACACCCTGCTTTTAAGTCCACCATTACATGATGGATAAGTAATCTGGTTGCACAAGCTTACATTATCAAAGAATAATTTCCTTCTGCGCCACCAGATTGGTAGGAGCTTCCTGATAATTTAGTCACCCAGCCTCTGTAGCTCTGTTGTGTAAGGCCTCCACCTGGTCCTCTGTTCATTACTTTTCAAAGGTAGAAATCTTCTGCAGATACAGTTCTTAGTTCAGGGTTCCTTTAGCGACGCACTAAATTTCAGTCTTATGACCCTCGTTTTGGGCCTGTTGGAGCGGTTATGTTTAGTTGGGTTGCCCACCTTTTTTATTCATTGCTTGGGGATTTCCCATGGTGTATGAATATACTACTTGTGTACTGTACTGTACAATTATGATTGGGCCACTCTAAACTTCTGTATTGTCGTTTGGTAACCCATAAACTGTATAAGCATTGTCTAAAGCAGTGTTTCTCTACTCCAGTCCTCAAAGCGCCCGAACAGGTCATATTTTCAGGCTTACTATTTTGCACAGGTGATTTGATCAGTTAAACTGCCTTAGTAATTACCACAGCCATTTCAGCTGAGGAAAATCCTGAAAACATGACCTGTTGGGGTGCCTTGAGGACAGGAGTTCAGAAGCACTGGTCTGAAGCTACAAGAACTGCATTTACTTTATAAAGTGATGTCCAATACCTATAATGTCTTCAAAGGAAGTTATCTATTGTTTTGTAGAAGTAAATACTGAAATCTTGCCTACTGTATTTTAGATTAAAGCTGTATTAAACCCAAAAGCAAACATGGATTACATGGCAGTTTACCATTCCTTAGAAGTAGTCATGGCTGCATTGGTTTTCTTTTTTTCTTTAGGCTTTTTTTTTCTTTTCTTTACCTGGTGATCCAGTCAGTAAGTCTGTAGTTTTTCAACAGAGAAAGCTGTCCTGCAGATGTAGCAGTTAGTATTGAGACAAATCATTTGCCACTGACGGTGGTGCTTACAATGGTCAGCTTTTTTTAAATGTAAAACCTTTATTCCAAAAGAAAAAAATTATGTTGCTGTAATTGCTTCTAAAATGTTACCTGGAGTTTGCCTTATTTTTATGCTCAGGTTCACACTTGTGCTAAAAGACATTGCATGTTATTTGCACCCGCACTGCTGTGCCGATCACATGCGATGTCTGTGCAATGCGAGTTTAGCTATACAGTTGTATGGCTGAAATCGCATTGGGTTCGCAGGAAAATAGTGCTGGGACTCCCCCCCCCCCCCCCCCCTTCTAATTGCTGTGCGCATTCACAGTTCGCACTGCGATCTGTGAACCTCTCTGGGGGTGTCATTAACAATGTATTGACACCCACAGCAGTTTGCAGAGGGCAGTGTGAACTGCCTGTGGGAGAGATGTGGGAACTGGCGATGGAATCGCGTTGGTTCCCGCATTGCATATATGTGAACCTAGGCTTAAGCCTCGTACACACGGTCGGACTTCCATCAGACTTTTCCGTGGATTTTAGTCCGAACGGAGTTGGCCCGGGCACACCCATAGCATACACATCACAGGACTTTTCTGCAAACTTTCCCAATTTTTTTCCAACATCACGTGGTTTTTGGGCTCTTTACCGCCACCCTTTGGTCAACTTCTGCTATTGTTGGTTGATTTTAACATTATTTGTTTTGTCCATCGGACAAAAGTTCCGACGGTTTTCTGTACACACGGTCGGACTTTGCTCCATCGGACTTTTGTTGGCCAAAAGTTTGTCCGTTTGCAGACCGAACTTTTGTCCGATTAAAAAACAAAAAAAGTTTGTCCGATGGAGCGTACACACGGTCTGATTTTTGGGCAAAATTGCTAAAAATGAAGTTTGTTGGCAAAAAGTCAGACCGTGTGTACGGGGCTTTAGTGTATGTAAATCTTCTTCAGACCAACAGTGCTGCTGTCCAAAGGTGCCCCCTGTTCTGCTTCATCCAGAGTGGGCGCACTCCAATACATGAGGTGTGTTGGTGGCTAGATCAGAAAAAAACTAAAATGCATCACCACATCCAGTGATTGGTTAAACTGCAGCGTATTCCGTTGTGGGTTTTGGGTTTAATACCATTTTAACTTTATCTACTCTGCTGTAGCTGTGAGAATATGTTTTACACGTTGCGTTTTATAGTGCAGGGCACTTTTAGTGAAAGCACTTGTATTTGACACAGGGCCTAAATCATGGATACTGGAATTTGTTGTGGTTATTCAGTCCTTTCCTTTAGTCCTTTCCTTTAGTTGGGTCTATTTAAGAAATCTGCCATAGAAAGGTCACATGTGGGTGTTTTTGTATGGATTCATCAATATAACAATTAAAATTCTGTTCTAATTTTTTATTTTTTTTCTGTTGTGTTTCCAAATACTTTGCTCGCCTAATGCCTCTGAATTCTATTTAAAAGTAATTTGTCTCTCTGTGGAGACTGGGCCTATTTTTAGCATTTGAGCAAGTACTATCCTGAAATCTTTGCTTGCGCTGAAAAACAAAATGAGTATGGTGAGGGACAGAAGTTCAAGTGAGCAGATGAGCAGTGCGATAAAACTAAAACTGAAATCTGACCAAGCTTTTCATAATGCTACAAGCCTGAAACAAAATCTTCTTCCTTTTTTTTTTTTTGCATTGCTTCTGGTGTGCAGCTGAGTACCTTATACAGTCATTTGTAAAATAGTCTGAATACTTCACCATTAAATGTTAACTCTATGAACACATATTGGCAATATGTTTTCATCCTCTTGCAAAATACAATAGCTTTGGTCTAGAGGAAGGCAGAACAGAATTACCAGGGAGACTGTCACAGGGGACAGAAAAACGGCCTTCTTGACCCACAGTCAGATCAATTGCCTTCACTTAAATGTTTCCAAATTATCCTTAAAATATGGATGATGGTTGTAAGGAAAAGCATTTTTAGCAATTAAAGGGGTTCTTCGCACTAGGAAGAAACTATTAAAAGACAGCAGCTACGAATACTGTAGCTGCTGACTAAAAAAAAAATAAAAAAAATGACCTGTCCAAGGATGCTTTGCTGTCCTCACCCAAACCAGTTCTTCACTGGTCTTCAGGTCCCTGAATGCTACCTGTGAGCACTTTTTTATGACTCCTTGTAGCTTCACAGCCGGCTGCACAAGCTGAGCTTTGTGAATGGTCCCGTAGCCTCCTAAGACCTGTGATGTGTACCAGAAGGCTGCAGGCGGGGGGACTTGTAGTGAATCTGCCACATCAAAAAAGGTAAGAAGCGGAACTTCCCCTTTTGGGTGATGGTTCTACTTTAATATTGTTTCGTCAATGCAGGCGGTCCCCAGGTTACAAACATCTGATTTACAAACGACTTTTACATGGAGGGAGACAACAGGAAGTGAGAGGAAATCTACCCCTAGGAAGGGGAATTCACTCCTGTAAAAGTTATTATGGAACGATGTCTCTACTGAAGCTTTGTCACCAATCCTTGTTTCCACAACCCAAAATTTTCAAAATCCAATCGTAACAGACCGAAAGAGGTGAAATCTGAACAGGAGCACAGACAGCAAAACAAATGTTACAGGGGTGTTAATCCTTCCCTACTATATTCAAAAAACGTAAGTATTTACTCTTTCGTCCATGGACCGACAGCTTCTCTATTGACATAGTGGGTATTCGTTAATTAGGAGTGAATAGGCAGAAAACTTGTAAAAAGTGCTGCATCACACCTTCTACAGTACCGCCCAGGGGGCGGACCCTCTGGGTATATCCCCTCAGTCTGCATCTCGCAGATCAGTTTTTTTCCGTCTAGCAAGGAGTAGGACATGGCTCCCTTTGGGCCCATCGGTCCGGGGGAAAAAGATATTTTTTGCTACATTTTTTTGTTTCCTGCGATCTTCGATCAACTGCCGACTGGGTGACAGGCTGGATCCTCGATCCTTGTAGTCTCCCCAGTTTCAGCCATCGAGCGTGTGCCCACCCTAGCTACGCGCTGGCTTTTCCACGACATGCCCGTCGCTCCACGGGTGACCGGTGAGCCTGCGCTCCAGGGTCTGCATCGGACCGCTCAGCTTCGGCTGACCTTACGGCCGAGTCGCAGCAGCCTGGCCGGTGAGCTTACGCTCCAAGGCTTGCATCAGACCGCTCAGCTTCGGCTGACCTTACGGCCGAATCGTAGCAGCCTGTTCGGTGAGCGTCGCACTCCAGGGCATATACATATGATCGTCCCCTTGGGTCTAATCACAGCATGCCTGGCCAACAGTCACCTTCCGTGCGTGGACGATGATCTGTTTGGAATGTCTTCCAGCATGAATACATGCAGGATAGGTAAGTAAAACTCCCCTGCCTTGGCTGGTGATTTGGCTGGACATTCCTGGAGAGACCAAGTAAGTGGTTGTGGCCCCTTTCTTCCCGCTCTCCCTGCCTTTCCCTCCTCCCTGGGCTTCTAGCTAAAGGTTGCTGGGGGTCACCTAAGGGGTTCCACTGGAGCAGGGCTGGCTGTAACTAACATTTAAAATGTAATTTCTGCTTACCTGTATGTGCTTCCTCCTCCATGCTGTCGGCAGCCATTTTGCGGTGGTCCATGCCGGTTTCGGCCTCTAGCCACTGCCCGGCGGCCATCTTCCTGTGGTTTCGGCGCCATTTTCTTGTAGTTCCACACCCACTGGCCTCTATCGACTGATCGGTGGCTTGTAATGATCCACGCTGTATGTATATATTGCCGTTTGGCGGCCATCTTTTTGTGGTCTACGGCTGCTTTGGCCTCTATCTTCAGCTCGGCGGCCATTTTCTTAGAGCCCACATTATCTTCCATACAGACGTTTGGCGGCCATTTTGCGAGAGTCTCCGGCCTCTAGGGTGCATTACACTGGCGCGAGAAATTCACACAGGAAGCACTGATAAAAGAAGCAGACTGACACAGCAGCGGTGGGACGGCATCACAGGCGCAGCACATGGCAGCATAGCGGTACCGATCCAAGGGTGGTGAGTCCTCTGGGTGACCCAGCATCTCTGCAGCACAGGAGGGTGGCCTATTGATATCTTGCCTGGAGCCCTGTGGGTGTCAGCGCGTGGTCAGCATGGCATCTGAGCCAGATGTCTTCTCCCCTGAAACACCAGATTTAGCAGCTGGTGCCCCTGAGGTGTCTATGAACACTATGATGGCAATCCTAGAGGCGTTTGCTGCCAGGGTGGAAGCAGCGCATGGGAATACAGGGGGTAGTAAACGCCCCCGTCCCCTGCAAGCTTCTGGGGATAATTCTGATGCAGAACCAGGTCCAGCTACAGCTCATGGCCCAGATTCTGATGCATCAGAGACTGCAGACCGTGACCAGACAATGAGGATGACTCCAAGTCCAGGTCAGTACGCGGGACGGCTTTGGTATCTGACCTTATTTCTGCAGTGCGGGATACGCTAAAGTTGGAAAATACTGCAGAAGCAGCAGAGACTCCGGTCCACTTTGGGTTTCATAAACCTGCCCGCGCTGCGAAGGTGTTCCCTTGTGTGTCTTATGTTGATAAACTCTTATACAAGGAATGGGAGAACCCACTGAGGGTCTTTACAGCCCCAAAGAGGTTTGCGGTACGGTACCCCTTTGAGGAGAGTTTGCTGAAGAAATGGACCTCTCCCCCTATAGTGGACCCTCTGGTGTCCAGACTTAATAGAGCCACCACAATTCCAGTAGAAGGAGCTCCTGTTTTCAAGGACCCTGTGGATAAGAAGGCTGAAGCGCTCGCTACCTATACTCAGTGGAAGGCTCGGCAGTACGCCCGGCATTGGCGGGGGCCCTAGTGTCTCCGACACTTACTGAATGGGCAAGATTTCTACTCCAGGGGTTAAGGAGCGAGATGCTCCTCCTGATGAGATAACTTGGCCGACCAGTTGGTCCAGGGCCTTAGGTTTGTTTGCGAGTCAGACATGGATTCTATTCCCCTGCTGTCAAAGGCTTCGGTTTATGCAGTAGCAATACGCCGCCTGATCTGGCTAAAGGGCTGGTCTGCGGACCAGACCTCCAAGAAAGCCCTGTTGGATCTGCCTTTTAAGGACGACAGACTTTTTGGGGCCTCTCTGGATGACATCATCAAGGATGCCACAGGAGGTAAAATCACTTTGCTTCCTCAAACTAGCAAGGGTAGGGGCCACGCCAAGGGCAAGGGCCCTTTTTTACTGCACGCAAGCGTTTTTTTCGCCCCCCTAGGGCGACAGGGGTAAAGACCCCAGGCCGACAAGGCGCCTGCCCAAGGACAAAAGCGTCCTTGGTCCCGCAAACCCAACAAGCCTGCGGACAAATCTCCGTCCGCATGAAGGTCCGCCCCCACCCAGCTCTCGGATGGGGGGACGTCTTCGCAAATTCGCGATTCAGTGGACAGCTCTAGTCTTCGACAGGTGGGTTTGCAAAGTTATCACCTCAGGCTACAAGATAGAATTTCTCTCTTGTCCAGCGGACAGATTCGTCACCTCCAATCTCCAGCTACTACCCGTCGGGAGGCCCTGTATGGGGGGGCGGTCCAGGGTCTGCTGGAACGCGTGGTAGTTATTCCAGAACAGGAACGGGGTCAGGGTTTTTACTCAAATCTGTTTATTGTGCCGAAGAAGGATGGGGTTCGTCCAATCTTGGATCTCAGGGCCCTCAATTGCTTTGTGAAGGTACAAAGATTTAGGATGGAGTCGGTTCGATCTGTAGTCACGGCTCTCCAGCCGTGGGACTTTCTGGCCTCCTTGGACATCAAGGACGCATACCTGCATGTCCCCATATACTCCAGACACCAGAGGTTTCTGCGATTTGCAATCAGGAAGAACCACTATCAGTTTGTGGCCCTCCCGTTTGGCCTTGCTTCAGCACCCAGGACGTTCACCAAGGTGCTCACTCCGATTCTGGCACTTCCAAGACAGCGGGGTATCGCTATCGTGGGCTACTTGGACGACCTTCTTCTGAAGGCCCCTTCAAGCTCAGAATTGGAGGTAAGTCCATTACCTGTCACTCTTCGAGACTGTGGTTGGATACTAAACACGCAAAAGTCAGTATTGGTGCCCACTCAACGCCTAGTGTACCTGGGGTTTATTCTGGATTCCTCAGAGGCAAAGGTATTCCTCCCTGTGGAGAAGTTGCAGACTCTTCGGGCTGCAGTGTGGCAGCTGACTTCCAAGAGTTGGTCGTCACTCCGTTTTTGCATGCGAGTGTTAGGCCTCATGGTAGCCTCCTTCGAGGCGGTCCCATATGCTCAATATCACACTCGGGTGTTACGTAAAGAAGTTCTGTCCAGATGGAACAAATGTCCATCATCTCTGGATTATCAAATCCGAGTAAGCCACCTAGTCAGGAGATCCCTGGTATGGTGGCTGACATCACCGGCTCTTCTGGCTGGGAAGTCATTTCTTCCGGTTTACTGGATAGTGATCACGACTGATGCCAGCCTTACAGGTTGGGGGGGGGAGTCTGGGGTGTTCAGTCGGCGCAAGGTTGCTGAACCCCAGAGAAATCCCGCCTACTGATCAATGTCCTGGAAATCCGGGCGATCAGGCTGTGCCTCTTTAGATGGTCTCAGAGCTGCAAGGGCGTCCAGTCAGGATCCAGTCAGACAACGCCACAGCAGTGGCATATGTCAATAATCAAGGAGGAACAAGAAGCTCAGCTCAGCATCGGAGGTCGCTTGCATCCTGAAGTGGGCAGAGAGGAGCGTACCGGCGCGATCGGCTGTGTACATTCCGGGGTGTGGAAAACTGGCAGGCGGACTACCTGAGTCGCCAAATGCTGGACCAGGGAGAATGGTCCTTACACCCGGAGGTGTTCCAGCTTCTCTGCCAAAGATGGGGCACGCCAGACGTAGATCTTCTGGCTTTCCGACTCAATCGGAAGGTATTGAGGTTTGTGGCCTGGTCAAGGGGACCCATGGGCAGACGCAACAGACGCGTTGGTGGCATCGTGGGGTCAGTATCGGCTAATCTATGCCTTCCCTCCCTTAAGGCTTCTTCATCTTCTGCTCCGCAGAGTGGAGGCAGAGGTAATTCCAATGATCCTAATCGCTCCAGATTGGCCTCAGCGTACTTGGTACGCCGATCTAGTACGTCTGGTAGCAGACGTCCCCTGGTGCCTACCGCTACGGAAGGACCTGCTATCGCAAGGTCCCATACTCCATCCTGCTTTACGGTCACTGGCTTTAACGGCATGGCTATTGAGAACCAGGTACTGAGACCGGGGCCTATCAAATTCAGTAATCTCTACTATGAGAAGTGCTCGGAAACCGTCCTCTAGGAAGGTTTATCACCTCACTTGGAAGGCCTACATCTCCATGTGTGAGGAAATGAAATGGCATCCGCGTACTTATTTGGTTTCCAGAACCCTGCTGTTTTTAGAGCATGGGGTGGACCAAAGGCTTGCCTTAAGTACGATTTTAAGGGACAGATATCTGCCCTGGCTGTCTTTTTTTTTTTTTTTCCAGCGACCCCTGGCGACTCACTCTCTCGTGAGTACATTTGTGCAGGGAGTTCGACATGTGGCTCCTCCAGTCTGTCCCCCGCTACCTCCGTGGGTCTTGAACATGGTCCTCTCGGTGCTTCAGAAGGCACCATTTGAGAAGATTAGAGCTATTCCCCTGTTGACACTTTCTCAGAAAGTGGTCTTTTTGGTGGCTGTTACGTCAGTTAGACGAGTCCTCTGTGCTGGCAGCCTTGTCCTGCAAGGCTCCCTATTTGATTTTCCACAAGGATAAGGTGGTGCTGCGGCTGCAGCCTTCCCTTTTTCCGAAAGTCGTTTCGGCTTTTCATCTCAACAAAGACATTTTACTTCCATCCTTGTGTCCTCATCGGTTGAATCCTAAGGAGTCGGCGTTGCATTCCTTGGACGTTGTCCGAGCTTTGAGAGTATACCTATCTGCTACTTCCCTGTTCCGGAAGTCAGACTCACTGTTTGTTTTGATGGCAGGTCCCAAGAAGGGCCAAGCAGTCTCGTCGGCCACCATCTCTAGGTGGATCCGACAGATGGTAATCCAGGCTTACGCCTTAAAGGGTCAAGCGCCCCCCTTTCCTGTGACGGCGCATTCGACCAGGGCAATAGGTGCCTCTTGGGCTTTCCGACATCAAGCGTCTGTTTCCCAATTATGTAAAGTGGCGACTTGGTCGTCCGCTCACACTTTCACAAAATTCTACAAAGTTTATGTAGGTGCATCATCGGATGCCTCTTTCGGCCGCAAAGTTTTGCAGGCGGCCGTTTAGAGTTGCAACTCCTCGGTTGGAGGAGTGCTGTTTTGTGTTTGGGGTGAAGTTTATTTTTATGCTTTTACCAACCCTCTTTTTTTTCTGACACTGCTTTGGGACGTCCCACTATGTCAATAGAGAAGCTGTGTCGGTCCATGGACGAAAGAGTAAATAGGATTTACTCTATTATGATGGGCAAAAAATAGGATTTTTTACTCACCGTAAAATCCTTTTCTCTGAGTCCATGGACCGACACAGCACCCACCCCTCCTAAGTTTGTACTGCTTTTTGACGAACTGATCTGTGAGATGCAGACTGAGGGGATATACCCAGAGGGTCTGTACTGTAGAAGGTGTGATGCAACACTTTTTACAAGTTTTCTGCCTAGTCACTCTTAACGGATAATACCCACTATGTCAATAGAGAAGCTGTGTCGGTCCATGGACTCGGAGAAGAGGATTTTACGGTGCGTAAAAAATCCTATTTTTTTGTCTGGAGCTACACTTAATGTACCTGTTCAGACTTGCAAACAAATTCAACAAACCTACAGACCCTATCTTGTTTGTAACCTGGTGACTGCCTGTACCTTAGAACCTTCCACAGCTTAGCGCAAGATTGAACCCAAAATCAAAAATGAATTGCATTGCAGCTTACCAATCGTTGGATGTGGTGGCTGCATTCGTTTTTCTTTTTTTTTGTCTTTCCCTTTTTCACCTGGTGATCCAGCCAGTATCACACTTCCTATCTTTGGGTGTCTGCAGTCTGATTGAAGTAGTCAAACAGGACACCCTTGGACAAGAAGCATTGTCAGTCTGTGGAGAGGGGAGTTTTAGCTGGAGTTCTGCTTTAGGCTCCTTAATATCTGTTTAACAGGGTATCTTTATCTGCTCTGCTGAGCCTGTCAACATCCGATTGCAAGCACAACTATGAGCTGGAGCAGCGATTTATCCCTTTGCCCATCAGAATAGCCTGACATTTTATGTGGAAAGGAGGTTTGTGCCCTCACAAAATACCTGTGGTGTAAAAGTAATCAAGTAAAGGTACTGCCAGATATGTAAATGGTGGTCACACCACACATGAATCTCACCACGACTGTCCGAGCGTGCGCAATTCTACCACTAGACCACCTCTATAACTCTAAACTGGTAACCTGTAGAAAATTTGAAAGTGTCCCCTATGGAGATTTTCAAAGTGTTCCTAAACGCACAACAGTAAAAATCACTGTATACGCAGTAAAGCATGCTTGTTATTCTTGCTGTGGAACCTAAGGGGTTAATCCTCCGCATTGTGTAAAAGGGCTGCTTGATCCTGTCTTCTCTGATCCTCTCCTCCTTTCACTGTCCCCTGATAATTTCCTGATGGCACAGTCTATGGAGTCAGGCTGCACATGCTCAGTTTGGTGTATTGCTAGGGAGCTTTTTATTTTTTCTAGGGAGGATGCACGTGGCCATTTATCACTGTACAGACAAAAGGTCAGGGGTCTTGTAGTCTCATAGGACAGTTGGAAAACTTTGATGAGCTTTAACCAGTGCTTGGCCAGACACTGATAGAAGTCACAACTGCAATAAACTGCTGTTGAGAAAACTATTTGGCAGTTTATATTTATATTTACTAAAATAATTACATTTCCATGTACTATGTACAGATATAATGAATGCAGGGTCCTGGGTTTAGTAAGACTTTAAGTATTGTAGTTTGGCACCATAATACGAGCGTGCACAATTTTAAAGCATGACATGGTTGGTATCTATTTACTCATAACATCTTTCATATTTTACTAAAAAAATTGGGGGATATATTGTGGGGGCTTTTTTTATTTATTCATTAAAGTGTATTTTTTCCCAAAATTGCATTTGCAGAACTGTTTGACGTAATAAAAATTAAAAATGATGGGTCCTGAGGGATGAAAAAATGGCTCGCGGTATACGGAATGGTCTTTTATTTTGCCATCATTTTAAAAGATGATGAAAACAATCCCTGTTGCAAGATAGGGTTTCCAAACATTGGGGGGGAGTGCATTATTGCTGTTTTCTATAGTCAAGGAAATAATTTTCCACCTAAATGGCTACCGTTTTTTTCTCAAGTGTGAAGTTTAGTTTTTTTTTTAAATATAACCAATACAAGCGACACGTTCAGATTTCAAATGTAAAGCACAAGCTTCTACATTAGACTTGCAATATGTGTGTTAGGACAAAAGGCATTTACCGTATGTATTTTAAGTATTTAAAAGCGTATTAATAATTAAAAGAAGTTAAAGGCGCTATCAAGGTTATATAACTGGGAGTGCAAGTAGGTTAATTCACATGCACTGTACATGACCCAAAATAAAAATGAAATTGGCTATGGATGGATGATAGGTTATTCTAGTATCAAAATATAAACTATTGTTCCAAAGACTAATTAAAAGTCAATAGGATAAGCTTTATCTAAATAAATAGAAGCCTGAATGAAACTTGTATATGAGCGTACACTGTCAGTTGTGCAGCTGGATGTTGACAGACAGCAGTCAAGCATATGCTAATTAACAAGGATCATCTCTCAGATGCTAAATAAAATATTGATATAAATACTATTCATAAAGTGCTGGGAATTGTTTTAAAGAGGTTTTTTTTTTTTAAATTAACATTAAACATTTATTAAAATTAAAAAATTTAAAATATTGATATCTTGTAGGAATTGGATTATTTGTAAGAGTGAAAAAAATAATATACATGTTACAGCCGAGGCCAAAAGTTTGGAGAATGACGCAAATATTTTCACAAAGCCTGCTGCTTCAGTGTTTTTAGATCTTTGTCAGATGTTACTATGATATACTGAAGTATAATTACAAGCATTTCTTAAGAGCCCATTCACACAGGGGCGGCACGACTCGTGCCGCGACTGTGCTGGGCGATCTCAAGTCGACTTCAAAGCAGACTTCCAAAATGACTTCTGTATTGAAGTCAATGGAAGTCGCCTTGAAGTAGTACAGGAACCTTTTTCTAAGTCGGAGCGACTTCAGTCGCTCCTATTAGAACGGTTCCATTGTACAGAATGGGACGCGACTCGTCAGGCGGCCGAGACGCCTGACGAGTCGCCCCTGTGTGAATGGGGTCTAAGTGTCAAAGGCTTTTATTGACAATTACATTAAGTTTACGCAAAGAGTCAATATTTGCAGTGTTGACCCTTTTTCAAGACCTCTATAATTCGTCCTGATATGCTTTCAGTCAACTTCTGGGCCACATCTTTACTAATGGCTGCCCATTCTTGCATAATCAATGTTTGGAGTTTGTCAGACTTTGTGGGAGTTTTTTTTGTTCACCTGCCTCTTGAGGATTGACCACAAGTTCTCAATGGGATCTAGGTCTGGGGAGTTTGCTGGCCATGGACCCAAAATTTTGATATTTTGTTTCCCAAGCCACGTATCACTTTTGTTTTATGGCAAGGTGCTCCATTATGATGGAAATGGCATTGTTCGTCACCAAACTGTTCTTGGATAATTGGGAGAAGTTGCTCTTGGAGAATGTGTGTTTTTTTTTGTTTTTTGTGCCATTCTTTATTCATGGCTATGTTCTTAAGCAAAATGGTAAATGAGCCCACTCCTTTGGCTGAGAAGCAACTCCACACATGAATGGTCTTAAGATGCTTTACTGTTGGCATGACACAGGACTGATGGTAGCGCTCACCTTTTTTTTCTCCGGACAAGGTTTTTTTTTTTTTTTTTTTTTCAGATGCCCCAAACAATCCGAAAGGGAATTCATCAGGAAAAATTACCGCCCCAGTCCTCAGCAGTCCAATCTCTGTACTTTTTGCAGAATATCAGTCTGTCCCTGGAGAGAAGTGGCTTCTTTTCTCCCCTTCTTGACACCAGGCCATCCTCCAAAAGTCTTCTCACTGTGCTTGCAGATGTACTCTCACCTGCTTGCTGCCATGCCTGAGCAAGCGCTGCACTGGTGGTGCCCTGATCCCACAGCTGAATCAACTGTAGGAGACAGTCTTGGCACTTGCTGAACTTTCTTTGGTGCCCTGAAGCCTTCTTTACCAGTGCAGTGGAAATGTTTTTTGTGTAATTAGTGGATGTAAACCCCCCATACACCCAGTGAAGTGAACAGCCTCAGATGATACACAGGGATGAACCAAATCTCCCTACATTGGTTTTACATGTATATCTGCTGTCTTCACATTTATATACTGTTTAGAAAGTTGAGATTGTGTTTGATTTTCTCTTCATGTTTAACAGAGTGTGATGTCTGGGCATACAGCCAAGATAGCGAACATTGCTGATTGGAGGAAAGGCGCGCGCGCACACACCCCCTCTCATCATAGCAGAGACTCTCAGAGGTGTTTTGTAACAGGGCCAGCTCCCTGCTAATCTATTTTAGCAACCTCCCCTGACAGAAATTTCAGGCTGCTTTTATCTGATGTCCGAGAATTTGTCAGGAGTTATCAGGCTGATAACATAGGAACGGTTCAGTATAGAGCTACGGGACCTTGCTCTTTAAAGAGAGATGACAAAACACTGCAGATATGTGCACAGCTCAAATGTCCTGAATCGGGTTTACATCCACTTTAAGTTCATTTTCATGGCAAAGAAGGACTTTGCAATTTGATTGCAATTCATCTGATCACTCTAACATTCTGGAGTATATGCAAATTGCCATCATAAAAACCTGAGGCAGCAGACTTTGTGAAAATGTAATATTTGAGCAGTGCCCAAAACTCAGAGCCAGTGCCTAATAGTGCTAGGACACTTTGCAAAGGAAACATTAAAGCCCAATGCCTGGAATTAGAAAAAACATATAACCTTGCAAGTACAACCTCTGCATTGCAAGGGTTAAAGTATATGTGAACCCTCAACCCATTCAATTTAAAATAGAAATTAAAGGCAAAACATTTCTGTATACAGATAAAAAAACATTCTAAATGCCCTCTGTTCTCAGCTGCACAACGAGCTCAGGGAGGACAAACGACAGCACACTATTCTTCCCAGTGAGTGTCCGTCAGCAAAAGTCTGTTCATTGGAGTAGAGCAGGCCGAGTTCCTAGCACAGAGAAAACCGACCATGCTGAGCTCTCATTCCCTAGTGTGGTCAGGTTTTTTTTTTTTGTAGGCGAGCAGAGGTACTGGCAGGAGTACCAGGGGATTCACACAAATGAAGCAATACAGTACAAAGAGAACTGGATACTTTTTCATACAAGTACATGGCACAGCAGGCACATATCATGAAATGGTGGGTTTACATATTCTTTAAATGCTCATGTCTAAGGGTGCCAGAATAAGGAGAGATGCTTACCTTATTCCATGCTGCAGCTGGGTCCCTCCAGCAATGTGAGCAGGTCCCCTGTAGTCTCCTCTGTAAGTCCCAGAAGTCCTCTGCAGCCTTTTCCATGTAAAATGGTGGGTTAATAGCCCTGCATCGTATTTGAGACTGCTGACAGACCACCAACATACTACAGAGTGCAGTGCTGGATTTGGTGATGGCGTAAGTAAATACTACCTTCTCCTGTGCTCCCTTGACATTAATAAGCATTTAAATAATAGTAAACCCTCTGTTTAAAGTTGTACCTACAGGTAAGCCTATAATAAGGCTTACCTGTAGGTTCAGTGGATATCTCCTAAACCACAGTTTAGGAAATCTTCACCCTGCATGCAGCCGGTGACATCGCCAGCGTATGCGCTCTGAAGTAACGGTATCCCTGTGTCATCCCTTCACTTCAGAGCTCCATGCCATGGTCCGTGACTCTCACACACATGCACGGCAGTGACGTCCTTGCACCATGGCCAATCAGATGGCTGGAGGACATGAACTTGGAAGGAAGACCGGGTGAAGATAGAAGCGCCTGTCAGCAGTGACAGCTCAGCGCTGGAGGGCTTTGTTCTAAGGTAAGTATTTTATAATGTACTAGTATGCAATGCATACCAGCAGATTGTGCCTTTTTACCATGCATCCTTATTTCTAGAACTGGGCCTTAAATGTATGTATACTCCAACCTTTATTTTTATTCCGTTGAGAATTCCCTTCACTTCTTGACTCAGAAATGCAACAGAAAATGTGATTACATCTCTATGAAGTGAGGGTATATTCTCTTTACACCCTCATCTCCCTGTTTTGGTGGGGTCTTTCAAATGTTGATTTCCAATCACTTTGTCTTGGCATAGATCTCCAGGACAAGTGTAAAGTGTAAATCTTTGGTACACAGGGGCCGAATATCATCCGGTATCTACATTTTGTCCCGTGTACATCAGCCTGTCCAACAGAACGTCGGCTGAACGGCTAGCTTCTGTCGAATGGCCATGCTGGAAAACCAGCATTCGATCAGCGCATTCAGCCATTGACTTTGAGTGCTTACCAGTGTGTTCTAGGGGGAAGGGGGGGTGTTGGCTATCCCCCTGTCAGAACACAGTGGATCAGCGGGGAGATCGCTGTACTAACATTGATAGATGGTACAGCCAGGTGCTTTAAAACCTGATAGTGTACTGGGCTTTAATCAACCCAGTAGACAGACAAAAACAAAATCCTGATGGGTTCAAACCCTCTGCTATTCTATCCAAAACTTAAGTAAAGTTTTGACCTTTGACCTTGTCTAATAAGGTACATTTATAATTCTGCTCGTAGACGAGAGGTAAAACTTGCTTGCGGCTGTTGCTGTAGCAGTGAACTTAACGTGATTGTAAAGTCTTGTTTAAAAAAAAAAAAAACTGTTATTTGCCTCCTCTGTGCAGTTGGCTTTGCACGGAGCAGCCCTGATCCTCCTCTTCTCGGGTCCCTCCCCGGCACTCCTGGCCCCTCCTTCCAGCCGAGAGCCACCACAGCAAGTAGCTTGCTATGAGGGCACCCTAGCCAAGTCACAGCTCAGTGTGTCCATTTAGACAAGGAGCCCTGCCCCGCCCCCTCTCTTCTGATTGGCTAACAGACTTTGATAGCTGCGTGAGCCAATAGCGCTGCTGCTGTGTCTCAGCCAATCAGTAGGAGAGTCCCGGATGGCTGACAGTCGCGGACATCACTGGAGAGAGATGAGAGATGGGGCTCAGGTAAGTAATTGGGGGGGGGGGGTGCTGGGGAGGCTGCTACACACAAGGTTTTTTATCTTAATGCATAGATTGCATTAAGATAAAAAAACACCTGCCTTTACAACTCATTTAATATTGATTTGCTGTGCTTTAACGCAAGTGATCTGGGTGGCTCTTTTACATTGTTACAGTGGTGAATAATCCAGTTTCACAATTGCATGAGCAGTTTTAAGGCTTGACATGTTATCTATTTACTCATAGGAACAACTTATTTAATATTTTACTAAAAATTTGTATTTTATGGTGTTCGCACTAAAATTCATTTTAGTGTAATTGTCCTGAAAATATGACACCAATGTTAGGCGTTAATTCATCCACTGAGATCAGTGCGGGAAGCCATTATCCCTATTGTCCCTGACAGTTTTTTGTTTTTTTGATAGACTAGGGTGCCACACCAGCTTTTAGGCCTGTTTTTGGCTTCAGATGTTGTTTTTTTTTCTACAGTCCATAAACTCCCCAGCATGTTATCCTATGTGTCCATGCACACATAGGCTGCTATCAGCAGTTTTTGACTGGGACGTTTTTTGGCTTTAAAAAAACAAAACAAAACAAGAGTTCTGAGAGGAGTTTTTCAGCTGTAAAAATGCTCTAACGTCAAACGCTGATAAACGCTCAAATACGTAGCTCACCAATTTTTTTTTATTTTTACGTTTTTAATCCATTGAAATTTTTATTTTAAATGCTATTGCATAATGTTGAAAAACTCACTGCACAGCTACTGGCGTTTTTTATAACTTTAGTTTAACGTCCAGTGTGCATGAGGCCTTCTAGTCCTTTGAAAGGTTTTATTTTGCAACAGCCAGCACGTTTTGGGGGCTCAGCACTCTCCATCAGGGGTAAAAACCTGTTCATTCAGTTTTCAATTGCTGTGGCTGGGTTGCA
This sequence comes from Rana muscosa, assembly GCA_029206835.1. Taxonomy (NCBI): domain Eukaryota; kingdom Metazoa; phylum Chordata; class Amphibia; order Anura; family Ranidae; genus Rana; species Rana muscosa. The sequence continues at coordinate 212,422,302 of CM055120.1, read as the reverse complement.
CTTACTAGCGCAACAGAAATATTACAGCTGAGCCAGCTTTGCTTTCTAAGTGTGTGTGTGTGTGTGTGTGTGTGTGTGTGTGTGTGTGTGTGTGTGTGTGTGTGTGTGTGTCTCTCTCTAGCGGGCTTGTGTCGTAGATTTGCACTGCTGTCTGACTCAAGGACTTGTCAGTGACCACTCAGTAACATATGGAGCTGCTCCCTGCTCGGTCCACCCTGCTCTGTACTGGAAGTTTTTTGGAATATTAATGTCAAAGCTCAGTTACAGTGCATAGCTTGGAAAACTAATATAACAGAACCAACTTATCCCTAGCTGAGATCCACCATTCAGTGATGCCACTCTTTAACCACTTCAATACCGTCACTTTTCCTCCATTCCTGCCCAGGCCAATTTGCAGCTTTCAGCGCTGTCGCACTTTGAATGACAATTGCGGGGTCATGCAAAGCTGTACCCCATAGAAATTTGTATCCCTTTTTTTCACACAAATAGAGCTTTCATTTGGTGGTGTATTTATTTATTTTTTGCTAAATAAACGAAAAAAGCTGAACATTTTGAAGAAGAAAAAATGCTTTTCTTCGTTTGTTATAAAATTTAGCAAATTATCTTTCTTCATAACTTTAGGTCAAAATGTATTCTGATACATTTCTTTGTTGAAAATAACCCAAATCGGTGTAATTTTTTTAGTCTGTAGGAAAGTTAGTCCCCAAACTATGGTGTATTTATTCTACATACTGTCACCAGTTCAGTACAGCATCATATACAGTAACGTGTGGCAGTGATCAGGGATACCAACTGATGGTATGTAAAAAAACAAAAAAAAATTATATAAAAAAATATATTTTGTTCCTCTTAACACACTGTGACCAGAGTAATACGGTGTTACCATAGTAGCACTGTACTACTCTGGCAAAGTGATCAGGAAAATGTATTTATTTTTTTACATAATGATTGCTTATACCAGGGAATTCCACTGGTATAAGCAACCATTTTTACTGAATGAAACGTGTTCATTCAGTGTCTTTTGTTGTAATTAGCGGTGATTGGTCAAAGCTAATCACATGGTACAGATGGGCTGTGATTGGCCCTGTCTGTACTATGTGATCACTTTGACCAATCACTGCTAACAGAATTGTATACAATGGATGTAATGAAAGGAATCCATCCATTGTTTACAACTGTCA
>CM055120.1:212373621-212416121 GCA_029206835.1 Rana muscosa | reverse complement strand
ATAATATATTCATTCCTGGAATTCATCTTTAAAGGTCAAAAATGGCATTAAAGTGGAAGTAAACCCATCGATTTAACAGTTTCAAAAAGCAGTTACATTCCCGGCATGCCGGGAATGCCAACTGTCACATTGGTTGTGCTCTCAACCAAACTGCCAAACCATCCAATGGCTGGTGTCATAACTGATCACATGTGCAGCATCATGGCAGTTGAAGATTAAACAGAGGCCAAGATGGCAGCTTCCTTGACTGAAAATGATAGGAGGGTTTACTTCCACTTTAAACATTGACTGTATACACTCACCGGCCACTTTATTGGGTACCCTTTGCTAGTACTGGATTGGACCCCCTTTTGCCTTCAAAACTGCCTTAATTCTTTGTGGCATAGATTCAGCAAGATGTTTTGTCAGCTGCACATCCATGATGCGAACCTCCTGTTCCACCACATCCCAAAGGTGCTCTATTAGATTGAGATCTGGTGACTGTGGAGGCCATTGGAGTGCAGTGAACTCATTGTCATGTTTAAGAAACCAGTTTGAGATGATTTGAGCTTTGTGACATGGTGTATTATCCTGCTGGAAGTAGAAGAAGATGGGTTCACTGTAGTCATAAAGGGACAGACATGGTCAGCAACAATACTCAGGTAGGCCGTGGTGTTTAAACAATGCTCAATTGGTACTAAGGGCCCAAAGTATGCCAAGAAAATATCCCCTGCACCATTACACCACCAGCCTGAGCCGTTGATACAAGGCAGGATGGATCCGTGCTTTCATGTTTACGTCAAATTCTGACCCTACCATCTGAATGTCGCAGCTCAAATCAAGACTCGTCAGACCAGGCAACGTTTTCCCAATTTTGGTGAGCCTGTGCGAATTGTAGCCTCCGTTTCCCGTTCTTAGCTGATAGGAGTGACACTTGGTGCAGTCTTCTGCTGCTGTAGCCCATTTGCTCCATGGTTTGGGGTTTTGTGCGTTCAGAGATGGTATTCTGTGTACCTTGGTTGTAACTAGTTGTTGTACGAGTTACTGTTGCCTTTCTATCATCTCAAACCAATCTGCCCCTTCTCTGACCTCAGGGCATCTTTTTCCACCCAACTGCTGCTTACTGAATATCTTCCCTTTTTCAGACCATCCTCTGTAAACCCTAGACATGATTGTGCGTGCAAATCCCAGTAGATCAGCATTTTTTTTTTTTTTTTTTAAATCTGGCATCAAAAACCATGCCGCGTTCAAAGTCACTTAAATCCCCTTTCTCTTACCATCCATGGACTGACACGGTGTCTCTTTACACTTTACACGTGGGTTATGTCCCTGCTTGCAGGAGAAGACCTAGGCAGAATGTGAAATGTTATACATACATTCTAAAAGCCAGAGCTGAACAGCCCCACCCAGGGGGCGGTCCCTCCAGACATAACCCTCCCACTACAGTCAGCAGACTTCAGTTTTTTTTCTGCCTAGCAGAAGGAGAAGACGTGGCTCTCTCAGGAGCCAGTCTCCTGACCTATTTTTATTCCTTTTCTGGAATTCTTTTTTATTTTATTTTTGAGAATTTTCTATCAACTGTCGGCTGGGCAACAGGTTGGGTACAAGATATCCTCGTAGTCTTCCCTGTCCGACCATCGAGTGTGCTGATCCTCGCCTTGTGTGCGTGAGACTCAGTTCACGACAGGCCCCATGACTCCAGGGGTGGCCGGGTTTGCTTTCATGCTCCCACGGTCCTCTCAAGACTGAACAGTTCCTGACTGACTGTATCTTTCACGGTGGACCGGGCCGACAGCTACTCAGTACTGCACTGTGATAGTCCTGTCAGAAACACACCAGTGGGTCCCTCAGGGGACGGGTAAGTAGTCTCTCCTGCCTGCAGGTGAGTACAAAAGGCTGTGTTTCTCTGTGGGGGATTTTCCCTGTCTCCCCCTGTATTTCATTGTCACTCTGTCACCATTGCTGGCGCTGTGCTGTGTGGGGTGCCTGGGGGTCACACGGTTCTTGGAGGGGCTAATGCTGGTCTGCAGATATGCTTGGGGCCTTGTTTTGTGTGTTTTGGGGCCTGAGTGGCGCTGTGTGTGTGCTGTTTTTTTTCACTTTTGCTGAGTCATGGCGGCCATCTTGCCGCGGATCGCCTCAGTGAAGTGTGGCGGCCATTTTCTTGTAGCCCGCGCGCTCTTCAGCACTAGTTTTGGCCTCTAGCGCTGCTGTAACAGCGCGAATCTCCTCACAATCTCCTCACAGCTCATCAGCGCTGACACAGCGCGGTACAGACAGCGGAACTGAGCGGTCCCTGGTCCGGTTTGGTGAGTCCCCTGGGCGCCCCCTCCTCAGTCAGCACAGCCTGTGGGTGGACTTTTTATCTGAGGAGTCTCAGAGGGGGGCAATATGGAGTCTCTGTCACCAGCTTCCCCTAAATGTCAGTGGACAACAGGCAGTGCTTCAGCACCTGCGGTCCCTAGGGACCAGTTGTGGGCAGTCCTGGAATCATTTCTGACCAGGATGGGAGCTGTGTGCAAGGGAGCAAAAAAGCGCCCTCTCCCCACTTTACTTCATGAGGGCAGTGCGCTGATTCAGATGTGGGCCTAGCCACTACCGCTCAGGACCCTAGTTCTGAATGTATTGGATGGTTTTGAACAGGACATTCCTTATGAGGAAAACTCCAGTTCTTAGTCAGTAAATGAGAGGGCGCTTGTTAGTGTCCCTCACCGCAGTCATGAGTACACTCTCAAGCTCAAATGCTGCGGATGCAGAACCTCAGGCGGATACAGTCTCCTTTGGTTCTTTTAAGGCCAGGCCTTCTAAAGAGGTTTTTCCATATGTACTTTCTTGACCAGCTCATTGATAAGGTCTGGGAAAAGCCACAGAAGAATTTTTTTTATGGTCCCGCGGCGTTTGTCTATCAGATACCCCTTGAAGATGCCCTACTTAAAAAGTGGGCTTCTCCCCCAGGGTCGACCCTCCAGTTGCCCGGTTGAACAAGGCCATCACTCTCCCGATGGAGGGGACTCCTGCATTTGAGGACCCCACTGACAGGAGGTCAGAAGTGGTGAGCAGAGCCATGTTTGCCTTGTTGGGATCCGCCTTATGGCCTGTGGTAGCGGCGACCCTTGTGTCTTAAACACTTACAGGTTAGGCAAAAATGTTGCACCTAGCTGTACAGGAGCATAATCTTCCTCCAGACACAGTTGCTTTGGCCCACCAACTGGTTCAGGGCCTGGTTTATGTGTGCAACGCCACGTTGGATGCGGCCCCTTTAATATCCAGGGCCTCTGTCTCGGCGGTGGTATTGCGTCTTATCTGGTTGAAGTGCCGGTCTGCTGACCTAGCCTTAGGAAGCTCCTGACGGATCTACCATTTAAAGGTGGTAGACCTTTCGGTGCTGCTCTGGATGACATTGTCATGGATGTCATGGGAGGTAAAGGCACTCTTCTTCCTTAGACTAGCAAGGGTGAGGAGGCCCGCCGCAAACAGGGGCCTTCCTTTCCAGCAAAACAGGGTTTTTTCGTCAGTCAGAGTCCACGGGTAGGCTCTCTCAGACTGACGGCAGTGCGGCTGGTGGGCACAAGTGCCCCTGGGTGCGTAAGCCGAACAAGCGGCTCCCAAGCCCGCCTCCACGTGAAGTCTTGCCTCCGCCCGACTCTGGGGTGGGGGGACGACTTCGCAGGTCACGAATCGGTGGTCTTCCCGAATCTCCGACTGGTGGGTGTGCGAGGTGGTCACCTCAGGATACAGGATAGTATTCTGATCCTGGCCCCCAGACAGATTCTTTCCCTCAAGTCTTCCTCTCCTTCCTACCTGTCGGGCAGCCCTCTTGGGGGGCTGTACAGGATTTGATCAGGTCCGGAGTGATTGTGCCGGTTCCGTCACAGGAGAGTTTTCAGGGATTCTACTCTAATCTGTTTGTCGTCCCAAAAATAGGACGTGGTTCGACCTATCCTGGACCTCAAGGCCCTGAATGCCTTCGAGAAGGTGCAGAAATTCCGCATGGAATCCATTCGCACGGTGATCGCTACACTCCACCAAAGGGATTTTCTTCTGGCGTCCTGGGACTTCAAGAACGCCTACTTGCATGTTCCGATCTGCGCAAGTCACCAGAAGTTTCTGCGCTTTGCGATCAGCGAAGTCCACTATCGATTGTGGCTCTTCCTTTCGGCCTAGCCTCGGCACCAAGGGTGTTCACCAAGGTGCTTGCTCCGGTTCTAGCCTTCTGTTACAGTGAGGTATTAATGTCGTGGGCTATCTGGACGATCTTCTGCTAAGAGCAGAAAGTGGATCAGACTTAGAGGAAAGGTGACTATCGTCAATTAGACCCTCAGGGACTCTGGTGGTTCCTGAACATTCAGGAGTCAGTCCTGGTCCCGACTCAGTGTCTGGAGTATCTAGTTCTGATTCTGGACTCCTTTGAGGCAAAGGTATCCTACCTCTGGAGAAGTTGCTGACACTTCAGTCTGCGGTGCGGGTGCTGACATCCCAAAAATGGTTGTCAATCCGTTTTTTGCATGAGACTCGTGGTGGCCTCCTTCGTGGCCGTTCCGTATGCCCAATCACACACCAGGGCATTGCAGGAGGAGATCTTGTCCACCTGGGACAAATCCCCGTTGTCCTTGGATCTTCAGATCCAGGTGATTCACCTGGGCAGGGCGCCCCTGACATGGTGGTTGGGATCCTCGGCTCTTCGGTCCGGAAAGTCGTTCCCCTCCCATCCAATGGACGATACTCACGACGGACACCAGCCTGATGGGCTGGGGTGGAGTCTGGGGAGTCCTGTCGGCTCAGACCTTGGACTCCGGACGAGCCCGTTTACCAATCACTGTTCTGGAAATACGGGCCATCGGACTGTGTCTCTCCTCAGGTCGGAGAGAGTACGGGGTCGCTCCATCAGGAGCCAGTCGGACACCGCCACGGCGGTGGCGTATGTAAACCATCAAGGGGGAACTCGGAGCTCAGCTGCGGCTTCCGAGGTAGTCCGTATCCTGAAGTGGGCCGGAAGAAACGTGCCGGCTCTGTAGGCCATTTTACATTCTGGGCATAGACAATGGGCAGGCGGACTATCTGAGTCGCCAATCGCCAGACACCGGACCAAGAAGAGTGGTCCTTGCATATTTCAACTCCTTTACCGACGGTGGGGCACGCCGGATGTGGACCTGATGGCCTCTCGACTCAATCGCAAGGGTCGAGGTTGTGGCCAGATCCAGGGATCCTTGGGCGATGCCTCGGATGCGTTGGTGGCCCCATAGGGTCCTTATTGCCTGATATAAACTCCGGCGATCCTAATTGTTCCGGATTGGCCTCAGCATCACTGGTACGCTGATCTGGTACGTCTCGTCGCGGACGTTCCCTGGCGGTTGCCGATGAGGGAGGACCTTCAGTCTCAAGGTCCCATGTTTCATCCGGCTTACAGTCTCTGGCTTTAACGGCAGGGCTGTTAAAAGCCAGGTGTTGAGGGACCGAGGTCTCTCGGACTCGGTCATTTTGACCATGTTAAGGACACGGAAGTCTTCCTCCAGGCAGATCTATCACCATGCCTGGAAAGCTTATATCGCCATGTGCGAAGCGCTGGACTGGCGTCCTCGGACGTATTCCGTCCCCAGAATCCTGCGTCCTCTGCAGTGTGGAGTGACCCAAAAAGCTTGCTTTGAGTACCATCAAGGATCAGATTTCGGCCTTGGCCGTCTTCTTTCAGCGACCTCTAGCGGGTCATTTTCTTGGTTAGCACCTTGTGTTGGGGGTTCGCCATGTGCTCCCTCCTGTCAAGCCTCCTCTCCCACCGTGGGATCTGAATTTGGTGCTCTCGGTCCTCCAGGAACCTCCTTTTGGGAATATCCGGGATATTCCCCTCTTGTCTTGTCTCAGAAGGTGGCCTTTTTAGTGGCAATCACTTCTGTTTGACGAGTGTCTGAGTTGGCGGCTTTGTCCTGCAAGTCGCCATATTTAGTCATCCATAAGGATAAGGCGGTGTTGCATCCGCGACCTTCCTTTTTTGCCAAAGGTGGTGTCGACCTTTCACCTACATGAGGACATTGCCCTCCCGTCCTTGTGTCCTCACCCATCGCATCCCAGAGAGTTTGCGCTGCACATATTGGAGGTGGTACGAGCCTTACGGGTGTACCTGTCTGCTACTGCTTCTATTCGGAAGTCCGACTCACTGTTTGTGACTGTCTTTGGTTCATAACAGGGCCAAGCGGTTTCGTCTGCCATCATTTTTAGGGGAATCAGACAAACCGTTATTCAAGCCTATGCTCTCAAAGGGTGGGCGCCTCCCTTTCCGGTTACGGCGCATTCCACCAGGGCAATTGGTGCTTCCTGGGTTTCCCGACATCAAGCGTCGGTTGCACAAGTGTGCAAGGCGGCGACCTGGTCGTCTGTTCATGCCTTTTAAGTTTTATAAGGTTAATGTGGCTGCATCTTCGGATGCTTCCTTCGGCCACAGGGTGCTGCAGGCCGCTGTTTAAAGTTGCGACTCCTCCGTTGAGGAGCTCTGCCTTTTATTGGAGTGAAGTTTTGGTTTTTCCCATTTATACTGCTCCCATCCCTCTTGACACTGCTTTGGGACATCCCACGTGTAAAGAGACACCGTGTCAGTCCATGGATGGTAAGAGAAAATAGGATTTTTTTGTACTCACCGTAAAATCCTTTTCTCTTATCATCCATGGACTGACACGGTGTCTCTTTACACTTTACACGTGGGTTATGTCCCTGCTTGCAGGAGAAGACCTAGGCAGAATGTCAGATGTTATACATACATTCTAAAAGCCAGAGCTGAACAGCCCCACCCAGGGGGCGGTCCCTCCGGGCATAACCCTCCCACTACAGTCAGCAGACTTCAGTTTTTTTCTGCCTAGCAGAAGGAGAAGACGTGGCTCCCTCAGGAGCCAGTCTCCTGACCTATTTTATTCCTTTTTGGAATTCTTTTTTATTTTATTTTTGAGAATCTTCTATCAACTGTCGGCTGGGCAACAGGTTGGGTACAAGATATCCTCGTAGTCTTCCCTGTCCGACCATCGAGCGTGCTGATCCTCGCCTTCTGTGCATGAGACTCAGTTCACGACAGGCCCCATGACTCCAGGGGTGGCCGGGTTTGCTTTCATGCTCCCACGGTCCTCTCAAGACTGAACAGCTCCTGACTGACTGTATCTTTCGCGGTGGACCGGGCCGACAGCTACTCAGTACTGCACTGTGATAGTCCTGTCAGAAACACCAGTGTGTCCCTCAGGGGACGGGTAAGTAGTCTCTCCTGCCTGCAGGTGAGTACAAAAGGCTGTGTGTTTCTCTGTGGGGGATTTTCCCTGTCTCCCCCTGTATTTTATTGTCACTCTCTGTCACCATTCTGGCGCTGACTGTGTGGGGTGCTTGGGGGTCACACTGTTCTTGGGGGGCTCATGCCGGTCTGCAATGTATGCCTTGGGGCTTTTTTGTGTGGTTTTTTTTTTTGGGGCCTGAGCGCCGAGTGGCGCTGTGCGTGTGTGCTGTTTAATTTTAACTGCGTCATGGCGGCCATCTTGCCGCGGATCGCCTCAGTGAAGTGCGGCGGCCATTTTCTTGTAGCCCGCGCGCTTTTCAGCACTAGTTTGGCCTCTAGCGCTGCTATAGCAGCGCGGATCTCCTCAGTCTCCTCACAGCTTACCAGCGCTGACACAGCGCGGTACAGACAGCGGAACTAAGCAGTCCCTGGTCCGGTTTGGTGAGTCCCCTGGGCGCCCCCTCCTCAGTCAGCACAGCCTGTGGGTGGACTTTTTATCTGAGAGAGTCTCAGAGAGGGACAATATGGAGTCTGTGTCACCAGCTTCCCCTAAAAATGTCAGTGGCAACAGGCAGTGCTTCAGCACTGCGGTCCCTATGGACCTGTTGTGGGCAGCCCTGGAATCAATTTCTGACCAGGATGGGAGCTGTGTGCAAGCGCAAGGTGCAAAAAGGCGCCCTCTCCCCACTTTATCTACTCGAGGGCAGTGCGCTGATTCAGATATGGGCCTAGCCACTATCGCTCAGGACCCTAGTTCTGAATGTATGGATGGTTTTGAACAGGACATTCCTTATGAGGGAAACTCCAGTTCTGAGTCAGTAAATGACAGGGCGCTTGTTAGTGTGCTCATGACTGCGATGAGGGACACTCTCAAGCTCAAATGCTGCGGATACTGTCTCCTTTGGTTCTTTTAAGGCCAGGCCTTCTAAAGGGGTTTTTTCCATTGTACTTTCTTTGACCAGCTCATTGATAAGGTCTGGGAAAAGCCGCAGAAGAATTTTTTTATGGTCCCGCGGCGTTTGTCTATCAGATACCCCTTGCAGATGCCCTACTTAAAAAGTGGGCTTCTCCCCCAGTGGTCGACCCTCCAGTCGCCCGGTTGAACAAGGCCATCACTCTCCCGATGGAGGGGACTCCTGCATTTGAGGACCCCACTGACAGGAGGTCAGAAGTGGTGAGCAGAACCATGTTTGCCTTGTTGGGATCCGCCCTACGACCTGTGGTAGCGGCGACCCTTGTGTCTAAAACACTTACAGGTTGGGCAAAAATGTTGCACCTAGCTGTACAGGAGCATATTCTTCCTCCAGACACAGTTGCTCTGGTTCAGGGCCTGGTTTCTGTGTGCGACGCCACGCTGAACGCGGCCCCTTTAATATCCAGGGCCTCTGTCTCGGCGGTGGTATTGCGTCGTCTTATCTGGTTGAAATGCTGGTCTGCTGACCTAGCCTTGGGAAGCTCCTGACGGATCTACTATTTTAAAGGCGGTAGACCTTTCGGTGCTGCTCTGGATGACATCGTCATGGATGTCACGGGAGGTAAACGCACTCTTCTTCCTTGGACTAGCAAGGGTGAGGAGGCCCGCCGCAAACAGGGGCCTTCCTTTCCAGCAAAACGGGTTTTTTTCGTCAGTCAGAGTCCACAGGTAGGCCCTCTCAGACTGACGGCAGTGCGGCTGGTGGGCACAAGTGCCCCTGGGTGCGTAAGCCAAACAAGCGGCTCCCAAGCCCGCCTCCGCCTCCAAAAATAGGACGTGGTTCGACCTATCCTGAACCTCAAGGCCCTGAATGCCTTCGAGAAGGTGCAGAAATTCCACATGGGATCCATTCGCACGGTGATCGCTACACTCCACCAAAGGGATTTTCTTCTGGCGTCCTTGGACTTCAAGGACGCCTACTTGCAATCTGCGCAAGTCACCAGAAGTTTCTGCGCCTTGCGATCAGCGAAGTCCACTCTCGATTGTGGCTCTTCCTTTCGGCCTTGCCTCGGCACCAAGGGTGTTCACCAAGGTGCTTGCTCCGGTTCTAGCCTTCTGTTACAGCGAGGTATTGCTGTCGTGGGCTATCTGGACGGTCTTCTGCTATGAGCAGAAAGTGGCTCAGACTTAGAGGAAAGGTGACTATCGTCAATTAGACCCTCAGGGACTTCGGGTGGTTCCTGAACATTCAGGAGTCAGTCCTGGTCCCGACTCAGTGTCTGGAGTCTCTAGTTCTGGTCTGGACTCCTTGGAGGCAAAGGTATCCTACCTCTGGAGAAGTTGCTGACACTTCAGTCTGCGGTGCGGGTGCTGACATCCCGAACATGGTTGTCAATCCGTTGTTTGCATGAGAGTCCCGGGACTCCTGGTGGCCTCCTTCGCGGCCATTCCGTATGCCCAATCACACACCAGGGCATTGCAGAAGGAGATCTTGTCCACCTGGGACAAATCCCCGTTGTCCTTGGATCTTCGGATCCAGGTGATTCACCTGGTCAGGGCGTCCCTGACAGGGTGGTTGGGACCCTCGGCTCTTCGGTCCGGAAAGTCGTTCCCCTCCCATCCAATGGACGGTACTCACGACGGACGCCAGCCTGACGGGCTGGGGTGGAGTCTGGGGAGTCCTGTCGGCTCAAGGCCTTGGACTCCGGACGAGCCCGTTTACCAATCACTGTTCTGGAAATGCGGGCCATCAGACTGTGTCTCTCCTCAGGTCGGAGAGAGTACGGGGTCGCTCCATCAGGAGCCAGTCAGACACCGCCACGGCGGTGGCGTATGTAAACCATCAAGGGGGAACTCGGAGCTCAGCTGCGGCTTCCGAGGTAATCCGTATCCTGAAGTGGGCCGGAAGAAACGTGCCGGCTCTGTAGGGGCGGACTATCTGAGTCGCCAATCGCCGGACCAGGAAGAGTGGTCCTTGCATATTTCAACTCCTTTGCCGACGGAGGGGCACGTCGGATGTGGACCTGATGGCCTCTCGACTCAGTCGCAAGGGTCGAGGTTGTGGCCAGATCCAGGGATCCTTGGGCGATGACTCGGATGCGTTGGTGGCCCCATAGGGTCCTTATCGCCTGATATAAACTCCGGTGATCCTAATTGTTCCGGATTGGCCTCAGCGTCACTTTGCGGACGTTCCCTGGCGGTTGCCGATGAGGGAGGACCTTCAGTCTCAAGGTCCTATGTTTCATCCGGCTTACAGTCTCTGGCTTTAACGGCAGAGCTGTTAAAAGCCAGGTGTTGAGGGACCGAGGTCTCTCGGACTCTGTCATTTTGACCATGTTAAGGACACGGAAGTCTTCCTCCAGGCAGATCTATCACCGTGCCTGGAAAGTTTATATCGCCATATGCAAAGCGCTGGACTGGCGTCCTCGGACGTATTCCGTCCCCTGAATCCTGCGTCCTCTACAGTGTGGAGTGACCCAAAAGCTTGCTTTGAGTACCATCAAGGATCAGATTTCGGCCTTGGCCGTCTTCTTTCAGCGACCTCTAGCGGGTCATTTCTTGGTTAGCACCTTGGGTTGGGGGTTCGCCATGTGCTCCCTCCTGTCAAGCCTTCTCTCCCACCGTGGGATCTGAATTTGGTGCTCTAGGTCCTCCAGGAACCTCCTTTTTGGGAATATCCAGGATATTCCTCTCTTGTCTTGTCTCAGAAGGTGGCCTTTTAGTGGCAATCACTTCTGTTTGACGAGTGTCTGAGTTGGCGGCTTTGTCCTGCAAGTCGCCATATTTAGTCATCCATAAGGATAAGGCGGTGTTGCATCCGCGACCTTCCCTTTTGCCAAAGGTGGTGTCTACCTTTCACGTACATGAGGACATTGTCCTCCCGTCCTTGTGTCCTCACCCATCGCATCCCAGAGAGTTTGCGCTGCACATATTGGATGTGGTACGAGCCTTACGGGTGTACCTGTCTGCTACTGCTTCTATTCGGAAGTCCGACTCACTGTTTGTGACTGCCCCTGGTCCATAACAGGGCCAAGCCGTTTCGTCTGCCATCATTTTTAGGGGAATCAGACAAACCGTCATTCAAGCCTATGCTCTCAAAGGGCGGGCGCCTCCCTTTCCGGTTACGGCGCATTCCACCAGGGCAATTGGTGCTTCCTGGGTTTTCCGACATCAAGCGTCGGTTGCACAAGTGTACAAGGCGGCGACCTGGTCGTCTGTTCATACCTTTTAAGTTTTTTATAAGGTTGATGTGGCTGCATCTTCGGATGCTTCCTTCGGCCGCAGGGTGCTGCAGGCCGCTGTTTAAAGTTGCGACTCCTCCGTTGAGGAGATCTGCCTTCTTGGAGTGAAAGTTTTTGGTTTTTCCATTTATACTGCTCCCATCCCTCTTGACACTGCTTTGGGACATCCCACGTGTAAAGTGTAAAGAGACACCGTGTCAGTCCATGGATGATAAGAGAAAATAGGATTTTTTGTACTCACCGTAAAATCCTTTTCTCTGACATCCATGGACTGACACGGCACCCACCCTTCCTTTTTAAGTTTGTACTGCTTTGTTACGAACTGAAGTCTGCTGACTGTAGTGGGAGGGTTATGCCCGGAGGGACCGCCCCCTGGGTGGGGCTGTTCAGCTCTGGCTTTTAGAATGTATGTATAACATCTCACATTCTGCCTAGGTCTTCTCCTGCAAGCAGGGACATAACCCACGTGTAAAGTGTAAAGAGACACCGTGTCAGTCCATGGATGTCAGAGAAAAGGATTTTACGGTGAGTACAAAAAATCCTATTTTCTTCCCCATTCTGATGCTCGGTTTGAACTTCAGACGGGGTCATTCTTAACACGTCTAGAAGCCTAAATGCATTGAGTTGCTGCCATGTGATTGGCTGGCTGATTAGTGTTACCAAGGAATTGATCAGGTATACCTAATAATAAAGTAACCAGTCAGTGTATATGCATGGAGAAGTCGAGATGCATGCTTCTCTGATCCCACGCAACTTTTTCTGTGTTCTATGTACCACGTAATGTTATGTAAATTCAGTCGTAAATTAATTGCAATTTGGCTGGTTCAGCAGGCTATAGCCAGCTGTGCTGATCAGTGTATTCCGATGGGGAAGTCTCCCTGCTGTTGGAACACAAAGTCTCAGCTGAAGGCATTCCCCCATCAAGTGTGTGGATGGAGGAATCATCATTTTCTTTTGTTTAACCTATAGGTTGAACAAAAGACTCTTGTATGGCGAGCCTAAGGACCCTTTCACACAGGCGCACCAAAAAAAGGGACCATGCTGCATCCACCTAGGTGAGTATGAATCGGGGGTGAGGGAGGGAATTCCCATACTACTTTTAAATCTCTCTTCCAACTATGTAACAAACTGCATGTTCCTCCAGTTGTGTTTCCAACTCCTCTAGCCATGGCATCTGATGTCATAAATGTTAAGATACATACTGTACTCTTAATTGCTAAATTTTTTTATTTTTTTAGCGCCTTTATATTCTGCTAGACTTTCCAATAAGATAGAACAAGTAGAACCAAGCCCGTGGTTTTCTATGGTTGTTGCTCTTTCACCTTAAGGTTAGTGATTTGTGCTAGAAGTTACAACTTTCTGTGGCATTTTTATATGCAATAAAACAGGCTTTTGGTTTCCACAACAACTGGAAGCACCTGGATCGTTTCTTTATCTGCACCATCTACCTAAAACATATTAACCTGTGATCTGTGGTTCTAATTTTCTTTCTCGTACATCACGGGACACAGAGCGACATAGTCATTACTAATGGGTTATATAGATACCTTCAGGTGCTGGCACTGGCAACTTCCAAAACCGGAAGTACCCTCCCCTATATAAGCCCCTCCCATCCGGGAGCACCTCAGTTTTTTGCCAGTGTCTAAGGTGTTGGCCAAGAAGTAACATGTGTTTTTCACTGAGCTTGCGTACAGGTTCTTTTGGGCCTCAGTAAGCTATTCCGGATCCGACCAAAAAAGCTTCATAGCTAAACGGTCGGTACCCGGGCCTTGCAAGAGAAGAGCAAGGTTTTGCCTGTAATGCCTCTCTTAGGAGGGCTGGACCCTGGGATCCAGAGCTCTGGTCATACCCACGACCAAGATGTTTTCTGTGCAGGGTGCTATACAGGTCCAGGGGAGTGGAATCCTTGGGAACCCGGTCCCTGAAGGTTTAATTACAATGCCTGCCGTGATAGGTGGAGTTTGGGCTTCTGTGGACCAAACAGAGTCCTGCGGCGAGGAAAAGGTAAGTGGGGGCCCTCAGGAACTTGGTTCTATTGAGGGACCCCCAAGCCTATTTTGTCTTTCTGCCTGTTACCTAAGGTATTCCCGCTAATATTCTGTGTATGCCTGTTACTACTGAGAAAATGTAAAAATTTTAATAGTAGGCAAGAAAAAGAAAAAAAAAAGAATGTAAGACCGCGGTACCTGTGTTAGACACTAGAGGCCGCTATGGTTCTTTTTCTTGTAATGTGGATTTTTTTCTTCCAAAATCAAATCCAGGCAGTTGGTAAGTTTTCTGCTGGGAAGCTGTCTCCTCTGCCCTGTTGCTGCGCTCATCCATCCCCGGGCCCTGCGGCAGGGACCCTGGCTCCCATCTAGCTCCTTTTTTTTTTTCAAAAAAGGCGCTGAAGGCGCACGTGCCCGCGTGCATGTGCGTGCACGCGCCTCTATATATAGAGGCGATCTGGAAAAAGGGGCGGAGCGGGTGGATGATGCTCGGTGTGCGCTGCGGCGCTACTGCGCATGTGCGGGCGTCCAGCGTGTTTTAAAGCACAATCATAGCTGGCTATTGAAGTGCACAGACAGAGCTAGCAACAGTATAAAGGCACACAGAGGCGGTTGATGCAGGCATCCCCTAGAAAGGCACTTTAGTAGACACCAACTGTTATATAGCAGCAATTGTGCTAGACTATTCTCAGTAAAAGTGGTGTATTACGGCTGGAATACCTCAGCTTTAGGCTTAGGAATATGCCGTCCAGAAGCTCCGGAACTGAATCTTCCAGGAAGCGAAGGGGGTCTCATCGGGCTCTGAGGATCTTGGGCATGCTTCTGCTGCACCAGTCTCCCCTGAAGTTCAGAGGTAAGTGACCGTAGAGACCCCGCAGGGGTACTTGGTACTGTGGCTGTCCTCAGTTCACCTGCTCCTGTGTATGTAACAGAGGAGGTTTTTTCCTCAGCTCTGGGAGGATTAGAGAGAGATTGTCAACATTGATCGCTGCCTCCCTGTCAGGGAAAGCACGCCCGATCTCCGCCTCCTCCTTCAGAGTGCCTGTTAGCAGAGCAACAGTCCCATACAGGGATCGACCTGCCTGAAGGGGATCAGGATGAGGTTGATTCTGTTATAGAGGAATCAACAGTGGGGGAACCTTTTCTCAGCATCTCAAGCTGAAAGATTATGGGTTCAGTCTCTGACTAACATGGTCCGATCAGCATTTAAAAATGCACCTTGCGGAACCATCAACCACTACTGTATCCTCGTTGGGGTCGCTAGAAGCCCCCAGACTGTCTGTTCTTTTCCACTTCACCCTTTACTGAAAGGGCTCATTTACCAGGATTGGGAACATCCCGAGAAAATATTTATTCCCCCAAGAGATTTCCGGTGGTCTATCCCATGGAGGATAAGTTCATCAAAAAATGGAAGGTCCCTACAGTGGACGCAGCCATCTCTTGTGTGTATAAATCACTGACATGTCCAGTGGATAATGTCCAAATGTTCAAGAACCCAATAGATAAAAGATTGGAGTCCTTATGAAAGTCTGCTTCTTTCTACAGCAAGCTTGGTGACACAACCAGCAGTGGGGTCTGCTAAGCAGTGAAGGATCAGTTGAAACAGGTCTTGAGGGACTTGACAGATCAGCAGGCCCTTGCCCTAGCTGATCTACCTAGAGCCTTAGGCTTTGCGGTTGACGCCATAAAGGATTCAATCCATCAGGCCTCCCGCCTTACGCTGTCTGTAGTACATATGCGTAGGCTTCTATGGCTCAAAAAACTGGTCTGCTGAAGCTCCCTGTAAAGAATGGCTGGTTAGCGTCCCATTTCATGGTGAACGCTTATTCAGGGAAGACCTGGACAAATATATCCAGAAAATTTCCAGCGGTAAAAATACGCTCTTGCCGGTTAAAAACAGAGTTAGAGGTCCCTCTTTAAGAGGCCTGCTTCTCCAGTCCCTGGGGCATCGGCTGTGTAACAGTTCCGACGGCCTCCTCTGTCAATTCCCGGGGGTAAAAAACAGGGACAATCGCAGGGTAATGAGAAACCCTGGGTCAGGGGAGGTACAAAACCTCCCCCAAAGTTAAATTCATTGAAGGGTTGCCCCCACTCAGTCGGGTGGGGGGAGGACTCCAGTTGTTCGCAAGAGACCTGGCGGGACACGATCAAAACAGATAGGTGCTCTCCGCAGTATGTTTGGGATACAGATGAGAGTTAAAAGACTCTCCTCCTTCCCATTTTTGAGGTCAAACGTGCCAAGGGATCCCCGGAAGAGAGTCCCTCCTGTTGGCACTAGAACAACTATTGCTCCAAGGAGTAATTATGGAGGTTCCCCTGGAAGAATGAGGGTTCGGGTTTTACTCAAACCTCTTTACAGTCCCGAAGCAAACGGGGACGGGAGGCCCATATTAATTCTAAAAGGGCTAAACAAATTCCTGTATATCAGGACTTTCCGATGGAGTCGATCCGATCGGTGGCCACTGCCCTACAAGGGGAGGATTGGTTAGCCGCGATCGACATCAAAGATGCTTATTTGCACATTCCCATCTTTCCGGTCCACCAAAAATTTCTACGCTTTGCAGTAGAAGGGCGCCATTTTCAGTTCAGAGCCTTACCCTTCGGTCTGGCCACAGCACCACGAGTGTTTACAAAAATTCTGGCCCTTTATTGGCCAATCTAAGAACACAAGGTGTAATGATAATGGCATATCTAGATGACTTGTTGCTGATAGACCACTCAGTGAAAAAACTAGACGTGGTCGTTCACAAGACAATCAAGTATCTGGAATCTCACGGTTGGATTATCAACCGAGACAAGTCAGCCCTAAAAACCAGTCAAAAGTCTGGAATACTTGGGGCTAAGGTTGGATTCAGGCCAGAGAAAAATATTCTTGCCTCGAGGAAAGGTGTTGTCTTTGAAAGATTTGATCCACTTAGTGGGTACAAAAAAGACAGCCGTCCATACGCCTGTGCATGAGGCTGCTGGGAAAAATGGTGGCATCATTCGAAGAAGTACCCTACGGTCAATTCCATTCAAGGAATTTGCAAGGGGCCATACTGTCAGCCTGGAACAAAAAAGTTCAGGCCCTAGACTTACAATGTCCTTGTCCCCTTCCGTTCGCAAGAGCCTCCGTTGGTGGTTGGTTCCCCAGAATCTGGAAAAAGGGAAATCCTTCAGTCCGATTTCTTGGAAGGTGGTCACTACAGATGCCAGCCTTATAGGCTGGGGAGCAGTACTGGAGCAATGGTCTCTCCAGGGCAGATGGTCGGATGCAGAAAAGGCCCTGCCCATCAATCTCTTAGAGATACGAGCAGCCCGGTATGCCCTAGTAGCATGGACATCCAAACTCCAAGGGTCCCCTGTCAGAATTCAATCAGACAATGCCACAGCAGTGGCATATATCAATCATCAGGGGGGCACCAGGAGTCGTACAGCCCAGAGGGAAGTAAATTACATCCTGAAATGGGCAGAAAGATATGTCCCAGCCATATCTGCGGTATTCATTCCAGAAGTGGAGAATTGGAGGCGGACTTTCTAAGTCGCCAGCAATTATGCCCAGAGGAATGGTCCCTTCACCCCGAGGTTTTCTGGACAATATGTCAGCGGTGGGGAACACCGGATGTAGATCTTCTAGCATCCAGATTCAACGCAAAGGTGGACAGGTTTGTCTCTCGGACAAGGGATCCCCTAGCTTGTGGCTCGGATGCCCTAGTGTTCCCTTGGGATCAGTTCAAGCTGATATATGCATTCACACCGCCACAATGGTTACCTCGATTACTCCGCAGAATCAGGGTAGAAAAGAAACCAGTGATTCTGGTGGCTCCAGCGTGGCCCCGAAGAGCATGGTACGCGGAGTTTGTAAAAATGTCAGTGGGGAGTCCTTGGACTCTCCCACATCGTCCGGACCTGCTTTCGCAAGGACCGATATACCACCCTTCCTTACCAGCCCTAGGTTTGACGGCCTGGCTATTGAAGCCCACATTCTAAAAAAGAGAGGGCTCTCTAATCCTGTGGTATCTACATGATCAATGCCAGGAAGCCGGTATCCAGGCAGATCTACTATAGAATCTGGAAGGCGTACATCGCGTGGTGTGAGGCCAAGAAATGGCATCCACATAAGTACGTAATAGGTAGAAGTCGGGACTTCCTACAGTGGGCTGTAGATGGGAAGCTTGCCTTGAGTACTATCAAAGGTCAGTTTTCGGCCTTGTCAATATTTTTTCAAAGGCCCTTGGCTTCGCATTCACTAGTCAAAGCCTTTAGCTAAGGAGTGATGCGTATTAGTCCTCCGGTTAATATTCCCATATGTCCATGGGATCTAAACCTGGTTCTGTCGGTTCTACAGAAACAACCATTTGAACCATTACAGCATATTTCTTTGGTTCTTCTCACCAGGAAATTGATTTTTCTAGTAGCCATTTGTTCGGCTAAAAGAGTGTCGGAATTAGCAGCTATGTCCTGTAAAGAGCCATATCTGGTTATCCATAAGGACAGAGTAGTGTTACGTCCTCATCCAGCCTTTCTTCCTAAGGTGGTATCGAGGTTTCATTTGAACCAAGATGTGGTTCTTCCTTCTTTTTTCCCCAAACCTACTTCGGTAGAGGAAAAGTTATTGCATTCTTTGGATGTAGTAAGAGCAGTTAAAGCTTATCTAAAAGCCACTGCTCAGATTCGCAGAACGGATACTTTGTTTATTCTGCCGGAAGGCCCCAGAAAGGGTCAGGCAGCGTCAAAATCTACTTTAGCCAAGTGGATTCGACAGGTCATAATGCAAGCCTATGGCTTGAGAAGGAGACCGCCTCCGTTCAAAGTTAGAGCGCACTCCACGAGAGCAGTTGGAACTTCATGGGCAGCGCTTCACCAGGCCTCCCTGGCTCAAATCTGTAAGGCCGCAACATGGTCTTCAGTACACACGTTTACTAGGTTCTACCAGGTGGACGTTAGAAGTCAGGAGGATGTCGCCTTTGGGCGCAGTGTGTTGCAGGCCGCAAAAGATCCTCATGTCTGATAGCGCTCAGCTTATGTATGGTGTATCCCCCCCCCTCATTGGGCATTGCTTTAGGACATCCCATTAGTAATGACTATGTCGCTCTGTGTCCCGTGATGTACGAGAAAGAAAATAGGATTTTTATAACAGCTTACCTGTAAAATCCTTTTCTTGGAGTACATCACGGGACACAGAG
Source organism: Rana muscosa (assembly GCA_029206835.1). Taxonomy (NCBI): domain Eukaryota; kingdom Metazoa; phylum Chordata; class Amphibia; order Anura; family Ranidae; genus Rana; species Rana muscosa. The sequence continues at coordinate 212,397,588 of CM055120.1, read as the reverse complement.
CTCCTACCCCTCTTTAGGGACACATTGCTTTGCTACAAAACTGAGGTGCTCCCGGATGGGAGGGGCTTATATAGGGGAGGGTACTTCCGGTTTTGGAAGTTGCCAGTGCCAGCACCTGAAGGTATCTATATAACCCATTAGTAATGACTATGTCGCTCTGTGTCCCGTGATGTACTCCAAGAAAAGGATTTTACAGGTAAGCTGTTATAAAAATCCTATTATCTACAGCTCTCAGAAGTTTAAATTCATGCTGTTGTCACACTTTTCTGATCGTAGGCAACAAATGGTCAATTAGTGAATTGCTAACTTGATGGTCCATCTATTTTCATATTTTTTTTTAATAAGTTGGATTCTTTCATCTTTTGGGCCTGTAATTTCAGAGTGCATCTAGAGAGGACCTAGGCTTCTTGCATGTCCTCCCTGTCTCTGAACTCTGGATCAGGGTGTTTTTCCCAAATATTTAGGACAGTGTTTCTTCTAAACCTTTTTGCTTTCGGGGAACCCTTGGTGCAAAAAGTTTGAGATCTCAGGAAACCTCTGAAAAAAAAATTCAGATCTACAGCTCACAGAACATTGGATCTGATCAGCAGGCTGTAGATATAACAGTAATAAAGAAACGGTATCTAATAGAATAAATTTTGTAAAAAACTTGCCCTTTTTTCTGCACAGATGCTCAATTATGGGTCGAACTTGAGATAAGCACACACAAATTTCATCTTCAACTGAAATTAAATGGTTTTCTGTCCAGTCAGAGTCCTCCTTTACAGCAGGTGTCCCAGTCGAAGCCCATCCACCCCCCATCTCTAGCCTCCAGCCATGTGCTCCGATGGCTCTCTGTCCCTCCTGCACTCTGCATTGCTGCAGCTATAAGACTTATAGCTGTGGTAATGCAGAGTGCAGGGGAAACAGAGAGCAATCGGAACACAGTGCAGAGGGGATGTAGAGAGCTCACCTTTGGATTGAGCCACCTGTTCCTGGCGGCGTTCCGGTCAGCACTGCCACATAAGTCAATCCTCCTTAAGCTCCCATTCCCGCTATCTTTATTCCACCTCTGCTCCGCCCCCTGACCTTGCAGGAGCCGGAACTACAGAGGTACCATGGAGTATTTATGGTGCTGAGTGTCAGCACGCATTATGGACCAGATTGGCGGTATACATCTGCCATACTGTAGATTTCCCGCGGAACCCTTGGACTTTTACATTGCACTTATTAGCATTTACATTTGATACATTTTACACTAATTTATATCCAAACTAAGCTTTTTGTGAGTCTTGGTGAATGTAATCAATCAGCATACTATACCGTCTCCATAATGTTTAGCAATATGCTGCCATGTGAAAGGGGGGGGGGGGAGTGTAACTTACCGTTGTGTATACGCCCACGTGTGTGACTATAGACACATGGGCTGCACTGATAAGAAAAAAGAGGGAATGAAGAGCTTGGAAGGGAACTGAAACTGAAGCATGCCATGTATATTTTTCTCTACATAAAACGTTAGTGACTTTGTGTGTATGCACACGGTTATATAGCATGCACTGAGATTTTCATAGTCTGCAATGGATTTGCACAGAGCAGCCCCAATCTTCTTAGTGCTCAGGGCTCCCCCCGCTAGGTGCCCCCATGGCAAGCCACTTGCTAATGGGGGCACTCATATGTGTTTGTTCCCAAGTCCCGCTCCCTCTCTGGCTGTTCCTGCTGCTTTCTCTTAGCCAGTGAGGAGGGAGAAAGCCAGGATAGCAGCTGTTCTCGTGCACATCGCCGGATTGAGAATAAGCTAAAGTAAGTATAATGGGGGCTGAGGGGGGAAGCTGCACACAGGTTTTTTTACCTTCATGCATACAATGCATGAAGGTAAAAAACCCTCAGCCTTTTGAGCCACTTTAATGCCACTTTAAGCAAAGTGCCAAAGTAAAAATATGTGCAGGCATTTTGTGATTTACTTGGGTTAGTCTTCATAATAATCCATGTAGGGGGACCCCTTGGATAAATGGGTCCAGGTTGCATGCAATGCTTCCCTCTCTCTTTTAAGCCTAGCCTAAAGTGAAATTGCTGTACACTGAATCTCTCGGCAATTGAACGTTTTCTAGTGGTCCTGGGGCATAGCGCTTGACGAAAGTTGGGTTTAATATCGACTTGCTGGGCCTAGGATCCAAGACTAAGGCGAGAGCAATGATGTATTGTATTTTAGCTCTGTTTGTTACCTTGGGTCCTTTTTTTTTTTGTCAAGTTCACTTTAAGACCAGTCACTGTAGGGCCATGTAGTAGCAGTTATCTCCAGCTGCTGTGGGGCTTAGGGCTGGAACCGATAGCTGAGTTTTAAGATTCCTAAAATGTGAATCGGACATATTGCACTAAAATACTGTGGTGGAACTTATTGGCATGTTTCCACAACAAATTTATTTGAAATGTAATTGGAATGTCCCTACACGTAGTCTGATCTGCCATCTTTTAGGAGCTTTGGCCTGTTGCCAATACATTGCTTCATTAGTAATCTATTGCTTCCTGATAACTTTAGATTATTCTGCTTATAGAACTGGTTTTAAACATGTCTATGGGTACAGTAGGCACCAACTGTCTGAATGCTCTTAAGAAAGAATCGTGATTATTATTGACAGTAAGTGGTACCAGACACCCCTTCTCTAACCATGGGCATATTGCCTTGCTAAAGCCAGCTAAAAGGAAAGTTGAATCATGCTTGCATGTATGACAGCCCTCCTAGTTCTAACTCTGTGGTTATTTATTGCCATGTGGGTATATGGAGCAGGTGGCTCAGGTCTACCTTGAAGAAATAAAAAAACAGAAGTTAACAAACACACTTCCAAGGTCTCCAACAAATATGTTAAATGTTCTAATTGACATTTTTTTTTTTGGGTGAGCTTCAGATGCACATGTACTGTTTTGGAATTCATGACAACTGTCTTGCGGTGAAAGAAGTTTGATGTCAAATGTGCAAAATTTACACACACGTGACATGCACAGTTCATTGCAAATGACAAGGACAATACAAAGGGCTCAATTATATATAATTTATGAGAACTAAAGCTCGTATGGTATTTTTCTGAGATTGCATGGTTTATAAAGGGCTAAAATACAGAAAATGTGCATTTATTGCAGATGTGTGTTTGTTTTTTTGTTTGTTTTTTTTTGTTTTTGTTTGTTTTTTTGTATATTTTCGGTTATAGATTTGTATAGAACCTGTCATATCCTGTGCACCCTATGCCTTTTTAGAGTAATGTTTTCTCCCCTGCATTGGTCATAGTTTCCTCCAGCGTTCATGCTTATGGTATTTCTCGTTAGTCCAAGTGTGAAATTTTTATCAACCCTTGAAAGATCATAGTGCGTGTCAGGCTTATCTCGGTGATTCAGAGGAATGGCAGATGGTTTGGAGCTGCCAGGGTTAAGCATGGAGAAATGTATTTATTTGAACAACTTAAATCGAAGCCCAGTGCTTTTGATGGTTAATGGTATCGGTTACATTTTTGAATGTAGCAAAAAGTGCGTGTATAGTCATTTTATATTTTTTAACTTCCCCAAGACTATATATTGTGTGGTTTCCCATCCCTTCCTCTTTTTTGTTTTTGTTTTGTTTTTTTATATTTCAAACACATTGTGATGGCAGTTGTGAAAAAAAATGCTGTACATTAAGAGCTTTCAGAAATAGAAATGTTATTAGTTTATTTTTTTATCAATTAACAAAATCTGTAGGAAACCATTAAGTAAATAAACAGAAGAGAAATTCAGATCAATATTTGCTCCGAATTACCCTTTTGGCTTCAAGGACTGCATAAATTCTTATAGGTACACTTGCACATAGTTTTTGAAGGAACTCAGCAGGTAGGTTGCTCTTAACTTCTTGGATAACAAACCACAGATCTTCTATGAATATAGGCTGCCTCAAATCCTTCTGCCTCTTAATGTAATCCCAGACAGACTCGATGTTGAGATCAGGGCTCTGTGGGGACCAGCACTTCCAGGACTTTGTTCTTCTTTGCGCTGTAGATCCTAATCTCGCTGGCTGTGTGCTTGGGGTCATTATCCTGTTGCAGAATACATTTGGGGCCAATCGCACACCTCCCTGGTGATATGGCATGATGGATAAATATCTGCTTGTATTTCCCAGCATTGAGGACACCATTGATCTCGACGATCTCCAACTCCATTTGCAGAAATGCAGCCCCAAACCTGCAAGGAACCTCCACCATGCTTTACTGTTGCCTGCAGACACATTATTGTACCACTCTCCAGCCTCCTGCCACAGCCAGATATTTCAAATTTTTACTTCTCAGCCTGGAGCACCTGCTGCCATTTTTCAGCACCCCAGTTCATATGTCTTTTTTGTGCAAAGTTGTGTCGCTTAGCCTTGTTTCCTCGTCAGAGGTATGACTTTTTAGCCGCAAATTTTCCATGAAGACCACTTCTGGCGAAAGTTCCCTGGACAGTAGATGGGTGTACCTGGGTCCCACTGGTTTCCACAAGCTTTGTGCTGATGGAAATGCTGGAATCCTCCGATGTTGAAGGGAAGTAAGCATGATGATTTTTTTTTCATTCACTGCATTGTTTCCTTGGCCGAGGACTGTGTCTATGGTCCTCCAACGTTGGTGTTTTCAGTCAATGAATGGTGTCTTCAATACTGACAAATACAGATACTTATCCATCATACCTCACCATCAGAGAGGCATGTGATTGGCCCCGAAATTATTCTGCAGAAGGTTGACCCCAAACATACAGCCAATGTCATTAAGAACTTTGTTCAGCGTAAAGAACAAGGAGTCCTGGAACTGATGGGTTTGGCCTCCCACCGAGCCCTGATCTCAACATCAAGTCTGTCTGGGATTACATGAAGAGACCAAATGATTTGAGGCAGCCTCTATCCACACAAGATCTGTGGTTGGTACTCCAAGATGTTTGGAACAACCTACCTGCCAAGTGCCTTCAAAAACTGTGTGCAAGTGTACCTAGAAGAATTGATGCTGTTTTTGAAGCCAGAGGGTAGTGACACCAAACACCAATTTTACTTTAGATTTCTTTTTGTTTTCGTCTGCAATTGAGAGATAGAGATAGAGATATATAAAAAATTTAAAGCATTTTTACTTTACAGAATTTATTCACATCTGACTAAAATGTTTGCACAATACTGTATTTACATGCAAAAATGAAAATACCATGTTGGTTTAGCTTGTAATTTTAATTTTATGAAGCTGTATTGGCTCATTATACTATCCTACTTGGATGATATTTTATCTCCAATGTTACATGGTCTGTTTTGTGTTGTGCTGTTCTCGGTGAAGATATTCTTCTGTTTTGTAGAAAGCAGACAAGGCTCTGGCCACAGAGTTGAATGGAAGACCTGTCCCCTGCTCTGAGCGGATGGACTGATCTTATGTTCTCTATATGCCAGAGCCATGGCTGATCTGCAGTAGAGGTTGCCTGGTCCATTGTGGAGGACTGCATTACCAGATGTCGAGTCTAGTCTGCACATTTTGTGTAGGGTGGGAGTAGGGGCACTTGGGCCTGTTTTTCTGCAAAACTAAAAATAAAATGCGATTTATATTGAAAATTTATACAATGTAGCTGGTAATTCTAATCAAGTCACCCTCGTCCTAATTTAATTATTTTTTTTGTTTCTTTTTTTTTTTTTTAATGCAGTATCACAGGCAAGGCCTCCACCCAATCAGAAGAAAGGTAAGATGTTTAAATGTGTTTTTTTTTTTTTTTTGCACCTCTTCCATTCATGTCAAAAGCACTGGGACATGTAAAAGAGTTAAGAAAAATTAGAAATCCTATGCACTCACTACTCATCCTTGGGCTGTCATAGCTGTCAGTGTAGGGGTAGGACATAGCATGGCTTCCAACCTGAGAGGAAAAAAAAGCCAACACAGAAATTATTTTGAGTGTCTGTCTTAAGATATAATTGGCATTTTTGCCTCCCTCTTGGCTTCAGTATGGTGACAGATTTAGTAATAATGTAGGTTTTATATAGAATTTTCAACAGTTTTTGGAATGAAGTTCTTTTCTTAAAACATATACCTGGGTTTGTGAACATAATTCGTTCCAGAAGCATGCTTGTACACCAAAGCACTCTTATATCAAAGCAAATTTTCCCATAAGAAATAATGGAAACTCAGATAATTTGTTCCACAGCCATTTATTCATATATAAATGATCAAAATATATGAAAGTTCATATTAATACTGTAATGTACCTCGGTTGAGTCTGGAGCTCATCCATGTAAAGCGACTGATGTACAGTATATAGTGCTATATGTGGCCAGAGGTTCGGGGGCGATGGTGGCTCCCATCCCTTCTTGGAGAATTCAGACACTCTGGTACTCTAGACATCACTTCCGGGTGCTACGAACGCATGTTATGCCTGGGAATGTCTGAGTATCTCCAGGAAGCGCTGGGAGCCACCATCGCCCCCAAACCTCTAGCCACATACAACGCTGTACTGTATACCCTACACCAGCGGCTTTACTGTACATATACACAGCGGCTTTACATGATAAACACCAGACTCCTTAACATTGTGAGTGTAATTCTTTTGTGTTTGCAGTAAAAAAACATATAAAAAAAAAAATGTTGCTCGTCTTTCAAAGCGCTAGTATACAGCATTATATAAAATACTAAAGCGCCAAAATGGCCAAAGCGCCAAAATTTCTCCAGCTGGTTGCTGTTGGGTCTGAGAAGTGCAGGTGTGGGATTCTCCTGGCTGTTTGTAGATAGCCATCCAGGTTTAGAGGCTGCTCAGCACTGGTATTTGGGAGTCTTATGGACACAGTATTTCAAATTTGAGTATTGCTTTTTTGCACTGGTTTTTGCACTGTGGATATCACTTATGTTTTATTAGTCACATTTGTTTTATTTGTGTATCTTTTGGATAGTCATCCAGTTATACTGTATTCACTAAGGGTTGATTCACAGCGCACCAATATTATTAGTATACAGCATTACTCGTAAACCAAGATACTAGGCATTACAGTGTGTGTGTATATGTGTATATATGTATATGTGTATATATATATATATATATATATATATATATATATAAAATGTGTGTGTGTGTGTATGTATGTATGTGTATGTATGTATGTGTATATATATATATATATATATATATATATATATATATGTATATATGTGTGTGTGTGTGTGTGTGTGTGTGTGTGTGTATATATATATATATATATATATATATACACATATACATATATATACATACATACATACTTGTGCTCATAAGTTTACACACCCTGGCAGAATTTAGGATTTCTTGGCCATATTTCAGAGAATATGAATAACACAAAAACTTTTCAATCATGCATGGTTAGTGTTTGGCTGAAGCTATTTATTATCAATCGGCTGTGTTTACTCTTTTTAAATCATAATGACAACAGAAACTAGCCAAATGACCCTGATCAAAAGTTTAAATACCCCAGTTCTTAATACCGTGTATTACCCCCTTTAAAATCAATAACGGCTTGAAGTCTTTTGTGGATGGGGCTCGTTATCTTCTCAGATGGTAAAGCTGCCCATTCCTCTTGGCAAAATGCCTCCAGTTCCTGTAATTTCTTGGGCTGTCTTGCATAAACTGCACATTTAAGATCTCCCCAGAGTGGCTCAATGATTCTGAGGTTAGGAGACTGAAATGGCCACTCCAGAACATTCACTTTATTCTGCTGTAGCCAATGGCAGGTCAACTTGGCCTTGTGTTTTGGATCATTGTCATGTTGGAATGTCCCAGGCTCAGCTTCCTGGCTGATGAATGCAAATGTTCCACCAGTATTTTTTGATAACATACTGCATTCATCTTACCATCAATTTTGACCAAATTTCCTGTGCCTTTTGTAGTTCACACATCCCCAAAACATTAACGATCCACCTCCGTGTTTCACAGTAGGAATGGTGTACCTTTTCATCATAAACCTTGTTGACTCCTCTCCAAATGTAGCGTTTATGATTGTGGCCAAAAAGCTCAAATTTAGTCTCATCACTCCAAATGACTTTGTTCCAGAAGGTTTGAGGCTTGTCTCTGTGCTGTTTGACGTATTGTAAGCGGGATACTTTGTGGCATTTGCATAGTAATGGCTTTCTTCTGGTGACTTGACCATGCAGCCCATCTTTCTTCATGTGCCTCCTTATTGTGCATCTTGAAACGCCACATGTTTTCAGAGTCCTGTATTTAATCTGAAGTTATTTGTGGGGGGTTTTTTGCATCCCAAACAATTTTCCTGGCAGTTGTGGCTGAAATTTTAGTTGGTCTACCTGACCGTGGTTTGGTTTCAACAGAACCCCTAATTTTCCACTTCTTGATTAGTTTGAACACTGCTGATTGGCATTCTCAATACCTTGGATATCTTTTTATATCCCTTTCTTGTTTTATACAGTTCAACTACCTTTTCCTGCAGATCCTTTTGACAGTTCTTTTGCTTGCCCCATGACTCAGAATCCAGAAACGTCAGTGCAGCACTAGATGAAAGATGCAAGGGTCTGTCAGGAGTCCAGCAACTTATTGACCTTTTAGGCTGGGTTCACACTGATACGACACAACATTCATCCGACTTTCATCCTACTTTGCTCTGCGACATCAGTCCTACATTGATCCTACATTGGTCCGACATTCATGAACAGGATACTACTTTGATCTGACTTTGTGCTAGTCTGACTTGTCCTTTGACCAATCAAAACAATCCCAGGGTGAGATAAATTCCTTTTACTGCTGCTGTAATCACCATGTTGGATGTCAAATGTCGGATGGTTAGGACAAGGATCCTACTTTGATCCGACTTCAATGATATTCAATGGGCTGAAGTAGGATCAAAGTCGGACCAAAGTAGTACAGGGAGCATTTTCAAAGTCGGACCGACTTGTGTCGGACCAGTTGAGATGGCTCCCATAGGGAAACATTGATTTTCACACGTCATGCGACATGAGCTCCCAATGTCGGAGCGTTTGTCGGACCAGTGTGAACCAGGCCTAATACACACATACTAATTTACAAGCAAACGGATCACAGGTGAGGATGGTTACCTTTAATAGCCATTCAAACCCCTTTTTGTGTCAACTTGTGTGCATGTTATCAGGCCAAAATCACCTGGGTGTGTAAACTCTTGATCAGGGTCATTTGGGTAGTTTCTGTTGTGATTATGATTTAAAGAGAGTAAACACCGTTAAATGATGATAAATGGCTTCAGCCAAACACTAACTATGAGTTAAAAAAAATTGTGTTCATATTCTCAGAAAAATGGCCAATAAATCAAATTGACAGGGTATGTAAACTTATGAGCACAACTGTGTGTGTGTGTATATATATGTGTGTGTATATATATATATATATATATATGTGTGTGTGTGTGTGTGTGTGTGTGTGTGTGTGTGTATGTATATAATATATAGTGTGTGTGTGGAGATATAGATAGAGAGATATAGATGGATATATAATGTGTGTGTGTATATAGATAGAGATAGATAGATATATAATTTGTGTGTGTATATGTTTTTTTTTTGTTTTGTTTTGTTTTTCCGCGTTGCATATTAAAACCGTTTTAACGTTTTTCTTGGTTGTCCACTTTAATTCTAGGTTCACGAACACCTATAATAATTATACCAGCTGCCACAACATCCCTGATAACCATGCTGAATTCTAAAGATCTCCTTCAGGATCTTAAGTGAGTAGTTAATGCTTTCAGAGGGACCAAATATTGCTAACCAAAGTAAAATGGAGACGTGTAGAAGCCTTTTTGCCCTGCACCAGTGCCAGTCTGATCCGGCATTTGGCACATCCTGGTGTTATCTAAGCCTGCCCTCCATTTCTTGCTCCCCAACCCTTTTATTGGCCAGTTAGACCACCTATAATAAGTTTTGGGCCTGTAGAGAGCAGATAAGCTTTTTTTAATCAGGAAAATTGTGCCAAAAGTCATCAAATAGATTTTTACCCCAAAAGCATTTTATTAAAATTTGATAAAAATGTAAAAAAAATATTTTTATCCACCCTGCTTTTGGGTCTCGCTGGCTTTGCTCGTGCACCGGGAGCCATTGGCAATCAAAGCCAGGGAGGAGGGGCCGGGGCCGAGTCCCACTGTTTTGCGTCAATGGACCCAGCAGAGGGACTCGGGTGTGAGCAAATTGACAAAAAATTAAGGCAGCAGACTTGTGAAAATGTTATACAGGCATACCCCGCTTTAAGTACACTCACTTTACATACACTCGCGAGTAAGGACATACTGGCGAGTGTATGTAAAGTGCCTCACAAGTACTGTACAGACATTTTGCAGCCACAGTAGAAGGAGCTGAAGCTCCGAGAGCATAGCCGCCCTGTTCCAGTGTGCCCCTGACACCCCTACTACAGCCCCTGAGACCTCAACTACAGTTCCTGACACCCCCACTACAGCCCCTGACCCCCCACTACACCCTAGAAGTGAAAAAGGGTATTGTTTCACTTTAAGTACATTTTCGTTTTACATACATGCTCTGGTCCCATTGTGTACTTAAAATTGGGGTATGCCCGTATTTGTGTAATTCTCATAACTCTTGGCCACGGCTGTAAATCTTCATCCATTTGCATCATTGTTTTACTTAAGACCTAAATATGTTTTAGACCTAAACGTTTTTTAATGGGGAAAAATTAACACACAATCTTTTTGTGTTAGTATGTTGGTCTTGTACTGAACAAGTGTTCCTACATAAATAGTTGTTAATGACATGAAGTAGTGTAAAAGACCATGCATGACTAGCCTGATATTTCTTAACTACTTGAGGCCCGCGCTATAGCCAAATGACGGCTTCAGCGCGGACCTGAAAATCCGGGAGGCCGTCAATAGACGGCCTCCCCTTTGCGCACGCTCCGCGTGCCCCTGCAGGGCGCGCGCGCGCTGTGATCACCCGAGTCACTGAGATCCCGACCCCTTACCACGTGATCAGCTGTCAGCCAATCATGTGATGTAAACAAAGAATCGGTAATCGTTTGGAGGAAAAAAGCCGATCACCGGCTCTTTCACAAGGGACATCGGTCCCGAAGAGGAGGGAGGCAGAAGGAGCCTCATCAGTGCCAGATGCTAGTGCCAGCCATTGTGAATAGAATTGCTCCCTGCCAGTGACAGTGCCACATATCAATGCCCACAAGTGCCGCCAATGAGTGCCCCATCGGTGCCACCTAGCAATGCTGCCTATCAGTGTAACCCATCACTGGCGCCCACCAGTGCCGCCTTATCGGTGCCCACCAGTGCCGCCTTATCGGTGCCCACCAGTGCCGCCTTATCGGTGCCCACCAGTGCCGCCTTATCGGTGCCCATCAGTGCAGCCTCATCGGCGTACATCAATGAAGGAGAAAAATTACCTGTTTACAAAATGTTATAACAAAATATAAAAAAATAAATATATTTTTTTTAAATCAGTCTTTTTTTTATTTATTTTTTAACAAAAAATAAAAGCCGCAGAGGTGATCAAAAACCACCAAAAGAAAGCTCTATTAGTGGGGAAAAAATGATAAAAATGTCATTTGGGTACAGCATTGTATGACCGCACAATTGTCATTCAAAATGCATCAGCGCTGAAAGCTGAAAATTGGTCTGGGCAGGAGGGGGGTTTAAGTGCCCAGTAAGCAAGTGGTTAAACTCCATTCTCAAATTTAAGCCATGTTTTTAGTATTACCCTCAGTAGGAAAAGCTCTGCACAGAAACAACTGCTAATGCTTCAGTTTACTGTTCTGCAAATTGACTGCTACTGAAAGAAATATAGGTTAAAGCAGAACAAAAGGGTGTTTTTTTTTTTTTTTCTTTTTAAAAATGTCCTTTTGAATTTGTAAGTTAACCACTTCCCATCTGGGCCAATTCTGGCACTTCGTGCCTACATGTAAAAATCATAATTTTTTGGGGTAGAAAATTTCTACTTTTTTTTTTTTTTAGCAGAGAACCTGGGGAATAAAATGGCGGTTGTTGCAATTTTTATGTCACATGGTATTTGCGCAGCAGTTTCTTCAAACGAGTTTGGTTTGTTTTTTTGGGGAAGAAAAACAGTTTAATGAATTACAAAAATAAAGTTGGCCCAATTTTTTTGTATAATGTGAAAGATGATGATACGCCAAGTAAATAGAATACCTAACATGTCATGCTTGATAATTGCGCTTGCTTGTGGAATGGTGCCAAACTTCGTTACGCAAAAATTTCCATAGGCAATGCTTTCAATTTTTTTACAGGTTACCTGTTTAGTTACAAGAGGGGGCTTTGGTACAGAATTGTTCCTCTTGCTCTAACTTTGCGGCGATACCTCACATGTGTGATTTGAATGCCGTTTACATATGTGGACGTGGCGTACGTATGCGTTCGCTTCTGCGTGCGGGGAAGGGGGCGCTTTAACCACTTCCCGCCGGCCGTCATATGACGTCCTTGACTTTGAGCGGGTATATCTGAAGGATGCCTGCAGCTACAGGCATCATTCAGATATTGTCTTTTTCAGACGACGATTCCCTGCACCATAAGAATGATCATTGCGGCTGGTCATCCGATTATTGTTACGGGCGCTGAGGGGACGTCTCCCGCCGCTCTCCGGTGCTTCTACCGACTCACCGCTGCGATCGGTGAGTCGGATAACGGATCCGCCGGCCCCAGATGTTTAGCATAGAGATTTCCGGACCAGATGGTCGCTGGAGTCTCTATGATTGTCGGAGGCCGGGCGCGATGTTATGACGTCTGCATTCAAACGGCGCAGCCTCGGCTGGGGAAGCTGAGGTCGTTTTTATTTTTTTTATTTCAGCTCTCCCAGCCTAGAGGTGAGATGTGGGGTCTTATTGACCCCTTATCTCACTGTAAAGAGGACCTGTCATGTCATATTCCTATTACAAGGGATGTTTACATTCCTTGTAATAGGAATAAGTGATCAAACTAAAAAATGTAAAGTAAAATTAACAATAATAAAAATTTTTTTTTTAAAGTGCCCCTGTCCCCCTGTGCTCGCATGCAGAAACGAACGCATACGCAAGTCCCGCCCACATATGAAAACGGTGTTCAAACTACACATGTGAGGTATCGTTGCAAATAATTCTAGCCCTAGACCCCCTCTGTAACTCAAAACATGTAACCAGTAAAAAAATTTAAAGCGTCACCTATGGGGATTTTTAAGTACCGAAGTTTGGCGCCATTCCACGAGAGTGTGCCATTTTGAAGCGTGTTACTTGGCGTAATATCATCTTTCACATTATGCCAAAAAATTGGGCTAATTTTCCGTTTTTTTTTTTTTTTTTTTTAAAGCATGAAACTTTTTTTTTTCCCACCAAAAAAAAAACACAATTGAAAAATTGCTGCGCAAATACTGTGCGAGATAAAAAGTTGCAACGACCGCCATTGTATTCTCTAGGGTCTCTGCTAAAAAAAATGTATAATGTTTGGGGGTTCGGTGTAATTTTATAGAAAAAAATGATGATTTTTACATGTAGGAGAGAAATGTCAGAATTGGCCTGGGTGGCAAGTGGTTATTTTCATTTTTTGATTTTGACATTTTCCCTTTAAAAAAATTTTGATCACTTTTTTTATTCCTATTACAAAGAATGTAAACATCCCTTGTAATAGGAATAGTACGTAACAGACCCCCACATCTCTCCTCCAGTCTGGAAAGCCTTGGATAAAAAAAAAAAACAGGACAATCTTGGCTTTCCAGCCGAGTATATGGCAGTATTTACAAATGCCAGGCTGGGCGGGACGTCACAAAGTCGTGCCCGGACCTCCGTGTCATAGAGATGACCGGGGACCATCTGTTCCCGGGAAATTTCTATGGTCAACTTCCGCTGCCGGTGAATGCACGGAGAAGCATCGGAGGGCAGCGGGAGGGGGGACAACCCCTCCCGCTGCCTGTAAGAACGGTCAAGGTGCTGAACTGCCGCTATGATTGTTACGGTGAAGAGAATCGCTGGCTGAAGAAGACCGATACCGGGTTGATGCCTGTAGGTGCAGGCATCATCCGGTATAACCACTGAAATGTGAGGATGTCCATGTACCCCTTCCTGGTGGGAAGTGGGTAAAAATAGAACATGAATTTACTTTTCCAAAACTATGTGTCATTTTTTTTACAGAATCTTTCCTAGCTGCAGACACCGTGCAGGACCTGGGATTCTCTGACCTTTTTCCTTCAGTTCATTTGGCTGCATAGCCCTAAGGTCATAGGCTTTTCACACCTCCCTTTTTTGTTCTTATATTGGCATAAAAGGCAAAGACCATCAGACTAGTCAAGATGGCATGTGGGTAATACAAACAGGACCAAGCCTATTTCTGACACTTGTTTACAAGTTGAAATCAGTATTTTTTGCTAGAAAATTACTTGGAACCCCAAACATATATATTTTCTCAAGTCGTCTTCCAGGGCAGCATCTGAGAGATAGGGCAGGAAACACAATTTCCACGATTATAAAAAGATTGCACATACCTGCATGCCTCAGTTCTTGTGTTTTTTCCAGACCAACAGGATCAACACAGTTTATTATTTTCTTCTCGTCCCTGTGCTAAGTTGCAGGGAACTCCCTGGCCGGTCGTCTCCAGTGGCCTCTGAGGAGGGGGTCAGGCGACTCAGGCCAGGATCCACAACAAGCCTGAGGTTTTGCTGTGTAAGCAACCATCCCCTCAGCTGCCAAAGGTATAGTAGGATACCTCCCTGCAGCCCCCTCCAGCGTTGTGATGCAGGCCGCCATCCGAGCTCCTCATCCCGATTGAATCCCGGACGCCGAGTGTGTCACTTCACTTCCAGTGACGATGCTTCTAGTGGTGCGTTGATGCCGGCGCCATCTTTTTGGTGGATACATGCACATGGAGGGAGACAGGAAAACCAGGACACCTGGCAGCAAAAATGTCACTTCCAGCCACTGATTGGCAATCGGGTCACACTGGATGGAATCTCCATGAAGAGGTATATGTCCACCTATACCTCAGGGCGGCTGGGGGCCTGGGGCAGGGATCTTTAAAAAAGCACCTGACAGGAGGCTCAGTGGGCTGACCATGTCGGAAGTTGCATCACCCGGCCATGCACATCCTGCAAGCCAGGAAAGCTCCAAGGTAAGCCAGAGCATGCACAGGCCACCTCTGCATTTACTAACCACTATTGTTCTTAGGCCACATAGTGGTATGCATCTGCATCTTTATCACACTGGGTCCTTTTATCTCACTCCACAGACAAAAGCCCCAGAAGAGAAAAAGTCCAGGTCCAGCATTAAAACGTGCTTAATGCGGCCACAAACTAGCGTCAGATTGGACAAAACCACTATGCCAAAAATGTCTTGGAAAGCTGGTGGCAAAATAATCGCAGGGGTGTTTTTTAAAGAACTCGTGTCAACTTTCAAATAAATGTGGGACACCATTAACCCCACAGCGATAAACCTTCAAACCCCGACCAAAGAAGCACCTAGGCGTAAACCTTCCACCAGTCAGGCAGCCACACCCCATCCACTAGCAGAGAACAGCCTGACAAATCTGACCAGGAAAAGTTGTCAGCAATCTCGTCCTCTGACATAGGCTTATGTTCAGACAGAGGATAAGGAGGAAGACCCTCAAAGGTTACTCTTCCCGACAGGACACAGAGCAACTACAAAGGGCAATCGCGGATACACAAGGAATAAAGGAACAAATGCCAGAGCAGTCACTACACGATAAGTACAAAGGCCTGCAGCCAAAGAAGCCCAGGGCATTCCCTGTACACCAAACCTTAAAACATATTAAAGTGGAGTTCCACCCAAAAATGGAACTTCCACTTTTTGGAACCCTCCGGTGTCACATTTGGCACCTTTCAGGGGGGAGGAGGGAGCAGATACCTGTCTAATAAAGGTATTTGCTCCCACTTCCTGGCATAGATCACCTCTGTGATCTACACCACTTCCGGTGCCTACGCTGTACCCCCACTGCCTTCTGGGAGACGCACAGCTCCCAGAACACAGCGGGGACCAGTGAAGACACGCAGCGCAACTTGCGCATGCGCAGTAGAGAACCGGGAAGTGAAGCCGCAATGCTTCACCTCCTGATTCCCTTAACGAGCATGGCGGCGGCAGCAGCCGATCCTCGAGCGACAGATCGGCTTCGGCTGCCGACATAATGGGCGACCAAGTGTCCATATATTAAGTCAGCAGCTGCTGTATTTGTAGCTTCTGGCTTTTAATATTTTGTTTTTAGTGGGACCTCCGCTTTAAGGAATGGGAAGAACCCGAAAATAATACTTTACGCCTTCAGCAATTAAACGCAGGTACCAGCTTGCTGAGGACACGCAATCCTGGGCTAAATGCCCTAAGGTAGACGCATCACTGCCAAGGATGGCAAACAAGTCTGAACTCTTGTTTGAAGACTCTGGCACGCTAAAAGATCCCATGGATAAAAAAGTGGAATCGCTGCTAAAAAGGGCATGGGAAGCAGGGGAATCGAATCTCCACATGCGTGGCAAGAACCCTGCTGCTTTGGCTTAACCAGCTGCACAAACTCCTGTTAGGAGATACCCCCAGAAGACAGATACTAAAAACCATGCCCACTCTGACGCAGGCAGCGGCCTTCATAGCAGGTGCATCAGCAGAGGCAGTTAAAATCGCAGCAAGAGCAAAAGCCTTGATGAATTCAGTCAGGAAGGCACTCCAAAACAAATTTATGTGGTATCCCTTTCACAGACGACCTTCTCTTCGGACTAGGTCTGGAACAGGTACTTGACAGGTCAGCAGACAGAAAAAAGGGGTTTCTGCTGCTGAAGAAAAAGCAAAGCAAAACGCCTTTTCATCTGCAGGAAAAAAAGCTACATGCAAAACAAAACCAGGAAGAGAGATCCTCCTTTCAAAGGAGGAAAAATAGGGAAGACTCAAGTCCCCTCAACGTTCCACAGGTCTCAGAACATTATCATACCCTTCCTCCCAGTTAATCTTCATAGCAACAAAAGGGAAAAATATGACAAAATAGATGTCGGAAGAATCCTATTTGGAAAGGACCAAAGACTGGCGGAAGACCTTGTCACTTTTTGAAGTTTGGTGACCTCTATTTTTCCCTAAATATAGGACAAAAGTGTTCTACAGCGAGATGGCTCAAAATGGGCTTCACACTGGCATACCAGTCCCAAAACCCACACCCGCCAGAGGGAATTACAGCCCACTCTACCAAAGCATGGGCCTCCTTTGCAGAAAAAGCTGACGCTACACTGGAGCAGATCTGCAATGCAAGCGACATGGTCGAGCTTTAAGGCAGTATCGCATCGACCTCCTGTCCAGCCAAGATCAAACTTTCAGTAGGAAAGAGCTCCAGGCAGTGCCCCCCCATGTAAGTATTCCTTGCTACATCCTCTCAGATGCTGCCCTGGAAGACGACTTGAGCAAACAGTTGGGTACCTGGTAACTCCTGTACTAGCAAGTATTCCAGGGCAGCACTCATCCCCTCCCAAAAAAAAAAAAAAAAAAAGCCGAAAAAGGGAAACTATCAGAGTTCAGTGGAAAAGCTTGATAATCACCTGTTCCATCTGTACTTTTATATCACTGAGGAATGCAGGTCTGTAATCTTTTTATAACGGTGGACATTGTTTCCTGTGGAAGGAGCCCTATTTCTCAGATGCTGCCCTGGAAGACTTCCTAGAAAAGGAGTTACCAGGTACCTAACTGTTTTTGTTTTTTTAGCAGACACACCCTAGAGAATAAAATGGAGATCGTTGCAATACTTTGTCGCACCAAATTTGCGCAGCGGTCTTCCAAATGCAACTTTTTGGGAAAAATACATGTTTTTTATGTGAAAAACAGTAAAGTTGGCCCAATTTTTTTTTTTGTATGATATGAAAGATGTTACGCTGAGTAAATTGTTACCCAACATGTCATGCTTTAAAATTGCGCACGCTTGTGGAATGGCGACAAACTTTAACATCTAAAAATCCCCATAGGGCGACGTTTAAATATTTCTACAGGTTACCAGTTTTGAGTTGGAGAAGATCTAGTGTTATTGCTCTTGCTCGAATGATTGCAGCAATACCTCTCGTGTAGTTTGAACACTGTTTAGATATGTGGGTGCGACTTGCGTAAGCTTCTGCGCGCAAGCTCAGAGGGACTGTGTGCTTTAAATTAAATTATTTTATTTTTAGTTTTTTCTCTATTTTACTTTTTTATTTTTACACTGTCCCTTTAAAAAAAAAAAAAAAAAAATTTGGATCACTTTTATTCCTATTACAAGAAATGTAAACATCACTTGCAATAGAAATAAGCAGGACAATTTCTCTTTAATGTGAGATCTGGCATCAAAAAGACCTCAGATCTCACATTTTACACTTGAAAGCAATAAAAAGTTGTTGTGTTTTTTTCACTATTAAATTGTCCCTTTTTTAAGGCCAGAGGGCTTAAGTGACATTTGACGTTGCTCCGGTCTTCCAAGGGCAAAGTCGAGTGGGTGCCATCTTGCTTTCACTCAACTAACTGCCCATCCATCCCGAGGATCGGTTCTTTTCCGCCTCTTCCAATGGCTCCGGTATGAGGCGGAGATGCCCGGAAAGAGGCGGGAGGGCACCTCTCCCAACTCGGCTGTAAAAGTAAACTTGTGTCGAATCCGCCGCTAAGACCACTTTTATGTGAGAGGATTGCCGGCCTTGGATAACAATTACCAGGGTTACGGCAGCTAGCTGCTGCCATAACAACGGTATTTAACGTCAAAGTAGCGACGTATATGCACAGTGGGTAGTCCGGAAGTGGTTAATACAGATTAAATATGCATGCATGTTGATTTTTTATTTTATTTTTTTAATTCTTTGTCAAGTACTTATTTCTAAAAGGCATACATTGGTCTGCATGCATGATTTTTAACTTGCAATTTCAGAGTGTTTGCATTGAAATATATTTACTTTAGTTCTGTTTTAGTTGAAATGGTAGTTATGGTTTGTGGATTCAGCAGTTCCCAATTTTATTGCATATTTTTGGAGATGATCATATGATGATCATGTGATATTTGAGAACTGAGATTCACTGATATTTTATGCTTGGGTGTCTTTCCAATACTTAGTCCCCTTTCTTTATGATCTTGCCAGAGTTCAGAATATTAATAATTTGTCTTTTAAAATACCACTATTGTAATAAGTGTGTTCCAAAAAGTGCTTTTTGAGTAATACTTGTAATGAAAGTATTAAAGCGGAGTTCCACCCACATTTTTCACTCCTCACCACACAGCACCAATCTTTCTTAAAGCGGAGCTCCACCCTAAAGTGGAACTTCCGCTCATCGGATCCCCCCCCCCTCGGTGCCACAATTGGCATCTTTCAGGGGGGAGGGGGGTGCAGATACTCCAGGTATTTGCACCCACTTCCGGGCATAGATATCTGTAGAATCTGCGGGTATCTACGCCACTTCCTGCCCCCCCTTGTGTTCTGGGAAACACACAGTTCCCAGAACACAATGGGGACCAGTGAAGACGTGCGGCGCAACTCGCGTATGCGCTATAGGGAACCGGGCAGTGAAGCCGCAACGCTTCACTTCCTCATTCCCTCACCGAGGATGGTGGCGGGGGCAGCCGAGAGATGAGTGATTGCTCGTCTTCTGGAGCCGACATCGCTGGCACCCTGGACAGGTAAGTGTCCCTTTATTAAAAGTCAGCAGCTGCAGTATTTGTAGCTGCTGGCTTTTAATATATATATTTTTTTAAGGTGGAGCTCTGCTTTAAATAAATAAAAAAATTTTTTTCTGTTCACTTACCCGATTTATGCCTCTATCTAATTTCGCTTCCTCCTTTAGCAGCTGCGGATGTCATTTCCGGTTTTGCATTGGCTGTTTTGAGATCTTGGTTAGCTTGGCATGGCACCACTGCCATCTATGGAAATTCTTGGTCAGCTTGGCATGGCGCGGCTCCAGTAACATTTAACATTGCCGTCTTTTTTTTTTTAGCAACTTGTGGCTGCACACACATCATGGAACACTGGTATGTCCACTGTTTCAGATAAGTTTATATGGCAGTGCTAAAATGTACAGTGGGTATAGAAAAGAATCGCCCGCCTTTTCAAATATTCACATTTAGTTACTTTGCTGCCTAAAATGAAGACAGCCAGTTTTTTTTTTTTTTTTAATCCCGCTACATTTACTAGTGCAACTTTTGGAAAAAGGGTCACCCCCTTGTCAGTTTTTTGTTGAACCACCTTTTGCTTTAATTACAGCCTTTGGTCTGTTGGGATATGGTCTCTACTAACTTTGCACATCTAGGCTTTGCAATATTTGCTCACTCTTTGCACAACTGCTCAAGTTCAGTTAGATTTGATGGTGACTGAACTGCAGTCTTCAAGTCCTTCCACATATTTTCAATGTGGTTTAAGTCTGGGCTCTGACTACACCATGCAAGGACATTTTTGCTGTGTGCTTTGGGTCATTGTCATGTTGGAAGGTAAGCCTTCTTCCTATTGATGACTTTCTGGCAGGGGGCAGCAGATTTTCCTCAAGAATTTGATGGTATTTTTCCTCATCCATTTTTGCTTCCATCCTGACAAGTGCTCCAGTCCCTGCTGCAGAGAAACACCCCCATAACAGGTTATTACCATTTCCATGCTTAACTGTAGGAATGGTGTTATTTCGATGGTGAGCTGTTTTGGATTTCCACCAGACATATCGTTTTGGTGTTGAGTAGAGTTGAGCGGACACCTGGATGTTCGGGTCCGGCCGAACTTCGGAAAAAAGTTCGATTTCGGGACCGGACTTGACCCCGAACCCCATTGAAGTCAATGGGGACCCGAACTTCTGAGGACTATTCGCGCTCGTTTCCCGTGCTTAGAACTGTCCCTGCACAAAGTGTAATTTCTGAAGGGAAAAAAAGTCATTTAAAACTCACTCGTGGCTATAATGAATTGTCGGCTCCCGGCAATACATAGAAAAGTCATTGATAAAAAAAAAAATGCGTGGGGGTTCCCCCAAATTTAATTACCAGGCCCTTCAGGTCTGGTATGGATTTAAAAAAATAATAGCTTGGAGTTCCCCCAAAAATCCAGACCAGACCCTTTATCCGAGCACGCAACCTGGCAGGCCACAGGAAAAGAGGGGGGGGGGCGAGAGCGCACCCCCCCTCCTGAACCATACCAGGCCACATGCCCTCAACATGGGGAGGATGTCCCCATGTTGATGGGGACAAGGGCCTCATCCCCACAACCCTTGCCCGGTGGTTGTGGGGGTCTGTGGGCAGGGGGCTTATCGGAATCTGGAAGACCCCTTTATCAAAGGGGACCCCCCAGATCCCATCCCCCCCCTATGTGAATTGGTAATGGAGTACATTGTACCCCTACCATTTCACAAAGAAAGTGTAAAAAAAAAAAAAAAAAAAATACACAGACACCGTTGGGAAAGTCCTTTATTAAAAAAAACAAAAACATTCCAGCGATGAAATCCAGTGTCCCACGGTGATCCCATGTCCAGCGCTGTCCACAAGAAACGTCATTGCCTGAGCGGACCTGATGGGGAACTTCCTTCGCAGTGTAATAAATGAATACACCCGCCCCTTCTAAAGTTCCCCATCAGGTCCGCTCAGCCAATGACGTAGGTGTAAGGCTGAGGACTCTGATGCGGAACGTGAGAAGGGGCGGGTCTATTCATGTATTAAACTGTGGAGGAAGTTCCCCATCAGGTCCGTCCCCTCGTTTGTCAGACCCCGCCTACGTCATTGGATGAGTGGACCTGATGGGGACCTACCTCCGCAGTATAATAAATTAATAGACCCGCCCCTTCTCACGTTCCGCATCAGGTCCTCAGCCTTACACCACCTATTTATTTATTACACTGCGGAGGAAGTTCCCCATCAGGTCCGCTCAGGCTCAGCCAATGACATTTCGTGTGGACAGCGCCGGACATCTGATCGCCGTGGGACACTGGATTTCATCGCTGGAATGTTTTTGTTTTTTAATAAAGGACTTTCCCAACGGTGTCTATTTTTTTTTACACTTTCTTTGTGAAATGGTAGGGGTACAATGTACCCCATTACCAATTCACATAGGGGGTGGCAGGGATCTGGGGGTCCCCTTTGTTAAAGGGGTCTTCCAGATTCCGATAAGCTCCCCCGCCCGCAGACCCCCACAACTACCGAGCAAGGGTTGTGGGGATGAGGCCCTTGTCCCCATCAACATGGGGACATCCTCCCCATGTTGAGGGCACGTGGCCTGGTACGGTTCAGGAGGGAGGGGGGCGCTCTCTCGTCCCCCCCCCTCTTTTCCTGCGGCCTGCCAGGTTGCGTGCTCGGATAAAGGGTCTGGTCTGAATTTTTGGGGGTACTCCGCGCCATTTTTTTTATTTGGGGTGGAGTTCCCCTTAAAATCCATACCAGACCTGAAGGGCCTGGTATGGATATTTGGGGGGAACCGCACGCAATTTTTTTTTGAAATTTGCGGCAGGTTCCCCTTAATATCCATACCAGACCTGAAGGGCCTGGTAATTAAATTTGGGGGAACCCCCACGCATTTTTTTTTAATCAATGACTTTTCTATGTATTGCCGGGAGCCGACAATTCATTATAGCCGCGAGTGAGTTTTAAATTACTTTTTTTCTTTCAGAAATTACACTTTGTGCAGGAACAGTTCTAAGCACGGGAAACAAGCGCGACTTTACATGCATATTGCCGAACACCGAACCCGAACATACAGTAAATTGTTCGGGTCCGTGACCCAAAAGTTCGGTACGGACCCGAACTTTACAGTTCGGGTCCGCTCAACCCTAGTGTTGAGGCCAAAAATTTTAATTTTGGTCTCATCTGACCAGAGCGCCTTTTTTCATGTGGCCTCAGAATCTTCAAGGTGTGTGTAAGATGGTCAGATGAGACTAAAATGACCTTATGGTGCTTGTTTCACTGTAAATGTCTATTACATTGGTAGAAAGTAACATTTACATTTTACCCATTTAAATTTGAGTTTTTCACACACAGCATTGCTGATTGGGTGATGACTTTGTTGCCAATGCTTTCTGGCTAACACCCTTCCACCTGCCATTTCTGCCAAGAATGCAGGAAGCAAGTTTGCATTGCGCTACCTGCCTCTCCAGAAACGCACACACAGTACAATGGCCATCACCTAGGTTATAGCGTCTCCCTTCCTTGACACACAAAAATACACTCTCTTGTTTTGCATCGGTTTCGTGAGTTCCCCACAAGCCTGCTCATTACCTAGGATTAATTCTAAACAAAACCCAGGCCAAGATTTTCCTTCCCCAGGAAAAGGTGGCTTCTCAGAGGTGAAACCGAGTCTCAGAACAACCTAGTATCCCTCGACTAACTTTTGCATGAGGGTACTGGGCCTCATGGTGTCTCAAAGATTTCTTGCTTTGTGCACTGGTGTGCAGTCATGTTGGAAGAGGCCATCCCCAAAAACTTCCTGCAAAGTTGGGAGTGTGAAATTGTCCAAAATGTCTTGGTATGCTGATTTCTTAAGCATTCCCTTCGCTGGAACTAAGGGGCCAAGAAGCCCAACCCCTAAAAAAAACACCCCACACCATAATCTCCCCTCCACAAAATGATTTGGACCAGTGCACAAAGCAAGATCCATAAAGACCTGGATGAGCCAGTTTGGGGTGGAGGAACTTGACTGGCCTGCACAGAGCCCTGACCTCAACCCGATTAAAACATCTTTGGGATGCATTCGAGTGGAGACTGCGAACCAGGCCTTCTCATCTAACATCAGTGCCTGACCTCACAAATGTGCTTCTGGAAGAATGCTTAAACATTCCCAAAGACACACTCCTAAATGTTGTGGACAGCCTTCCCAGAAGATTTGAAGCGGTTATAGCTACAAAGAGTGGGCCCACTCAATATTGAACCCTACTGACTAAGACGCCATTAAATTGCGTGTGTAAAGGCAAGCGCCCCAAAAATTGACAATATAGTGTCTGATTCTAGATATGGAAGGGACAGTCTTACTGTTCCAAGTGCCGCAAGCTAACATTCTGTCTGGCTCTGGGGCTTGCTGTGAATCTGCTCATGGTGCTAGTGTCTGCAACCTGGGGTTTTGCCATGGTAATCAGGTTTGAATGCATCCTCTGCTCTCTGCC